>CM060862.1:25409034-26016961 GCA_030737845.1 Acorus calamus | reverse complement strand
ATTTTTGTTTCCAGTTATTTGTCTTACCTATGTGAAATTAAAAAATATTATTTTTCATATGCATGCATTAATATTAAATTATGAATATAAAAAATATAATAACAATAAATAGATCAAAATTATTAATAAATTTTATTAAAAAAACATATAAATTTCACAATATTATAAAAAATTGACTAAATAATCTTATCACCTAAATTATTTTCATCTCCTTTGTTCTTTTTATATGCTATTATTTTAAAAAATAAAAGTTATAGAACATTTTAAAAAGTTCAAAAAATAACAATATCACCTAAATTTTTTTCTACATAATAGATAATCAATCCGTTTTTTTAAAATCAAGACCAATTCAAAATTCACAATTAATCTTATCTAATCAAATCTTATAATTAAAATCACCAATAAAAACCACAATCGATGCTTCAAAGCACATCATCCCCAGCACAACCACCCTAAAAAATATATATAAGTGAAAAATAAATAATAAAACACAAATCCAATTAAAAAACAAAAGACACAAACACAGAGACTTTCAATCAACCCCACCAAAAAAAAATCCCCATTACAGACCCATAGCCCCCCCCCCCCCCCCCCCCTTCCATCTCTCAAAAACCCATTAATGGCGACTGATCTGCAAAACCTGAGCTTTTAATGACGTCTATCAACCCATCACAAACACCACCAACAGCCCATCAAAGACCCACTCTTTCAAATCCATCTCCACCTGCTCCGACCCCTCCAAAACCCTCCTTGACGTCCTCCCCATAAAGCCCTCCTAGAAAAACCCACCCAAGAAAAACCCCCCTCCTCTGCCCCAACCACCATCCACGGCGACGCTCCCCCTCCTCCGCGTCTTCCCTGCAGCCGCCACATGCACCTGTCCGAGCTTCATTGAGCTCCCGGAGGGGAACTCATCGAGGGAGGTCGTGGAGATCATCTTCCACTCGAGCTTTTGATGTTCGTTAGGGTCGAAATTGGAGGTGGTGGAAGGCGGAGGGGATGATCTGATGGAGGGGATAGAAGAATCAAAGGTGGTAAAGGAAAGAGTAGGTTGTGATTTCAGAATATGAAGATGATGGCGACGGTGAAAAAGTAACCCGATATAAAAAGGTGTGAAAATAAAAGCACGTGCAAATGATAACACAGGGTTGGTTGTGATTTTAATTGCTCCATATAATGTTACTAATAAGAACATTGGGATTTAATTTGATATGCTTAAATATTATAACAAAACATAAATTTTGTTTTGAATATGTGCAAATAAAAACTCACCCCTATTTACACTGTATCTAAACATGTCCTAAGTGACAAAGGTACAAAAAAATCCATTGGTGGAAATTAGGGGTGTAATTTTGATCGGTTAAATCGAATTCATTTAAATTGATTTTTTTAAGGGTTTGTGTCAATAGTTTGTTGGTTTTGTTTGGGTATTTATTAAAAAATTAATAAACTAATTTAATTTTGTTTGTGTTTGATTTCATTTAAAAAAAAAAGAAAAAACCTAATCGAACTAAATTTAAATAAATTATTATTTATATTAAATATATTCATGAAAGACATTCTTTTAATATAAATATAGTATATTAAATATATTTATTAAACATCTTGTTTATATATTGTATATTTTTATTGTTTTGTGTATCTTTTAATTTTGTTTGTAAAAAGATTTAATAGTTTCAGTTCAATTTGATTTAGTTCGATTTAGACAAATAATTTGAGCTTGGTTTACGTTTTACCATTTTGATTTTAACTCCAAATCAATCGAATTTGAGAAGGATGATAATATGATTTAATATGGTTCTACAATAATGCAAACTAAAACCGATAGATTCGAACATATGATGAGCAGTCAACATCCACATTTTTTTTTCTATTCTCTTTTACCAAAGCCTTGTGGAGGACTCCCGCTCTTGTTATGATATTTTTTTTTCTATTATCCCTTGCTCTCAGAATTTGTAATTCAAAATCAGAAATAAAATCGATAGCAAATTTTTACTTTTACTAAAAAAAAAAAAAATCCACTATTTTATGAAATCAGTTTTTTTTTTTCGTCTTAAAAACCGATTTGATGAATATTTTATTCATTATTTTATTATATATAAAAAATCGTGGAGATCCCATACTCGCGTGAAGTCAGAGTGACGGTTCCACTTCAAAACGGGACAACCAAAAATACGCTCTCTCCACTCCGTTCGCCGAACATACCTCTCTCTCCGACGTCTCTTCAAGTAAGGGTAGGTCTCCTTCGACCCCTTCATTCTACGCCGTCCGATCTGGGTTCTCTCCATCCAATCGAATGTCTACCTAGTAGATCTGTGGTCTCTCACTGTTCTTCCGTATTTCCGATGTTTCGATTTGGTTTACTCTGTTTTCTTGAGATGATGTTTGCGATGCGGTGCTCTGCGGTTCTTTCAGAAATTTGTTTGCTTTAAAAAAAAATCGTTCACGGTTGAACAGATTAGGGTTCCTGATTCGCTTATTTTGATTCGTTTTTAGCTGATATATGCGACGCTATTCTCTGCAAGTCTCTGATGCCCTAGTTCTTGGTTTTTTTTTTTACCTTCAAAATTTACTCGATTATTAGCCATTTTTTGATATTGGTTAGGGTATCCGCCTGTTTCAATGCATTTGTTTAGCTGAACTGAATAGGTTAATCTGAATAACATTCTGAAATTCTAATTTATAATAGTTTGAATCGATTAGGGTTCCAGCATTGTCTTCTATTTGATTCATTTCTTAAGCTGAATTGATTGAAACTTCTAAAACCCTAATTTTTACTTAATTTTTGTGTTTTGAACCCGTCTCAACCAGATCTGAATCCATCACTCACAGATCTACAAAGAAAACACACGAAACCCCCAAAAAATGGCGACTTGGGCGGACCTCGTCTGTCCAATCCTCCTCATGGTGGTCCTCCTCTGCCGCCCCGCCTTCGCCTTCTACCTCCCGGGGTCCTACATGCACACATACTCCACCGGTGATAAGATTTCTGTCAAGGTCAACTCCCTCACCTCCATCGAGACCGAGCTCCCCTTCAGCTACTACAACCTCCCTTACTGCCGCCCCGATGAGGGCATCAAGAAATCCGCGGAGAATCTCGGTGAGCTCTTGATGGGCGATCAGATTGACAACTCCCCCTACCGCTTCAAAATCAATGTCAATGAATCGCTCTTCCTCTGCACGACCAAACCGCTGAGTGAGCATGAGGTGAAGCTCCTGAAGCAGAGGACCCGGGACTTGTACCAGGTCAACATGATCTTGGACAACCTCCCCGCAATGCGATACACCCAACAGAAGAATGGCGCGTTGATCCAGTGGACCGGATTCCCTGTCGGGTTCACCCCATCCGGTGGGTCTGAGGATTACATCATTAACCACCTTAAATTTAAGGTCTTGGTGCATGAATATGAAGGGTCAGGCGTGCAGATTATTGAGACCGGAGAGGAGGGGCTGGGTGTGATTTCCGAGGCGGAGAAGAAAAAGGCGAATGGGTATGAGATTGTCGGGTTTGAGGTTCTTCCATGCAGCGTGAAGCGTGACCCAGAGGTGGTTTCAAAGCTTAATAGGTATGATCAGATTGACCCGGTGAGTTGCCCATTGGAGCTCGAGAAGTCGCAGATCATTAGGGAGGGGGAGCGGGTGTCGTTCACGTATGAGGTTGAGTTCGTGCTGAGCGATATAAGATGGCCGTCGAGGTGGGATGCGTATTTGAAGATGGATGGGGCGAGGGTCCATTGGTTCTCGATCTTGAATTCTCTGATGGTGATCTTTTTCTTGGCGGGGATTGTGTTTGTGATCTTCTTGAGAACAGTGCGAAGGGATCTCACTAGGTATGAGGAGCTCGATAAGGAGGCACAGGCGCAGATGAATGAGGAGCTCTCTGGGTGGAAATTGGTTGTTGGGGATGTATTCAGAGAACCCAGTTGCTCGAAATTGCTTTGTGTGATGATAGGCGACGGGGTTCAGATTGCTGGAATGGCTGTTGTTACCATTATCTTTGCGGCTTTCGGGTTCATGTCACCTGCATCCCGAGGCATGCTCCTCACGGGGATGATCATCCTCTACCTCTTCCTCGGGATCGCTGCAGGGTACATCGGAGTCCGTCTATGGAGGACCATTAAAGGAACTTCTGAAGGGTGGCGGTCGGTTTCGTGGTCAATTTCATGCTTCTTCCCGGGGATCGTTTTTGTCATCCTCACCGTGCTGAACTTCATTTTATGGGGGAGCAACAGCACGGGCGCAATCCCCATCTCGACCTACTTCGTGCTTATCTTGCTGTGGTTCTGCATATCTGTGCCTCTCACACTCTTAGGAGGTTTTTTCGGTACACGGGCGGAAGAAATAACCTACCCGGTCCGGACCAATCAGATCCCGAGAGAGATCCCCGCCCGCAAATACCCCTCATGGCTTCTCGTCCTTGGAGCAGGGACCCTCCCCTTTGGAACCCTCTTCATTGAGCTCTTCTTCATCCTCTCAAGCATCTGGCTCGGACGATTCTACTACGTGTTCGGGTTCTTGCTTGTCGTTCTGTTTCTTCTGGTGATAGTCTGCGCGGAGGTCTCAGTGGTTCTCACATACATGCATTTGTGTGTGGAGGACTGGCGCTGGTGGTGGAAGGCATTCTTTGCATCCGGATCAGTTGCAGTATATGTTTTCCTCTACTCTATCAATTACTTGGTGTTTGATCTCCGGAGCTTGAGTGGGCCAGTCTCGGCAATCCTTTATATGGGTTACTCTTTAATCATGGCTTTCGCAATCATGCTGTCCACGGGGACTATTGGATTCCTCATGTCGTTCTACTTTGTTCACTACCTCTTCTCCTCGGTCAAGATCGACTAGAGAGATTGTTTGCCGGGAGATGTTTTTGGATGGAAAAGAAGTACAGAATCAGGGCTTACAAAAGGCATTGAGAGCAAGCAATGGCTCAGCTCTCACAATTTCTTTTCAGCTCTCACAATTTCTTTTTATGGATTCTAATAGCACTTGCTTTTTTTTTTATGCATTTTGATTCTGTTTGTCTTAATTGGACATCATTTTCAACAATGAGATGTATTTTTTCCCCACTCATTTGAGAGCTTGGGTTGTATTTTCTCTCACATTGATCCCATAGTCCCACTAGAGAACTGCTGAAAAAAAATTCCTTAAAATGCCATTTGGATGTATTTTCTTATATTAGAAGAGAATGGAAAGTGAGCCACCCTTCATTTTAATTCCTCCTCATGATTTTTCTGAAGTGGTAACCTTTGCTTGGGTATCTTTTTTACTGAGCCTTACTAGGAGTGTAGGTTGAATCAAATAATTTGAAAAATTTCTTGACTTTGAAGTCTCTTCTGTGTAATGTAGAATGTATGGTTGTTTGTTTCGGGAAAAATAAAGTGGTGGCTCTTGAAGAGGTAAAGCAGGAGGTATGTTCACTCTCAAAAGGGGACAAATTGTACCAAGTTTGTTTGATGATCAAGTCCTCTTCCTTTCTTGTTGTAATAGCTCCAATTATATTCTTTCCATTCATATATTTCAAACTGATGTGCATCTTCATTTTTACTTTATTATTATTACATGGTTTGAACTTTGTGATGTTGGTCTATCTGTAGCAACAAAAGAGGGGGAGTGAACCCTAACCATAACAAGGGATGGTAAGGATGTTTTTTTCCCTTATGATTGTTTAGTAGTTTTATTTGATGATGATCATGTAGGCTCTGTATGAAAGCAAAATGAGTAATGAGGGAGTTTTTTTTTCCTGCTTTTTATTTGTAATTGTTTGGTTGTTTTATTTGTTGTTTTGTTGGGGAGGGTGGGTAAGGAACAACCCCGCACACATGCAGTCCTAACATGTTTTCATTTTTATTGAGAATGTATACATCACAATGAAGTGTGTGCATTCATTAAACATTGAAATGCTTCAATTAATTGCATACCCAGGACCAAACCAGAATTGCTTGTAACAACAACCATTTTGTTGGCGCAAGGCTTAAGGAGATTGAAGCCAGTCTGTCCGTTTTGTGGGAGGGGCGCTGGTGGTGACGGGCTAGTGAAGAAGCAGTTGCGTGACGAGGGGGTGGTTTGGAAATGTTTGGTGGGTAGTTACTCATCTACTCACCAACATCTCCTGTTAGAGGTTCTCCTTTACTTTATCCCCTTTATGTAGTTCTCTCAGTCCCGTTTTCTCTCATCTATCCCTTTCGGTTTTTGTATTTCGATGCTATTCACATTTGCAATACAATTTCTAACTTATCTATAAAAAAAAGGCTTAAGGAGATTGTTAGACAGTTTTGCATGTAGTCTCACGCTTTTTTATTTATTTATTTATAGAAAAGTGTATACCTCACGTGATGAAAGCATAAACTTTCATAAAAATAAGATATATATATTTTAATAAAATGTATGGATCTATATGTATTTATGTGACTTTGAAATTTGAATGCTAAGGGTGTTCCTAAAATCTGCTTATGAGACAATTTTTTTAATTCAAGATATGATTATTTGACCTTTCAAGATAAGCTTATGATTAGTTATTCCTGAAAAGAGAGTTCAGACTAAAAATGTTTAGGGACTGTTTGGATGCGAGATGCCTAACGCGAGATTTCATATACGCGGCTTCTCCAATGCAGGTGGTGAAAGAGGAGTGGGGCGTGTTCAGAACCCTCTGAAAAAGAAAAAAATTGTGTTTGGTTACTACATCTGTGTGGAGCTTATTGGTTTGGATGATTACATGAAAGGGTGTTTTATTTAAAAGGGGGTCATAGTGGGTTATTTTATGAATTGTCTGAGGATAATATAGTACTTTTATAGACTAATGCTGCATTGTGATGTTTGCTTTTCAAAAGCGTTGTTTGAGGGAGTTGAAAACTCTGGGTTTCTAATGCAGAGAAAACCTGGGATGGATTTTTCCACTTTGCAAATGCTAGATACGTTTGGATCCGTGGTTCGCGTTTTTCAGGATTCCACAACACAAAAGCCATGGGACAGTGGATCCAAACGGGGACTTTAAAACCACAATGCAAAGAGTGGTTGCTGGATTGGAAGAACCAACCTTTGTTGAGGCTTCATGTCCTTTTCTTTTAATAGCCATAAATGAGACCCACAGTCCTAAACACCTCTTCCTCCTCTCCCGTCCCTATGTATCTCTCTTCACCCTTTTTTTGGAAGCACTGATTGATGATCAAAGTACAATATCAGAGCAAGATAGGTCTGTCATGAAACATCCCTATGTTTTATCAATATCTGATTTTTTTATATCTATATTTATAGACTAGTAATTTCAATACCTTGGCTGGTTCCATTATCATTCTTTTGTTTGTTTTTCTTCTTCTTGTTTTCTGTGTTCCCATTTCTTTCACCTGATTTTCCATGCCTTTGATGCGTTTGTGATGACACTATATCTAATGACACCAGTTCTTTAATAAAATGCGATTCAATGATGAAAAAGAAATGAAAGTCTTTGGTTTGGTATTTTTTGATTATTCAACTACTCTGATAATGACAGCTCAACCACCCGCATTAAGATCTATCTATCAAATTTTATTCTTTGGGTTGGTATTTGATCATTCAACCAAACAACCCAGGCTTGTAATTGTAAAAGTCTCCAATGGAGATTTCTTTCTAGAGTGCAAACCTTGTACGTTCTGTAAGAGTTGTAGAGAGAGAGAGAGAGAGAGAGCAGAAATGGCAGAGATCATCATTGCCAACTGCGTAACAAGATTAAAAGAGCTGCTTTCACAAGAGCCGCATCGTCTGCGTGGAGCTGATGATGGAATAATTTCCTTGATTGATGCGCTGCAGTGCAGGCATGCCCTCCTTAAACACGCTGACGATGATCGTGGGGATGAAAGATATCAAATGAAGGAATCGGTGAAAGTTCTGTTATCAGCCTCCAACGATGCAGAGATCGCTGTAGACGTACCTCCAAAGAAGAGAACTTTGCAATGGCAAGTCCATTGGTTGCGTCAATCAATTCACATCTGGCTCTCTCCGAGAATTCATCAGCGAAATCAAGGACATTGAGAGAAGAGTTAACGCCATCGTCCCAATTGGTGAATCCGTTGTTGGAGATGCAGAGGATTCAATGAGAGAATCGTTGAAATTGATGAAGGAAGAAGAGGTGATGGTGGTGGGCTTCGATGATGTATCGGAGAAGGAAGAGGTGGTGGTGGTGGGCTTCGATGATGATGTGAAGGCTATTGTAGGCAAGCTTACAGAAGGCGACCCACGTCTGTCAGTCATCTCGATTGTTGGCATGGGTGGTTTGGGTAAGGCTACTCTAGCAAAGAAGGCCTGTGAACACGCCAGCATCAAAAAGCACCTCAGTTGCAGACTATGGGTTACTGCATCGCGGCATTACAGAGCGAAAGAACTCTTGCTCAGCTTTGTGAAATGCCTCTGGGGCAAGCCCGATGTGCAGTTGCTGGAGAGGATGGACAGTGATGGATTGAAAGAGGAGATATATAAGCACTTGAAAGGCAAAAAGTACTTATTGGTTTATCGATGATCTATGGAGTGTCGAAGAATGGGAATTCTTAAAAGATTTCCTTCCTGATAGCTCGAATGGTAGCTGCGTCTTATTGACAACCCGCATTCGAGAAGTTGCAGAGTGTGCGGACCCAACAAGTACACCATACGAACTTCAATTGCTAGGGGAGGAGGAAAGCTGGGAGCTTCTCTGCTTGAAAGCGCTCCCCCACTTGCGAGGGCGGTGTCCCACTGCTTACAAGGAGGTTGGTCGGTCAATCGCGCAAAAAAGTGGTGGTCTGCCTCTACAGCTTGTTGTTCTTGGTGGAGTTTTGCTGAATAAGAAGTAGCTGGACGATTGGAGGAGAGTGCTCGCAGGAAATGATAATGATCTCGACATGGAAGTTTAGACCTCCAGAGTGCTTGCTCTGAGTTACGATGACCTGCCCAGTCATTTGAAGGCTTGCTTTCTCTATCTCAGTGTCTTTCCGGAAGACTGTGAGATCAATTCGGGCAGGCTAGTCAGGTTGTGGGTCGCAGAGGGGTTTGTGAAGCAAGAAGACGAAGAAACAACGATGGAGGAAATTGCAGAGGGCTATTTGGAAGCGTTGATGAGAAGGAACCTTTCATGGCTGTTCGGCGAGATGTATATGGAGGCGTTGAGACTTGTTGTGTTCATGATCTTTTGCTCGACCTCTCTGTATCAGAGGCCAAGCATATGTGGTTTCTAAACGTTGAAAATGAAGTCTCAGTTGAGCCATTGAGCATCCACGTTGCATTGCTTCCCACTTTGCCATCGAAGAAGGATCACTGCATCTGAATTTCTCTCCAAAAATTCACTCTTTCATTCACTTTGGGGAGTGGAGATACATGTTTAAAAGATACATGACCATAGACTCGATGTTAGAAGGGCTATATCGTCTCAGGGTGATTGATTTGGATCTCGGCTCTTCTCCTGAAAAAATATTGCCAAAGAGTATAGGAAGGATGACCCTCTTGAGGCACCTTGCTCTGGATTGGGGCCCATCAGCCATAACATTTCCGTCGTCCATTGGCAACCTCCGCAGCCTTCAAACTCTCGATTTAAGGGGCGGTTGCCCCGTCTATCTACCTTCTGCAATTTGGAATCTGGAGAAGTTGCGCCATCTAAAAGGACAAGCATTATACATTGATGGTCAACCACGGAGAGATCGTCACTATGATCTCCAGACTCTATCAGGTGTAAGAGATCCAGATGGTTGGAACAAGAATTGTCGTTTGGCGAGAATTGTCGTTTTACAAGTTCTCAAATGAAGGGCCACTATTGGAGGCTCTTCGTGGGCTCAAATCGCTCCGATCACTGGAGATCACTGTTAGAAATAAGAGAGAGAAAATAATAATGAAACCCTAAAACTCTTTTCAATTAGAGAGGGACTAAAACCATTTATATAATAATACAAGATGGTGTTACACGTGTAACACACTAACAAACTAATATAATAACAAACTAAGATAATAATAAATCTAATCTAATATCTTTAACACCCTCTCCTAAACTCTGAAGGGTTGTACTCTTAGAGTTTACACAAAAATGATAAACTAAAACTCTTATTTCAAACACCTCCAATTTATTTTTGTGAATTGGTAATCGACATCTGTCTCTTGGATCAATCACTGCGCTCCTGCTCTTCTTGAGTCAGTCGAAGTCGCTCCCGCTCTTTGAGTCAGTCAGAGTCGCTCTCGCTCTTCTTGAATCAGTCAGAGTCGCTCCCGCTCTTTGAGTCAGTCGGAGTTGTTAGAAATAAGAGAGAGAAAATAATAATGAAACCCTAAAACTCTTTTCAATTAGAGAGGGACTAAAACCCTTTATATAATAGTACAAGATGGTGTTACACGTGTAACACACTAACAAACTAATATCATAACAAACTAAGATAATAACAAACTAATAGTACAAGATGGTGTTACACGTGTAACACACTAACAAACTAATATCTTAACAAACTAAGATAATAACAAACTGATATATAATCTAATACTTTTAACACCCTCTCCTAAACTATGAAGGGTTATACTTTTAGAGGTTACACAAAAATGATAAACTAAAATCCGAACAAACAACTCTAATAAACAACTTCAATAAATCTCCCTAATACTTATTCAACACCCCTCCCAAACTTTGAAGAATATTTTTCGGTCACCGTCTGTCTTTTGGAATCCATCACTTTGCTCCCGCTCGTTGAGTCAGTCGGAGTCGCTCCCGCTCTTTGAGTCAGTCGGAGTCGCTCCCGCTCTTTGAGTCAGTCGGAGTTGCTCCTGCTCGTTGAGTCAGTCGGAGTCGATGGTCCACTAGATCAGATGGCGCACGTAGGGCTCGCGGAGGCTCAAGGCGAGGCTATGAACGCAGAGGCTCACACGGAGGGCACAAACGAACGCAAACAGGGAAGAAGAAGCAAAAGAAACACGACGCGCACGGATCACGACGCGAACAATGCTGACAGGTAGCGAGACAGCGTGCGGACGACGGTTGAACGAGGATGACAGCGCACAGAGACGATCGACGCAACTAATACAGATCTCAAAGAAGAGGAGAACGACGACAGATGTTGATCAGCGGATCTGAACGGACTGGTTGAACGGCCAAGTCAATGTTGATCAGCGGATCTGAACGGACTGGTTGAACGGCCAAGTCACGCGTTCACGTCCACGTTCACACGGTCTTCACAAGTCCACGTCACACGGGGACTTCACGTGGAGGAGGTGAGATATTCTTCATGCAATTATATCATGTTGATTGGCTTTCACGTTTGATTTCACGCGTTGACGCGCGGGATTTGACGGGATCGGGTCACGGAAACGACGACGGACGCGCGCGACTGGCGCAGGAGCACGATGGGCGCAGGGCGACGAGGAAGCACGCGACAGGCGGCATTCGTGCACAGACAGTGATGATGATGCGTCGTTGATGATGCGAAGAAGATGACAGCGCGAACAACGGCGTGATGAAGATGACGACAACGTGAAGAAGATGACGGCGCGAACAACGACTCAGGGCGCTCAGATTGAAGACTCACAGCACAACAACGATGGTCAAAAGTCCTCTGATCGGAGCGGGGAAGAAGAAGAACCTTTTGTAGATCTAGGGTTTCAAAGATGGCTCTGATACCATGTTAGAAATAAGAGAGAGAAAATAATAATGAAACCCTATAACTCTTTTCAATTAGAGAGGGACTAAAACCCTTTATATAATAGTACAAGATGGTGTTACACGTGTAACACACTAACAAACTAATATCATAACAAACTAAGATAATAACAAACTAATAGTACAAGATGGTGTTACACGTGTAACACACTAACAAACTAATATCTTAACAAACTAAGATAATAACAAACTGATATGTAATCTAATACTTTTAACAATCACACTTCAGACACACAGATATTGACAAAGAAGTGATGACGGAGAAGATGGTGAAGCTGTTGGTCTTCCAGGAGCATGAGGAGTTATGCGAGATGAACTTGCACGGGCGCATTGGGAAGCTACCTGTAGTACCTAATGGGGGGTTTCCACCAAACATCACCAAGTTGTACCTCTCGCAATCTAAACTCACAAAGAGCTCATTTTCAGTGCTAGAACAATTGCTGAAACTCCGGTTTCTCACCATATCAGATCAATCGTACGCTGAGAAGGAACTAGTATGTCGTGCCGGGGGGTTTCTTCAGCTAGAATCACTTGAGATCGATAAGATAGATGAAATAGAGAGGTGGGTGGTGGAGGAGGGAGCCATGCCTATGCTCAGGACCTTAACCATCTCATATTGTGGCTGGCTTGCGATGCTTCCAGAGGGGCTACAGCATGTGAAGTCTTTACAAGAGCTTTTGCTGAAGAGCCTGAGAGAGAGCTTCCTTGCGAGGGTGCGAGAAGGCGAGGGTGAAGATTGGTGGATGGTTAAACACATACCCAAGATCATCATCCAAGATGTGATTAATGTGCAAGCATTAGCGGCTGTAGGATGGGGGAATTGAGGTTTTGCGTCTTGAGTGCAGATTGATTTCACTTTGATTGTCAATTGTTTGTTTGATTGTTTGTTTCTTTTTTTTTTCTTGGTCAAATCATCTCTTTTCAGCAGGGGCAATACTTGAACCCGTGACCCCTCGATGAAGAGGAGGTACCTTTATCAACCCGCGGAGAGGTGATTCAATATCAATTGTTTGCTGACGACATTGTGGTTGGTTGTTGATTGTTGCCCTTTCTTTCTGTTTTTATTTTATGCATTTACACCGTCAAGGTGTTGTTGCATTAAATGATGATCTTGTATTGTTTGTGTTGATCTTTTTTTTTTAATGATTGGTTAGTTGTTGATCTTTTTTTTATGATTGGTTTGTTGTTGATTGTGATTGCTAAAGTTTGTGTTTATTTGCTAATAAGATTCATGTCAAGTGAGTATTTATTTATTTATGTATTTTTGTTTTTAGTTTTAAATCCCGGTAAACATGTCTATTTATGGATCAATCATTTTCTTTTTCATATTTCTTATAAGTTCTCAACTTCAAGTTTTCAACTGCCTATTTCGTTTTTAGTCTCTCTGCCAAAAGTCTATATATACCAATAGTTTGTGTAAATGTGCTTTTTATTTTTAAGTCCCTGTAAGCTGTGTTATTTAGTGATTAGTCTCTCTCTTCTTTATATTTCATTTTAAGTCTCCAACTTTAAATGTTTTTTTCTTATTAGTCGGACAAAATGTCTGTATGATTTTGTAAGTATTTTGATATTTAAAAATTTATATACAAAATATTTAGTAAAATATCTAAATTAAAACTGCATTTATATTGTTATATGTTCATTGATAATTTCAATGTTGTTCAACACTACTATATGCATACCCAATTCAAAATTGTATTATCTTATAATCTTAAAAAATTTGGATACCATTAAAAAATTTGTATGTAGTTAATGAAATATTTATTTTGCATGGTTCTAAACTTTTATTTATTTAGAGATAAAAGTGAATTGCATGTAGGGGAAGGGGGTTTGTTTTTATGTTTTTAAACCAGGCCAAGCTTAGCATCCCAGTTGTCCGAGTAGGTTGAGAGGAGGCACGGATACCAATATAATCAGCTCTTCAAAACTAGATATAATCAGCACCTGAAAAATCTTTTTGTGACCACAAAAATTTACAAAATTGTTCACAAATAATGTGCATTAGATAAGTTTAAGAAATTCAATTTCAAGAAATTATTAGTGTAGTGAAGATTGTGGAGGACCGAATCGTTGGAGTGAGAAAATATGAAGAAAACTGACTGAAAAAATCTGGAGAAGGTCTAAACTTCATGTGATCATAGCTTATTTATATAATATAAATTTCTTGAATTAAACCTGTAAACATCAAATCAATTTGTTTCTAAAAATCTATCATTAACAACAATTTATTATTTTTTGAAGTAAAAAAAACAATTTATTATTTTTCATAAATGTTTTCATTTACAGTTTTGTATTGGTCTCCATTCATTATTGATAGGCGAATTACATTTTTTGAAGGTCTTGTTAGTATGTTTTCTTGTTTTTATAATTTTTTTTATTTTTTATAATATATCACTCGGAATCTTTTTTTTCTTTCTGTCTGTGACTTAAAAAAGAAATTCACTACTACTCTGTGATGCACCTTTTAAATTATTACAAAAATATTCAAATTTGGTTTTCTTTGTTGTGGATTGAATGCATTCTTCACGATGATGCATGATTTCTTTGAAGCTACGAGGACAAATGTAATTCTCAAGCAATAAATATTTGTGGTGGCCTTTTAAAGACACATCAAATTTGTGCTACGACGCGCAGGGACTCGACGGGCACAACGATGACGACGACGCGATGATGATGACGATGCCCGTGGACGACGGTGAGAGAATAAAATCATTTATATAATAATACAAGATAATGTTATACGTGTAATACATTAACAAACTGACATAATAACAAATTAACATGCAGAGTTATTATACATGCATTTAAAACAGTGGAGAGTTATTATACATGCATTGAAAATTGTGAAAATATTTGTTATAGGGAAATTTGCATTTATACCCCTAAAAAATATGATATTTTGCGTTATACCCTCCTTAAAAAGCTAATTGCATCTATACCCCTGAAAAATTCTTTTGTGTTGCAACTGTGCCCTTGAGGTTGAGTTCCGTAAGCTTGGTGTGGAATATACCCAGAATATTCCATTAACGACGTTAATTGTATTGTAAAATGTCTAAAATATCCTTATGACCGTTGGGGCATAAATTTTTTACACATTTGCTATTGGTTCCCCTGATGCCCTATTAAACCCCTTCTTCAATCTGCATTGCTGCTGAAATCCCTCTTTTTTCTGTCTCTTCTTGAAGCTCCAATGGTCATCATCTTCTTCAACGATTGAAGCTCTAATGGTCATCATCTTCTTCAACGATCTTATTCTTCCTCAACGGTGACCATTTTCAGAGCATGAGCACCATTTTCAGGGTTTTGCATTTTTCTTGGGGAAGAGAAAACTAGTGTGTGTAAGTGGTTTTGTGTTGTTTTTGTGAGATTTTGGGTTAGGTTAGTGAGGGGCAAAATATGAAGTTCATAGGGTATAGTTATGATTTCAATCGTGGTTAAGTTAGTCAGGGTAATAGAGATGGACGGAATGGCACAGTTGCAACATAAAAGAATTTTTTAGAGGTATAGATGTAATTAGCTTTTTAAGGAGGGTATAACACAAAATACCATATTTTCTAGGGGAATAAATGCAAAATTCCCTTTGTTTTATTTCATCATTCAACTCTGTTATAATCTATTCAAATAAAAGTCAATTAATCCAATCAATACTCCAATAACCATGTGGTTTCTTATGTGTGATTCATGGTCTTTCAATAGACAATTTCTAGTATGGTCAACATGTGAAATTAAAGTCTAGTAATGGTTTTGATCCAATACATTTTTGCAAGGGAGGGCATGCTCGATTATCACACCTAATCTACAGTAAACCCTGGTTTGATTTGATAATAATGCCCAGAATAAGAGGGAATTAATCATAATAGTCTTAAAATATGTGTTTAAAAGGTTGAAATAAATAATAATCTGTATGTCAAAATTAACTGGTATAAAATATATAATATATGGATTTCAGCCAATAATTAGAATTAAGTTACTTCATATTATTTCAAAACAAAAGAATATGTGGCCTACTATCAAATCAACTGTCATCATCTTTTATAAATAAATTATCAAATCAACTGTTATCATCTTTGCACATTTTTTAAATATTTATCCATACCTTAATCACATTTTATTCAAACAAAAAAAAATATTATTATGTTTCTAAATGAGAATAATTCAAAACACAATCAAATAAAAAAATAGTCATAAACCTCAAAATAACTTAATTCTCTATCCAAACGAGGGGTTAACATTTTTGTATAGAAGAGGCCAATCTGGCCAATACTTTAGAAAATGTAGAGGTTGTACACAATGATTTTCATAATATAAATATACAAGCCCCAACAGGGCCTTCACACCAAAAAATTAAAAAAATCACACGAGAGTCTAGTAAGTGTTTATGATAAATATCAGTTTATTGCCATTATTCGTTTCATTAACAAAGAGGTGAATATCAGAAGAATTTACTTATGATTAAAAAAAATAACATGTTGTTAGATAGCTAAATTGTAATAGTTATGCTATGATAAAATAAATAAATCCTGATATAGCTGTACATGAGAGGACAAGCCAGTATAATTTGTTACTGTTTATCCAACCAAAACTGTAATTACATTTCAATAAATAGATAGGCAAAAAATTATCCAAGTATAGAGAAAAAACAAACAAACAAACTAAAAATCATTTACTTCTCTCCTTTTATCTCCATGTCATAATTTTTTGTCTGAATTAATTATGAGCCAATCAAATTGAGGCTTAAGGTTTGAATTATGATTTACATGGTAAAGTGTTGCTTATAGAATTTTTTCAATAACCATCAACTTTTGTACAAGAAAATTAGATGTAAAACTTCATTAAACATGATTAATAATAATTCAAGATCAATCCTCTTAAATTCTAACTTCCACTTAAAATGTAAGGTTGACAGTTCCTCTAAAATCTTACTTTATTGGGAAAAAATCTTACTTTAGATGTAGAATCTTATTTTATTGGAAAAAATCTTCTTAACCCCCTGAAATCTTCTTGAAATCACAAAAAGTCCCTCTAAAATCACAAAATCATCATAGGTTCCCATAAAGTGTATATGGTTAACGAATTTAGTCCCCCGGTCAAGAGTATATTGAAATGAGTAATCAGAAACTTACTAAAATTGGATCCAGTCCACACAAACTTTATAAAATCAGATTTAGTTCTTTTGTAAGATAAAAATGCCCTTGTTATTTTTCAACATCCCCATTTCTTAATATGACATCCTCATCTGGAAAAAAAAATTTCATCGAACCTCATTTAATATACAAAATTGAGTCATTTTTCAACATTTTCACCTCAATCTCGTTACAGAGACTGAACAAAAAAATTACAATTTCATCAACTCAAAATTACTAGCAATAAAAAACATAACACCTTAATTATAAAACTATAATTTTTTTAATAAAATTTAAATAAATCAGTATATATTTTTAGATAATCACATGGATTTTTTATGATTTTAAGAATATTTCAGGGAGTTAAAACGATTTTTAAATTTTACATGGACTTTTTTTTATTTTTATAAGTTTTGAGGGAGTTCTATCGATTTTTTTCTAACAAAGAATTTTTTTTAAAAATGGTATAATAGTAATTTACCATGTATGATTAGGGTTAACCACACATCTGGTTAGTTATAGGGACTAAAATAAATATTATTTAATAAAATAGAGACTCGAGGGGAATTATTAATTTTACATGGATTTTTTTTTATTTTCATAAGTTTTCAGGAGCTAGATCGAATTTTTCCCTACTTTATTTTATTTGTGTTCATGACAAAGCCACAGCTAGCATTGAATAGATGATAAAAAGACCTAATAAAAGGTACATGAAGAATCGCATTGTCCTGTTGGCTTTGAAAAAAAAATGAGAGCATCTATTTTACAGAAAAGAGGAAGAAAATCTTGCTCACCCATTCAAAGCCTACAGCGAGGAAAGATAGAGTTCTCATGTGGCAGACAATATTGACTCAAGTTGCAAGCAAGGGCCTCTTCCTTTTTTTTTTTCTTTTTCTTTTTGTACCTCAAAAGTATATGGTTGCATGACTTCAATGAGGGGCTTGAGAATACAGAATAAAATATGAGCATTGTCACACGCTATCTTTCTATGGAATAACAATTTTATGCGATTTTTTTTGGAGTTATTTAATTCATTGGGGTTTGTAATTTATTTTTGTAAACACACATTAAATAAATTAGAACATGCGAGCTTGTTAAAATGGACTAAATATAATATTATTCTTAAGATTGTTGACCAATAAGAAAGTTTTTATTAGGATTTTTAAGTAGAATTGGAGATAGGGTGTTAATATATACATTTAGATACTCCAACAATTATTCCACAATCTATTGCAGTATATGAAATATGATGTATATTGATGTAGAGTACATATACTTTATTACAAAAATGTTAAATGCATTCACTTAATTCATTTATGTATGCACTTATTGTAAAATCATTTACTTTATTAGATAATTATATATTTTAAAAAATAAAAGATATTTGATCAACAAAAATAATCTCAGGAATAATCAAGTGTAGATTTTTGATATGAGCACTATTATACATAGTTCATTTTCAGTCATGTTTTTAGTTTTATGTATCTCACTAGTCATATATGTTTACCATTATTAGATATATAAATTGTTTAAAAAATTTATAATTTTTTTTTATAAATATGTCTATACAACTAATCACATTATAGGTGATTTATGCTATTTTAAAAACATTAAATCGTGGGCTGGATCTGAAACTGAAAAAGAAGTGTATATAATTTTTTTTTATATTTAGGTTTCCATACTTTAGTGAAAACGTGTTTCTGTTGTTTGAGAGCTCAATTGGACAAAAATAAGAAGATAAGATCGATGGGGACATCACAGTTGACTATTGGACACGTCTTTTTCATATCTCTGTTCACAAAGTTATTATATTATTTTAATTAAATATTATTTTTATGACAAACACCACCTAACCGACCCTCCAATCTTTTTTTATGACTTCAATTTGCCATGGCTTTGGAGTAGACTATTAAGCTAATCACTTCATCAATTAATCATTATTACTTACGCATATAAGCTATTGAAAAGCGCGTTCCATCAAACAGTTTTAAATTTTATATACAATGTTTTAAGATGTAATAATGAGTACTATTTTTTAATTATTCAAAGATACATTTATTATTAATAACATAAGTTTTTATTTATTTATTGAGATGTACAATTTTCAAACCATATTTTTCTTTTACATGGATGATGACAATTTTTTAATTAAATTCATTTGTTTGAATATCAGTATGGGACTTTTAGTTTTTAAAAAAACTAAAAAACAACTCATAAGAGGTGGCCAAACGGGAACATACAACCATTGAATCATAACCAAGAATGAACTTTTACAATATCCCATCAGATAACATTCATTATTATGTGACACAAACAAGGCAACTGTGATTTCAATGGAGGAGGAAGAGCTTGGGCTTGCCCAAGATTGATTATCGTCTCTAACTTGTAAGTCCTCTGATATATACTCTGTTCATCCATTGCAAAATCTGAACTCCCATTTCAATAAAAGAAGATTTGATTTTTGAATTCTGCTTGGGTAGCTAGAGAGAGAGAATCAGCAGCCATGGCGGACGCCGCCATCTCGTTCCTCGTGGAGAAGGTCGGCGACCAACTCATCAAAGAAGCGACTTTCCTCTCCGGCGTGACCGGGCAGGTGAGTTCCTTCAAGGGGGAACTAGAGCAGCTACAAGATTTCTTGAGCAAGGCCGAGAGGAAACGCAACAAGGAGGAAGACGTGAAGAAATGGTTGGGGCGATTGAGGGACTCCGCGTACAACGGAGAGGACATCATCGACGAGTTCGTCATGCGCAACGAGCTTCGCCGACGCCGAAAGTCCCGCTTCAAGCGATGGCTCCTCGTCCTGAGAGACCTCCCCTCCCGTCGCAGAATCGGCAAGTCGATCATCGGCGTCAGCGAGGAGCTCGGGCGGATCTTGAAGGACAAGGACAATTACAGCATCCAAGCGGACCAGGTCTCGCCTCCGGCGGACGCCTTGGTATTCCGGAGGCAGAGGGACAACCGTCCGGAGATGGACGGCGTGATCGTCGGGCTCGAAGACCAAGAGAGAGGCGTCGTTCAGCGACTCACCACAGAAGGCGACGAGCTCCGGGTGGTCTCGATATTCGGTATGGGCGGTCTCGGCAAGACCACCCTCGCAAAGAAGGTACATGGAAACGGAGATGTTCAGATGTGCTTCGAGAGAATTGTGTGGGTGTCCGTCTCGCAGGACTGCCCGCCCCTTCAGCTCTTGAAGGAGCTGCTAAAGAAAACCGTCGGTGAAGTTTCGGGTGATCATGACACAGTAGCATTGGAGAATATGCTGAACGAGTGGTTGAAGGACAAGAGGGTCTTGATCATCATGGACGACGTCTGGGAAGATCGGCTCTGGACCGCTATAAGACCGGCCTTTCGAGGCATAGAAAATGGGAGCCGGGTTTTGTTAACGACCCGGTTTTACGAAGTAGCCAAGGCGGCCGATCCCAGCAGAGACCCCTTTCAGCTGCGATTCCTGAATGACGGCGAGAGTTGGGAGCTCTTCAATTGGAAGGTCTTCAACAGCAAAGACGGATGTCCGTTGGACTTGGTCGAGAAGGGGAAGCAATTGCTCAAGAAATGCAAGCAATTGCCTCTCGCGATCGTGATCTTAGGCGGGCTTCTGTCGCTGAAGGCGAAGACCGTGATGGAGTGGGGTAATGTTCTTAAAACGTTGGACTGGAGGTTTGATTCGCAAACCGAAGGCTGTAACGAAGTGCTCGCTCTGAGCTACCGCGCAATGCCGAGCTACTTGAAGCCTTGCTTCCTCTACTTCGGTCTCTTCCCCGAAGACGCGGAGATCCGTTCGAGCAAGCTCAAGATGCTTTGGATCGCGGAGGGGTTCACGGAGTTTCGTAAGCGCAGGAACGAAATGTTGTCGGCGGAAGACATCGCGGAGGACTACTTGGAGGAGCTCTATCAGAGGAGCTTGATCCAAGTGGTTTCGAAGAAGTCTTACGGAGGTTCGAAGACTTGTGGGATCAAATCGTGCCGAATCCATGACCTTCTGAGGGACCTCGCGATCGCCGAGGCCAAGGAGTTCGAGTTCCTCACCGTGCACGGTGTCAGGGAATCGAATTCACAGCCCAAGGCTCGGCGTCGGCTGGCCATCCAATGCGATGTCGATGAACAACGCGACAACGGGAGATGGTTGGACCTCAAAGCGTCTTCTCCGAAACTGCGTTCGCTCTTGTGCTTCAACCAAAGACAGCTCAATCTTATTCCGATAGTCGATGCGTTGAAGCTGCTAAGAGTGATCGATTTGAAGGACGTGAAGATCGAACAACTGCCTGAAGAGATTGGGACATTGACGTACCTTCGATTCTTGGGATTGAACAACACAAGGCTTAAAAGACTCCCGGCGGAAGTTGGGAACCTCTTCAATCTACTGACGCTCGATATAAGGTCGAACGGGAAGTTATCGGTGCCGCCCACTGTTTGGAAGATGGAGAAACTAAGGCATCTCTATTTAGATTGGCACGCTCCAACGCAGATCGAAAGCCTTCCAAATCTTCAGATACTAAACGGCATCCCCGCCGGAGATTGGATATCGAAGAGTCTCGCGGGGCTCACCAGCCTCACTCGGTTGGCGATCACGAAGATCTCGCGTGCAACACACGAGAACGCGTTAGCCTCCGCGCTTCCTCATCTTCGATGCCTTAATTACTTGGCATTGATTGGAGATGGACCAACTTTCATCCCAACAGGATTGCCATTCAAGGATCTTGAAGACCTCTACTTGTTGACTCTGTATGGGAAACTAGAGAAGTTACCATCGGACGTCACCGGATTCCCAACCCAACTCATGAAGTTGACATTACGTGCATCGAAGCTTGATCAAGACCCGATGCCCGTTCTGGGACAACTAAAGAGCCTTGAGAGTCTGAAGTTACTTAAGGAGTCCTACATTGGGAAAAAAATGGTCTGCAGTGATGAGAGCTTTGTGAAATTGAAATTCTTGACGCTCGATGAGCTCGAACATCTGGAGGAGTGGGAGTTGGAGGGTCGCGCGATGGTTCACCTCAAACGGTTGGTGATCTCCAACTGCGGATGCTTGGCGATGCTACCGGAGGGACTAAAGCACACAAGTGGGCTCCAGGAGTTGGAGTTGGTGGGAATGCCGACCGCGTTCAAGAACCGTGTTCGTAAGGACGGGGAGGATGCACAGAAGATCCGCCGCTCGATTTCCATCAATTTGAACATTCGTTGAACCGGATTGGCGTGTTCATCGATTTCCATAAGGTGAGTGAAGTTTTTCTTGATCTTTTGTTTGCATCTATTCTGATACTTAATTCCCTCACATGATGGTAGGCAATATTATTTCTTGTAGTCATGAATTTCCACTAATTCACAACATGTATATGATTTGGATTTCCATAAATTGATTAAACCTCTCTGTTTCTGCAGGAAAGACAGTGACAGACACGAGAGATGGCTACATGTATCAGTGGTTTGTTTGTTTGTTTGTTTTCATATTCTCTTGGCAGCAGATCGTCTAAAGCTGCATGAATAATGTTTTCTGATGTTTGCATCCTGTTTGTGGTTTCTCCATCGTGTTATGGTTTCCTTTTGAGCATTTGGTTTTCCAAAACACAGTGCATCTTGTTTGCAATAATAAACATTACACCATGTAATGCCAATTTATATATGTAATGCGAATTTATGTTGTGTTGAAATTGGCGTTTGGTTTCTGGAGTTCTCTTCAGATAACCCTGCATCACATTTGTTGTAGTTTTCTTTCTAGATTATTCTCTCCCTAGTGGATATCTTATTACGTGACCCTGACGAGTTCAAGGTTCACCTGGGGCTGGTCATCCAGAAACACAAAATAGTAGCTTTGAATCTTCCTTCTTGTCTAGCAAGTCAGTGATGATCTGTATATTGAGTTGTTTCGTATAAATGTCATATTTCTGTCAAAAAGAAAACAAACCGATTCATGTGGCAAGGGCAATAGGGTCCAGTCATTCGTGCGGTCCTTTTCAAAAAAAAAAAAAAAAGTCGTTCTTGCGGTCCTAACTCGGGATGTGAAATATATTTATAATAAAACATATGTTTTAGGATAAATACATTTGGATTCCTTGAAATTTTTGAAACCCACCAAAAAATATGCACTCATACCACTCATCATTATGTTTTTCCATTAAAATAGAACAAAAATAATTTAAAATTATTGTTTTATCATTAACTTCTAAATATATAAAAAAATCAATTAGTTAATTCTAGATATATTTTATGAAAATTAATGTATACAATAATTAACTTTTTGAACGTGTCTGAATGCATTTTTTTTTTGTAAGAATGATTAAATCACACAACAATTAATTAAAGAAAAAAACAAGATAAATATTTAATTAAAAAGAAAAAATCATACTTTTATTTTATTTTAATGAAAAATATGATAGGAGGGGGGTGTAATTGCATGTTTTTAAACTTTAGTGGGTTAGGTTTAGAAAACTCGAGGGGGTTCACACGCATGTTACCCTATATTTTACTATATCTATATACTCTATAAAAAAAAATGTATTTAATTCATTTAAATATATATTTTATTTTTAATAAAAATATGTATTTCATTTAACATGCATGTATTTCAAGTTTTTCAACGAATGTGTGAGGATTGTAAAAGTCTAAAAATGACTGAAAGAATGAGTGAACTAAACATTTTCTGTGATGATAAAGTGTGGAGAAAGATCCCATCTGTTCCAACAGTATAGTTTTGGGAAAAAACTTCAGCAATGAACAGAAAAAAAGGAAACATCAGAAACATTATTTTCAAACATCAGAAGAGACTTTATTTTCAATGAGTAAACTCAGCCAAGTGAGACAAAAATGATGATCTGGATCTTTGACAAATCTGGATCTTTTATATTCAAGGTAGAATTAGGGGAGAAAAGACAAAAATGTCAAACAATCGAGGCAAATATGAATCCGTGTAAAATTGAGAATTTTAAGTCTGGTGTCACATCGATAAACTTTTATATATATAAAAAAATTAATATGATGACGTTCTAACAGAGATATGAAAGGAATCTGTCCCTACCACGCCACTATCTTAGGTTGTCTGAATAATGTCCTCACGTGGTGGGGAAATTTGTATCGTATAGTTAAATAGGAACCGATTAGGTGCGGTAAACGGTGAGTGTAATAGTTATCAGGTGTGATTCACATCAATTGTCGGATGTGATAGATCTGTAATCGAACGATCCACGTTGTGATCGCACCCACCGCTCACCGCACCTAATTGCGAACGTAGTTAAATATATATTATTTTTTGTAAGAGTATTGTAAAGTTAAATATTGAATTCACATTAGTAAAGGCCACTGTTTTTAATTATGTGGTCGCACAGACGGTGACTTTGAAAAATCGGTCAATATGCGGGTCTTACTGTATAACCAGTCTGATGCCATACACCGGTGTTGTGAAATAAAAAAAATAAAAAAAGAAAAAAAACTTTCCTCTCACAAGCACCAGCCCTATTGTCCTAGTAGAGCCACTTTTTCTTCATCAAAAGGAACACTTTCCTCTCACAAGCATCAACCATAATTTTTCTCCCTCTCTAAAGTCGTCTTCCTCCTCAAAGCTTCTTCAGGCTTTAGGTTCAGTCGGTCTCTCTCAGTCTCTCTCAATCTCTCTGTCTCTCTGTTCTTCTTCATCATCCATTCATCAATGATTAGATCTTCTTCAGGCTTCGTCGGTTTTAGGGTGTCTTCTTCATCTGTTCATCAATCAGAGCTCATTTGTCCTTCCTTTACTTTCCCTTTTGAACTTTTTATATTATTTTTTCTGTGTACTAAGTACCAACTATATGCAGGCCTGGCCTTGGGGTCACCAATGTCACTGTCTAGGCCTCCATCCAAGGAGAGCCCCAAGCCCATCCATGCTCATAGAGGTTTAAGCCCATCAGCCATGAATTTTTTTTTAAACCCAATCAGCCCATGAAAAAGAAACATTTAGTTGATTGCATGGGTGGTGGACGGATGGACTCTTGCATACAATTATACACCCCAAGGACCACTGCCCAGGCCTAACAGAATACTCCCAAGTATCCAAAACTGAAAACCCAATCTATCAATTCCTATCCTAAGCCATTTTTTTCCAATCGTCCCCATTAAGATCCCAAAAACTCTTCTCCCATCAAAGCCCTAAAAACCTCCCACCCATTCAGTGATGTCTCCATGTGATGCTCCCTATGTGCCATTTCACATCTCCGTACCTCTCCAACGTCTCTCTCACACATAGGCCTGTCAACGGGTCGGGTCCAGACCCAGACCCGATCCGACCCGGACCCGATTACACGTGTAATATACCCGACCTGATTTGGACCCGACCCGAGTTGGACCCGACCCGGCGGACCCGAACAAACAAACGGGTCGGGTCCGGGTCCACCCCGCCCCGACCCGTTGGACCCGAGACCCGATTGTTTTATTAATATATGCTCATATATTATAAGACTATTAGTATTAGTTGATACATAATTTTATTTCTTACTTAACTTATGTTTGTATCCATAAGTTTATAAATCATAATCATAATCATAACATTTTTTTTATTGCGTTGATGTTGCAACTTGCAAGAATTTGATTGTTTAATATATAATAAATTTAGTAATGTATTGTCATCGGTTTGTTTTGGACAATTAACTTATTAGCTTTTGAATTTGTATAATTAATTAGTTTGTTGCATGATTTATGTTTATTATTTTAGTTAATATGTTAGTGTTTATTGTTTTGAATGTTGTTTAGGTTAATATTGTTTTAAATGTTTGTATAATTAGTTATCTTTATTGTTTAGGTTAATATGTTTTTTATGTTAGTGATTATTGTTTTGGATATTGTTTAATAATTCATTTACTTTTTTTGAATTGTACAAGATTATGTTTAAACATAGTCTCATTAATAATAATGTTTTATACAAAAAATTTCAAATAGAATGATAAAGCAAACAAATATATGAGATCTTCCTCTTCTTTTTTTTTTGCCAACCATTCGGGTCGGGTCGGACCCGGACCCGACCCGGACGGGTCCGGGTCCGGGTCCACATTTCCCCGGACCCGCCGGGTCCTAGATTGGACCCGGACCCGTCGAGTCTTGCCACGGGTCGGGTCCGGGTCCACCCCGACCCGACCCGACCCGGACCCAACCCGTTGACAGGGCTACTCACACACATAGATTCTTCAAGCATTCAAGCCACCATATCTCTTTAATAGATTATGATTATTCTGTCTGATTGACCTCGATTGAAAAGATTGAAAACATAGTATACCAAATTTTTTTATAATGTATTAAAAAGGTGAAAAATCATCTATAAATGATGATTTTACTCATCCGAATAAGGTTTTATAATCTATCCGGAGAGGTGAAATCATCAAGTTCTAAAAGATTCTTGATATGCTGTGTTTTTAATTAAAGTTAATAAAATAAAATATTCGTAGAAAATTCTTGATCTTTAAATAGAAGTATAATTAACTCAGGATGTTATTTGAATTTATATAGGTGTTTTCAATATATTATAGACTTTAGGAAAATCAATGGGATTCTATGGATTATTTGGAATTTTCTCTTATTATAAATAGATTTTTTTTTAAAAATAACTCCGCTAAAAAAAAGAATTTTAAAATTGACCCCCAGACCAAAGTATTTGCAAAACTGGTCCTGTGGTCATCTTTGACCGATCAGCGCGCCCACGTGACGTGCTGACCGAGTTAAAAAATGTCACGATAGAGACGTGATTGTGCATCACGTCTCCGCAGACACGGTGCGGGCTGTGCGCGAGGGACGAGTCGTGATTATGCATCACGTCTCAACGTCTCCAATCCATGCATGCATGCATGGTTTTTTTTTTTTTACTTTTATTTGCATGAATTTTGTTTACATGAATAGTTTTTTTTTCTTTATTTCAATAAATAATATTATATAGAGTTTCATTTTCAGTCCCACAATTTCAGTCTATGTGTGTGTTAAATTTTTAAAAATAATTTACCTTATACATTTAAATACACATTTTCATAAAAAATAAATCATTTAATATAATAAATTACATATATGTATATATAAAAATAATAATATTTTTTTTAACTTTTTTTTTTACGTCAGGAATTTTCTTTGTTTTGCATGTGTTTTGGTTTACGTGCATGCATTGGTTTTGGCTTTTTTTTTTTTTACTAATGTTTGCATGTATGAGTTTTATTTTTATTTGTTATCTAATTATAGAGTTGTCATTTGAAAATAATTGTTAAATTGATTCTATTTATGTAAAAGCGTATTTTCATATAATAAGTTTTAAACGCGAGTTTTTATATTTTAGATTTCTGTTTCAAATTTTATTTTTTATATAATAAGATTAACAAAAAAATACTTGATTTATGATTTTTATGAATAAAATAGAATCATACTTATTATAAAATACAACATATATATAATAAAATTTAAATATTGATGAAGTGCATTATTTCATTTTGTGTGTGTGTCTATATATATATATATATATATATATATATGATGCAAATATCACTAAAAAAAAAGCAAAACCCATGCCCTCACGTCAACCAAAATCCAAACAAAAAAAAATTCTCACGTAAAAGAAAGAAGTTAAAAAAAGATTAATTTTTTTATAAATACATATATGCAATTTTTTATATTACATGTTTTATTTTTAATAAAAATATGTACTTAAATATATAAGATATATTATTTTAAAAAAATTTAACACACAAATAGACTGGAATTGTGGGGCTGAAAATGAAATTTTATATAACATTATTTATTTGAATAAAGAAATAAAAAAATATTCATGTAAATAAAATCCATGCAAATATCAGTAAAAAGAGAGAAAAAAAACAAACCGTGCACGCATGGATTGGAGACATGATTATGTATCATGTCTCGCATAATCACGTCTTGGGCCTCCGTGCACGGCCCGCACACGCTGCGGGCTGCGCGTGGTGGTCGACGGAGACATGACTCACAATCATGTCTCCATCATGGTATTTTTTAGTTCGATCAGCACACCACGAGAACGCGTTGACCAGTCAAAATTGACCCTAGGATCAGTTTTGCAAATATTTTGATCAGTGGTCAATTTTGAAATTCTTTTTTTTTGGCAGGGTTATTTTTAAAAATTTTCCTTACAAATATATATAAATAATAAAAATGTATATAACTGAAAATTAAAGAATATTCCGATCGCTCACTCATATTTTCATGTAGGAGTTGGCAACGGCCCGGTCCAGCCCGTTGAACTGGTCCCAGGCCCTGCTCTGGTCCCGGGCCCGCGTGCTGCTTGGCCAGCGGTCCGGGCCTGGCCGGCCCATGGCAAAAAACCAGGGCCCAGGCCCTGCCCACGGGCCCGGGCCTGGACGGGGCTCACGGGTCGGGCCTAGGTTCGTGCCCACAGGCAGTCCTACGGGCCCAAATTATAAACATTTTATTCCTTTTGATTTTTTAATTTTAAGTTGTTCATTTGTATATAATATTAAAATAACACAAAATTTAAAGTATAATGTTACAAAATATATTTATATATATTGAATTTTTAAAATAAAAATATTAAATGAATTAATTACTTAAAAAAATGAATAACTACATGTACCTAACTAGGTTGTTACTTACATAAATGTAAATAATTTGTATAATTCAACAACAATTTAAATAAAAATTACATGTTATTCATTTAATGGATTATCCTACACGGGCTTACGGGTCGGGCCCGCGTACGGCCTACGGGCCAGCCAGAATGGGCCCGGTTCGGGCAGGCCTCCAGGCCGGGCCCGGGCCCCAGAACTAGGCCCAAGCGCGGCTTGCCCTCAAAACTGGGCCCAGGCCGGGCTTTTGGGCTTCGGTCGGGCCTGTTGAAGACCCCTATTTTCATGTATATATCTATTTGTATAACCCTTTGATTTTATGAGGCTAATTGATATCCATCACATTTTTTTACATTACTTCCTTTCTCCAACCACCATCGCTGCCCCTCCTCCTCCTCTGCCACCTCCCCCCCCCCCTCCCCCTTCTCCCTCCTCTCCTCTGCCCTCTACATCCTTCTCTCCTCCTCCCTCCCCAATTCCTCCTCCACCACCACCTCTCCTCCCTCCGCTCCTCTGCCGTCCTCCTCACCCTGCGCTCCTCCACCTTCTTCGATTCCCTCTAGTCCAAGTGCGCCTCCATCTCTACTCCCTCTGATTGTATCCAAGCCTTCTGGTTTCTCCACACTGGCCTCTCCCTCTAATTCAAGGCCTTCTTCATCCCGGACGGATGCCATCGCCTCCTCGACCCACCGACATCTCTGGCTTGACCTAGTGCGAGTGTTGGATCCGGATGATTGAGTGGAGGGTGTAAAAGGGATCTCACAAAAAAACAGAGAGTCTTAAAAAACACTGGCAAATATAATTCTGGTGGATAATACTTCACTTCCTTGATTGATTAAAAAAAATATACATATTACATGCATTTAACTACTCATGACTCCATACAAAACCCACCATAGACACTACCATCACTAAAAACAAACTCTCCTATAAATACTCCATCTCACCCACTACTAACAGCAACCTATAATAACAAATTCCACTACATCAACCATGACTCATCACTCATAAATAACCAACTCTCCACGTACTCACTCTCCCATGTAACACAACTGTCACCCAAATTAATCTGGTGACACAATGAAGTTTGAATTAATTTCAACAGCGAGGTCGACGAGTTGAGGCTCCGTGCAACGGCACTCCTTGACCATCACGGCATGTGCAATGGTGGTGGTGGCCGTGGCGTGAGAGATGTGATGGCTATGGTGGTGATGCCGTGGTGGTGGGATTGAAAGTTTAAAACTTGCATATATATATATTCGGATTTTTAAAAATATGGGTAGTGGGATTAATAATGTGGGGAGATAAAAGAAAATATAATTAATGGGGGAGCATATGTTCACACGAGAAACTTCAGGATCTTTGGTTTTTTTTTTATTTGTTGAGTGGGAGCTGCCTAGGATACAGTAAATACGAGGTCAAAAGGCTACAAATTTTTTCTTAGAAGAGTCAGAGATCTCTTGATTGATTGATTTAGTTTTATTGTAAAGAAAAAACAGGGAATATGGCAATTGCCTATTTGCCTTCATCTAAAGGAGAATGCTAAAGTAGTATTAAAAAAAAAAAATACAATTATCTTCCACTTCCCACTATAATAATTTATTCCTTGAACGCTAAATTTATTAAATAAGTCATCTCATCTATCCTCACAACTCTATCACCTACTGCACTCCTCATTCTTGAGAACTTAATTTTCACACCAAACTTAGTTAAACTGGAACATGAACATTATGGAAGCTAGATGATTATAACTATCCTGATATAATTAACCATGCATCAAAAAAAAAATTATTCAGCATAGATGATTATTAATCCTGAAATAATTATCCACTAGAATGTAAGGTTAGCAGTTCCCAACCTTGTGGAATCTGTTTTTTATTTTTATGCGTTTCTTACAAGCCAAGCTAGCATCGCATGTGTCAAAATAAATTAATGAAAAGGGGAATCACATTCCCCCTGCTGGCTTATGTAAAAGAAGAGCATCTATATAACAAACATGATCTTTAATATACTAGTAGTAGGAACCATCCCATAATTTCACTGTGCGGATTGAGTGGTCCATAAAGACAGTCTTTCCTTAATCATTGCGTGGAAGTATTATCCTCTGTTTTTATCCTCTTTTTCCAACCACACTCGTGATTTCTTTATCACTGATTTGGCATGCTGTTGTTTTTTCAACAAAAAGAACATTGGGGGACCCTGGGAAATGATGCTGTCACTGCTTCTTATACTATCTCCTTAAACGGGGAATTACACTCAGTCTGTTTTGTAGTTTTGTCTATAATTTAGATGTGGTCCACTACTCACTTATATACTATGATAGTGCATTGAATTATATATTTATACATTTTAAAGTGTGAGGAGCTAATACATTTAGTTTGTTTTACAATTCCATTTGTAGCTTAGAAATGGTCACTTAGTTATTTTTACATTGCAATAATGCAATACACTGCACTCTATCGTCAGTGTATGAAAATAAATAAAAAAATATTTTTTAGAAGACACAAATACACTAGTGTATTTAAGCATATATTTTACTTTTTATAACAGTAGATATTTCAATGAACAAGTGTATTTAAAAAAAAAATTAAAGGTTGCGGACGGGACAATACATATGACTGAAATATCATTTTTCTTGGAAGTATTTGAATGGCTTCGGGCTCGAAGGAAAGAGCGAGCAAACACCTTTAAATTATTCACATACCATTTTTTTTTTAAATTAATGTCCCATGATTTGATAATTGATTATCTTTTACGGAGATACATATCGGTTTTTTTAGCTATATAACTCGTAATATTAGTTTTTTTATACCATGTATAAGATTAAGAATCTAGGTGACGATGTGCAATGCACAAGATTTTTTTTTCTTCAAAAAATAAACATAAACTATTATAATATGATGACTTTCTAGAAGATATGAAAAGGTTATCTGACCCTACGAAGCCAAAATAATTCACTAAATGAGATCATCTCCCCATCTTCCGGGTGGTTCTGATTCTGTGTCTTCATCACATGGTGCGGAATATTTGTATCATAAAGTAAAAGAAGGGATTTACATTGGAGAAATGGTGGAGAAGAAAAGATATTAAAAAGGAGAGCACCTTCAAAGCAGAGGTACACTGAAGATGGAGAGAATTATGCTTTGAGGGCATAACTATGTAGGGAATCAAACAAAAAAATCTTTTATTTACATAAATAGTCGTCTATCCTGATAATGATTGGGAGTGAATAAATATGTCATAATCTAAATTTTTTTTTTGTGATTACATATTTTACTTATAGAGGAGAGAATTTCAACAAATTACAAATTAGGATCTATTTAAATTTCTCAAATTACCTAAAATCCTAATAACAAAAAAATAATCCTAACATACTACTAACTAAAAACAGAAAATCATATTCTAATGATACGATAAATAAGAATTAATCTAATTATTCTCTCCCGATCATTATCAGGATAGATAACCATTTGTGTGGTCTTCAACATTGATTGAATGATCAATCATCGCGTTGTATCATAGAAAGAATCATATTTTCCCTTTTTGGCTTTGGAAAAAGGAGAGCATCGATCTATTGGACAAACATCACGAGGAAGGAAGGAAGAAATGTTGCTGTCCCCTTCAATGCAAAGGTGCACTGAAGAAGGAGAGAACATTATTTAAAGCCAAGTAATTAATTAGTTGGAAGCAAAGAAGTCTTGTTTTCTGAACATAAGCCAACCCAGGATTTCAATGAGTTATGTAGTATTTTCTCTGCTGCCGCCGTCTCTTCAATGTCGTCCCTGGTAATCCCATCTCATGCCGACCCTCTATTCTCTATTAGTTTTTTTTTTGTTGGATTGGTGTTGATATAACTCAATCATTTCGTTTTGAACTTTCGCCATCTATTCCAAAAAGAGATTTTTGTAATATCGAAATATTAGTTTTTCATGTTTCTTTTTAGGCTAGCAATACTTTTTCCTTTCACACTCACTATCTTCTGAAATTTCAATTTTTTGTGGCTTTTTTTGGGTAGGTTAAAATACTGGGTGTTGAGATTTGAAAATTTGGGTGGGGTTCACTGGATGAACTTTTAAAATAGGACCTTATCACAAAAAAAAAAAAAAAATTGTTTCAAAATTAATTTGTCATCTTAAAAAATGAGAATTTCATGTTTAATTAACAAGAATATGTGAATATAATTATAAAACAATGTATCCTAGAACAAAAGAAAAAACTTAAGATTCAAGAATGGGCTAAATAACTTAAAAAAGAGATTGATTGATATTGTTGCAAAACCTTCCAATTTTGTTTCTTTTGATTTTGGAATAATTGAAAGAGTGAGAGAGAGGAAAAAAGACGCATAAAACCCTAAAAAAAAGCATGAGACTTTGAGAAAAGGAGAGTCATTGAGAAACCTTAAAAAAAAGTTAGATAAGAGTGTAACTATTCACATTCCTTAGAAATTAATTATGTAGAAAGAATTATAACCATTTGATAGATGAAATTTTATTTAGATGATTCGGACTGCTTATATATATATTTGAGTTAAAATAACCAGATTTCATAGTAGGCACTAAGGACCATAACAAATGTATACATATATTTTTGTGGATATTTGGGGGCTCTTTCCTGGGTTGGGGCCCTAGGCCGCCTACTAGGCCTACACCCAGGTTGGGCCTAGGTTGATATTGAGACTCGAAATTTGTGTTATTTTTTATGAAAAATTGATATAAGTTCCTAAAAATTTATAAAAATTGAAAAATGTCCCTATAATATCTGTAAATCTACTCAAATCTTTATCTTTTGTCCGGGTTAATGGTTTTCGTCCCTGAGTCAACTTTCCATCGGTGCAAGGAACATATTCTAGGAATATTTCATTTAGTGAACAGAATCTCTAAAAATAATATTCGAATAAGTAACTGAAAAACTAATAAAATCTAAATCAGTCATTTTTATGTCAGAAATACCAGAAACACCTTTTTCACCTCCACTGAGAAGCTTTATATGGTTAGAAAATTGTGTATTTTTTAAATCAATTTATTAGAGAATATGATTTTAAATAAAATTTATAAAATATACTACCTATTTAAATCCTAAGATAAATTTAGGAGAAGATATAATTATTTAAGATAAGAAATGGTATTAATAAATTTGTGAGGATAAAAACATGCAAACACAATTGAAATGTTGAAAACCACTTATGTTTAGTTTAATAGAAAAATATGAGGGGATTTACTGATTTTACAGAACCATTTCTGATTTTCATAAATTCAGGGAGTCATATCGATTTTTCAAGAAAGAAAGTAAATTTTAAAAGGATATTATATATAGTAATATACCATGAGTGGTTAGGATTAACCAAATATGTGGTTAGTTTCAATTACGATAGAGACTAAAATAAATATAGTCTACTAAGATAGGGATATGCGGAGATTTACTGATTTTACATGGACTTTTCTAATTTTCATAAGTTTTTATGGAGTACTATAAATTTTTTCCTTTGTTTATATTTTGTTTTGTTTAATCGTAAGTTCAATCGACTTCTTGTCAGGTTTGATGTTCAAACATTTTGAACTAATACGTGACTAATATTATATCCGTATCCATATACTATGAAACTAAATTACATATAGAAATCAATTTTCATGTCCAGTCAATGTCTTACATATCGCGAAAAACAAATATGGATGTAAAATCACATATCTGTTCCATATCCGATCCGTTGACATCTCTATTTGGGACTCGAATTTGAAAATTAGAACTTTTCATTTTTATGCGTCTTAGGGCTTTTATTAGGCTTTTTTTTGTGGGATTGATGAAAAAATCCAAGATTTTCCATTTTCATGTAAAACATTGAGAATTTCTTTTTATGAGTTCATTAAATTAAAGAATATCGTTTTCTCACTAAATTACTTCCAACCCCCCTTTTTGTTTGCTCACTACTTATGAATCTAAATAAAGAGGTTCTAGTAGACCTGTAAACTAATAAAATTAATGAAGTTGAAAATGGGGTGAGAGATTATATAAAATTTCCCCTGCTTTCTCTTTTTTGTTACTCTATTCATACCTATTTTATCTTGCTCTCGGAATTCAACAGGAATTTCATCTTGTTATTAAATCTCCATTGATTAAATAGAACCGATAGAAAATTTTCTTCTCGTCAGATTTTTCTTTTTTGTTTAAACGTGGGTTCAATCGACTGCTTGTCAAGTTTGAAAAAAGGTCTTGTTTAAATGATTCGTTTTTCGTGATTTGTTGGGTCTTTTATCGTGCGTATGGAAATCAACATTGAAAAGTAACTTTTCAAATAAAGCAGTTTTATAATATGGTTTTTGATCATTTATTTTTTTGGGTTGCTTTTCCATCAATTTAGAAATCACGTTTGTTGTTTGGTTACAAATCAACAATTAAAAAAAGGAAAGGGGTTAGATTACGTTATCGACCCTGTCCTCCCCAAATAAACATTCCCATCGAGAGGTGAAATGGTCATTTGATCAACCACCTCTGGCTTTGAACATTGACGATTCCCACAAAACATACCTGGGTGCTTTTAAAAACACAAATTTCAAGGCTTGAATTGATCTGAATCTACCGATTGCTTTTCATTTAATTAGAGGCGTTTGACAACCCGCTGTTGGAAGCTTTTTGACCAACTGAAAAATAAAAGCTACCCAAAACGGGTTGTCAAATGCACCCTCAATGTGATTTGATGGTTCTTACTTTGGAACACTAAAATGGGGTTTTTGGTACTCTGATTTTAAGTTGTTTGAATGATGATATCTCATATAGCTTATCCGAATACTTGTTTCAGGTTGTAGATGTGGAAGGCCACATTCTGAAAAATGGTGATGCTTTGAGGTTTATTTTCAATAAATTACAGTCCTGATAGCTTCAACCGCAACATCTACTAAGGTAATTAATTTGTTTAAATTGTCTCAGATGATATATAGGATTTTTTAATTGTGGAAAGGTAGTCAGATTTAACAAACGAAAATGATATGTCCAACCTGTGTACGGCCCCGTTTGCAATCCTCATTGCTTTTTATTTATTTTTTAACTTATACATTTGTCAATTGATAATGTTATAAAAAATGAAGTATATATTGAGATGCATTAGTGCGTTCTTTTAAAAAATTTATACACCCTGATAATGCAATATACACTGTGTAGTGTCACTGTATATGGGGCAATTGAGTGACTGTTTCTGGGATGCAGACCAAGTTACAAAATAGATTGAGTGTATGTGTGTTGTTTAACAAATTCTTTAACTAACAATACATATATATAATTTTTTTATATATAAATTTTTGTTGTTTAGAATTAAATCCTTTTGAAGGCTAAAGCCAATTCCGACCCCATCCGATCCAAACATGAGTCCATCCTAGACTCGACCTAATTCGTCGTAGAAGGTCGTACTTTGAGTTTAACCCTTCAGTTTGAGATCATCATATTCAAATTGGGTATTTTTGTTTTGCAGGTTGGAATTGGACAAAGTTCTAATCCAACCCAATCTGTCCAATGGAGTTACTCCATTGAGTGACCTAGGATTCTAGTACTAGTAAAAAAAAAAAAAAAGACAACATAATTTTCTTAAAAGATTCGAGGCCTCTTAGCTTGTTTGTTGCAAATATATCTAAATTGGGTGTTTCCCATCCCACATTAATTCATAACCAAGAAACAACTTCTTCCACTATACACAGAACATCCAATTTGATGCGTGTGTGACAGAGGAGAAAGAGCTTGCCAAGACTCAAGAGTGATCATTGACTCTGTTATGTAAGTTCCATAATCTCTGCTCACCCATTGCATATATATATATATATATATCTGAACTTCTTCTTGTCGGTCTCCCCACTTTTTTTTATTTTTTTTGCTAGAGAAAATATTAGCAGCCATGGCGGATGCCATCGTTGAGTTCCTTCTGGGGAAGGTTGGCGAGCAACTTATAAATGAAGTGAACTTTCTTTATGAAGTGAAGGACCAAGTGCGTTCGTTCGAGGGTGAGTTGCAGCAGCTACAGCAGTTCTTGAGCAAGGCCAACCGGAACCGCGACAAGGAGGAAGATGTGAAGGAATGGTTGAGGCAACTGAGAGACGCTGCGTACGACGGAGAGGACATCATCGATGAATTCATCCTCCGAAGCAAGCCGGGCCGACGACGCCAGAGGTTCCGTATCAAGAGATGGGTCCTCTTCTTGCGTGACATGCGTGCCCGTCATAGGGTTGGCAAGTCGATCGTGGCTGTCAATCAAACACTCACCGACATCTTCGCCCGTAAAGAGCGATACGGCATTGAAGTGGATCGAGCCCAGGATGTCCACAGGGCCTTAGAAGTTCGGAAGTCGAGGGACAACCGTCCTCATATGGATGGGGTGATTGTCGGATTCGAAGATCAAGAGAAAAGGTTGGTGCAGAGACTCATTGGACAGGGCGATGATGAGCTCCGTGTCGTCTCCATAGTTGGGATGGGCGGTCTCGGCAAGACCACACTCGCGAAGAAGGTCTACGCGAACCGCGACATCCAGATGCGGTTCGAGTGCATTGTGTGGGTGTCCGTCTCGCAGGACTGCCTGCCGCTTCAGCTCTTGAAGGAGCTGATCAAGAAAACCGTCGGTGAAGTTCCGGGTGATCCTGACACAGTAGCATTGGAGGATAAGCTGAACGAGTGGTTGAAGAAGAAGAAGCGATTCTTGATCATCATGGACGACGTCTGGGAACAGGAGCTGTGGACCCGTATAAAACCAGCCTTTCGAGACATTCAAAACGGGAGCCGGGTTTTGTTAACGACGCGATCGTATGACGTCGCGAAGGTGGCCAACCCAAGCCAAGACCCCTTTGAACCGGATTTGTTAGGCGAAGAGGAGAGTTGGGAGCTCTTCAATTGGAAGGTCTTTGGTAGCAAAAATGGATGTCCGCCTGACTTGTTTAAGAAGGGCAGGGAACTGGTGGAGAAGTGCAAGAGATTGCCTCTTGCGATCATCATCTTAGGAGGGATTCTGTCATTCAAATCCAAGACGGTCTTGGAGTGGGACAAGGTTCTTAGAACGTTGGACTGGAGGTTCGATCAGAACACAGAGGACTGGCGTGAAGTGCTCGCTTTAAGCTACCACGACATGCCAAGCTACTTGAAGCCTTGTTTCCTCTACTTGGGTCTCTTCCCTGAGGACGCGGAGATCTGGTCGAGCAAGATCAAGATGCTTTGGATCGCGGAGGGGTTTACAGAGTTATACAAGCGCGAAAAGATGACAGCGGAAGAAATCGCAGAGTTCTACTTGGAGGAGCTCTATCAGAGGAGCTTGATCCAAGTGGTCTCGAAGAGGTCTTACGGAGGTTCGAGAACCTGGGGAATCAAGTCTTTCCGCATCCACGACCTTTTGAGGGACTTGGCGATCTCCGAGGGCAAGGAGTTCGAGTTCCTCACCGTGCACCGAAATATGGAATCCAATTCCCCACCTAAGGCTCGCCGTCGGCTGGCCATCCAAAGCCATGTTGATGAAAAACGCAACAACCAAACAATTGATGGGTTGGATCTCAAGGCGTCTTCTCCAAAGCTGCGCTCTATTTTGTGCTTCAACCAAAGGCAGCTGAATCTCTTACCCATAGTTGATGGGTTGAAGCTGCTCAGGTTGATCGATTTGAAGGATGTGAAGCTTGAACAATTGCCCGAGGAGATTGGGACTCTGATCTACCTACGATTTTTGGGGTTGAACAACACCAGACTTAAAAGACTCCCGGAGTCTGTGGGGGACCTCGTCAATCTACTAACGCTCGATATAAGAAGTAATGGAGAAGTAGAAGTGCCACTCTCGGTTTGGAAGATGGAAAAACTAAGGCATCTTTATCTAGCAGATTGGCGTGGTAGCGCTCAACAAATTGACAGCCTTCCAAATATTCAGATACTAAATAATATCCGTGCCGGAAATTGGATAGCGAATAGCTTGGCAAAACTGACAAGCCTCAATCGGTTGAAAATTAGAGCAATTTCACTCAACCACGAAAATGCATTAGCTTCCGCACTTCCCCAACTTGAATGCCTTAATTACTTGTCATTAGAATGGTTAGCTTTCATCCCCACAAAATTGCCATTCAAGGATCTTAACTCTCTCTACTTGTTAGCTTTGCATGGGAAACTAGAGCGGCTACCAGACGTCACTGGATTCCCAACCCAACTCATGAAGCTGACGTTGCGTGCATCGGAGCTCAATCAAGACTCGATGCCTGTTCTCGGACAACTGCAAAGCCTTGAAAGTCTGAAGTTATTAAAGAACTCTTACACTGGGCAACAAATGGTCTGCCCTCCTTCAAGCTTTCCGAAATTGAAGTTCTTGATGTTCAAGGATCTTCGTCTGACGGAGTGGGAACTGGAGGATGGCGCGATGATTAGCCTCAAACGCTTGGTCATCGAACACTGCCTCTTATTGAAGATGCTCCCTGAAGGACTAAAGCACGCGAGTGACCTCCAGGAGTTGGAGTTGGTTGATATGCCAAGCCAATTCATAAACAGGGTTCGTAAAAATGGTGGGGAGGATTTGCACAAGATCCACCGCTCGACTCCCATCAGCTTGATCATCCGTAACGTTTGGTGATTATTGTGTGAGGTGAGTTTAGTTTTTGGACAATTTTCAAAAATAACATTGAAATTTTTTTATTGCATGTTTAATCCTACCTAATCTTTGACTGGGTTTTTTTTAATTTTAATTTTTATTGAGAGACCTGATTTATAAATCCCATCTCCTTTGAGACGTGATTTATAAATTAGTCTCTATTGTATGTATCCATATAATTTAAATTTTAAATTTTATTTCAATCTTATTAGTTAAGATTTTGTTTGAATTTAAAATTTATTAGATCATATAAGTTTAGACTTTGAATTTTGAAATAAATTTTATCTTATACAATTTTATCTATTAGATTTTATATAAATTTTATGATCTGTTGTATCAACATTTTATGATTTTTTGTATCTATTTTGAAAATTAACAAATAAATTTAGTTTTTTCTTTGGCATGAATTGCTATTGCTATTAATAATTGAATGTATTTCGTCATTTAATCTACATTTTTCTTTGTTTTGTTTTGGTGTTTTTGGATTATATAGATTATGATTGTGATTATATTCCTCTAACGATATACTGTACGTCTTTTTACATTGCTCTTCTCTGAATTCACTTGATTAACTGAATTTTACATAGATAATTTTCATCACAATTATTCAATGACCCCCCGTTTGGGGTGGAGAATAAAGAGTGGATAGGGGAGAATACAGTAGAATAAGTCCCAAACAGCTGTTTGTTTGACAAGAATAAACCTTGATAGTTATGTCTGGATAAGCTAGGATAAGGCCTGATAACTATTTTAAGAAAATGGTGGAATTGCTTATCAGGGCTTATCTATGCCAATGGATAAAAATATCATTCTCTGTCATTTTAAAATATTTATCTCACCTAACACTCTGCACACATTCCAAAAACTATCACATCTATCATATCACACTCATATCTCTTATACTTATTCCTAAACACAAATAAATTTATGCAGGGGTATAATTGTCATTTAAAAAGTCATAAACTCTTATCCATCTCTTATCTACCACTTATCCTTATTTTATTTAAGGTGAACCAAACAACAAAAAGATCAATTTTACGTTTCCCAATGAGAATAACAGAAAAGACAACCAAACAAAAATTTACTTATTCAACATGAATTGTTATCTATCCGAGTATAGCTATCAAGGGCAAATAATCTTATGTCACACCCCAAACGGGCCCTGAGAGTATAGGTAGGTGTCTTTATCCGTTCATAAGCTGATACATTGTAAGTTTCGTACATATAAAATACCATTGATCGAGTGGCATGCACATATATTCCTCTCTTTCCATGTGTCCACATCCATTGATGAACTATGCATAATATCTCACCTTTACACATGTGTCCAATTTAATTTTTGTTGAGTTTTTGCATTACTATGTTTAATATGTCTATGTGATATGGATTTCCAAAAATTTAATATTGGATATGAAGATAAATTAATGCATTTAATTCTCTTGCTCTGTCTCTTCAGGAAAGATAATGGCAGACACAATAAAGCAACTGTGATGGAAGGATTGCCAATTTTCAGGGTTGTTTTTTTAGCTTTTTTGTTCTTGTGTTCCCTTGGCAACAGATCATCAAAATCTGCACGAATAATGTTTACTGGTCGATGTTTGCATCCTGTTTGTGTTTCCATGCAGTACTGTATGACTGTATCTTGTTTGCAATAATAAACATTAAACCCTGTAATGCCAATTTATCTTTTGTTGAATTCAGAATTTGTTTTTTTCAGATCTCTTCAATAATAGCTCATTCACTTCTCTGAGTTGGTTCATGTTATCTGAATCATGGCCTGTTTTGTTGGTTAATGACCCTGTATATATAGATTTTTTTAAAAAGTTTTCAGTGGAAGCCCAGTTTCACTCAAACATATAAGATGATGTTAAGCCTAGTTTCAATTTGAAATGTGATCATGTGAATGCATTATAAACACACAATTGGGAATTCTTTCATACATTTAACAGTACTCTCAGGCAAAATAAAAATAAAAATTCCACTATTAGAATGAACTCAATCACACGTCTCCAGCAATCCCATTATCCAATCTTCAGTGAAGGAATGTGTTTGATCTTCTCCCACTCCCCCCCCCCCCCCCTCGCACTTTCGAACCCCGTCTTTGAATGCTGGGGATATGTAGTACAACTCAAACTCTCTAAGCGTTTTCAAGTACCTCAACCCGTCAGGAAGCGACTTCATTTTCTGGCAAGCAAGGATCGTTAGCCGCCCAAGTCTCGGCATCGCACCACCTTCCACCACCCACTCCTCAAGCTCTTGCAGCTGAGCCAATATCAAGCTCTCGAGCCGAGGGAACCCTCCCGTCGTGCACACCATTCTCTTCCCCAAGTGGGACCTTGCGTTCAAATGCAGCTTCTGAAGGTTCGGCAGCCTCTCCAACACCGGAAACGGGTGTTGCTCCAATTGCGATTTTATCAAAGTCAGCTTCACAAGCGCAGGTGGAAATCCATGGATGTCCGGTAATCTTTCAAGAAGTCCTTCTAAACGCAATGCGAACATTCGCGTATGATTCGCAAAAATGATTGAACTTGGAATCGAATCGCTCACCAATGTCAGCCTGTCAAGGTCACGCAGCTCCGCAATGGATGTTGGTAGCGCTTCATGTAGAGGTTCACCGACTCGGTTTTGCAGTTTTAGCCTTCTGAGACTTGTTAGCTTCGGCAAGTCCACCTTCACCCACTCTCCAGCGTACACCGTTGATAGGGTCTGGAGGTTTGTAAGGCGACCGAGAGCTCCGGTCAACGAGTTCTTGTTATGGAATCCGTAGAGCGAATACAAGTGTCTTAATTCTCGTATCTTTTCGATTACATTGATTTCAAGGTACACCTGGGTGTCGCCGACATCTAGAGTGCGGAGACGTCTGAGACTCCGAATCGACAATGGGAGCTTTTTCAGTCCAGTCTTCCTTAACCCAAGGTAGGTGAGATTGATCATCTCCCCAATCTCCTCTGGTAGGTGCTCGATTTTGCTCGATTTCCAAATCGATCACCCGGAGCAGCTTTGAGCCTTTGAAAACCGGCCTGATCTTCTGCCACTCGTGGTTCAATCGGAAGCACAAAAGCGACCGAAGCTGTGTTTGCTTGCATTCCAGGACACTGTTGCCTAGACTATGCTGGACAGAGAGGCGTCACTCTCTGTTCAGTTCTCCTCCCACGGCATCCTCCCCATAAACGCATGAAAAGTGCTCTCGTTTGGCTTCGGATATGGAGAGCTCGAGCAGGAGATCATGGATTCGGCAAGTCTTGATGTCCCCATTTGGATTGGTTTCCACAACTTGGATCAGGCACCTCATTATCAGTTCCTCGATGTAGTCCTCTGCAACATCTTCCATCGCTCTCTCTCCAACTTGCCATTGTATTAGGCCCTCTGCAACCCATATCCATATACTTTCGAGTGATTATCTTTGCATCTTCGGGATAATGCGTGAAATAGAGGAAGCACGGCTTCAAGCGAGAAGGCAAGTCTGAGTAACTCAAAGCGAGCACTCGTGATGTCCTATCCTCCATTGGTAGTTCATAATCAACCCCATCGCGCACTCGAATCCAATCATCGATCTTCTTCTTCTTGTACAACAATCCCCCTAGCACGACGATTTGCAAGGGAAGACCGCCACAATTGTGCGCGATTTCCCTTCCAACCTCTTCAAAGTTTGGGGCGCACCTTCCGCGCATTTGAGGGAATGCTTTCCTCCGGAGAGGCTCCCAACTTTCCTCCTCTGCTAGTAACCGGAGATCGTAAGGGGAGGTCATCGGATCGGCTGATTGAGCGACGTCTCGAATGAGGGTTGTCAACAATACTCGACTCCCGTTCGAATTGTCTGGGAGGACATCCTTCAAGAACTCCCAAGCTTCGACTTTCCATACATCATCGACCACGAGTAGATATTTTTGCACTCTTAGTCTCTCCAATATCTTCGACTTCAAGGACTCATCGTCCATCGACTCCATCAAGGCTCTCTGGCGATCCCCCCAAAAGGTCTCGACAATGTCAAGCAAGAGCTCTCTCTCCTGGTACTTCTGCGAAACGTTTATACATCCGCGGTCACCGAAATGACCCACTACGTGGCTGTGCTTGCACACTTTGTTGGCCAGAGTGGTCTTGCCCAAGCCTCCCATGCCGATGATGGATGCGATAGTGCGACGTGGTTCCCCTTCTACAAGCATTTCCACAAGAGTCTTGGTGTCCTCATCCAAGCCCACAACATCATCTTCTGCATTGATCGACGCCTTCTTTTCGATTGATGGCTCCACCATGGAAGAGTCCGAAGGTTCTCCACCTCCGACATTCTCTCCTAGGCCACTCTCTAAAGCACTCTCAACAACCCTTCTCTTGATGTCATTGATTTTGTTTTGCAGTCGATTGAGAGACCTGCAATTGAAATGATCAATGCAGCCAAGGAATATCCTGTCGGGCCTACCATGTTTCATCTTGAGGAGGTACGCCTCGATTGCATCCTCCGCATCGTAAGCTGCGGATATCAGTTGGTTCACCCTATTGTTTGTGTTGTCGTCATTTTTGGAATGATTTTCACTTGCTTGTTGTACGAAGGGAAGCGCATGTTCGAGCTCTTCCATCAAGGATCTGAGCTTCTCTTCTGCTCCTTTGAGATTGTGTTGTTCTTGTGTCATCAGCTCCTTCAGTTTGGCTATAGAAATGGCAAATATGCTCCCTGCCATCTCTTATTTACTCTGTAAAATTTTAGAGAAACTTGAATTGCAGAGTGAGGATTCATGGAATATGTGATGCATGTGAAATTTATGTGCATTTAGTAAATCTATCAAGATTTATATTGATTTAAATGTTTTACTAAAACCAATCATAACAGGCTCACAATCATTATGAGATAATTCATTTAATCTCATTGATTTTTCTTGTGTGATTAATATCGTGATTAAGATTTATTTTAAGTCTCGGATCATGTTCCGATTGTGCAATTGCTTAGGTAATTACTATAGTTGAAACATCTCTGTAATGTCTAACCAATTAATAAATGACCTGATCGTTTATATGAATATGAGATTTACCTTGTATACTATTACAGTATAAGAATCCACCAATCATGTATATTCATTGTTAAAAAAAGTTACGTGCAACCTTGTATTTAGCCTATTTTACCACTCTAAAAATCCTATGCATTTATTTGGAATGCACATGGTCATCACATACCCTCCATATGAGAAGAGACCCAATTCCGACATGATCGAAGCAACAACCCATGACTTTGCCGCCTCGCTGTTTTCTTTTGAGGAGGTACTTCTCGATAGCAATCTCTCCTTCGTTACAAGCAGTTATCAGATCCTTCACTTGTTTCATTGTATGAGTTCTGTCATCACCGCGATCGTCGATGCTTTTAATGAACGAACTTCTGCGTTTGAGGGCCTTGATCAAGGATCGGATGCCATCTTCAGCGCCTCTTAGCGGATGCAGCTCTTGTGAGAGCATCTCGTTGAGTCTCGTTGTGCAAATGGTGATGATGGTCTCTGCCATCGATGCTTTACCAATGAGGATGACCAACACAAAAAGAAGTAGAATTAAAAAATGATTTTTTTTTTTTAAGGATAGAGAGTTCTCAATGTAGAGTTAACTATTAACAATGAGAGGATATGAAACATGATTATGTTATCTGAAAAAATGAAAAATGAGATGTAGATCTGGGGGGTGGAGAGAAGCTCCCATTGAAGACTTTCTACGAACATAAGGTTTGCCATGACTGTTTCACTTGCCAACTAGAATTCTTAGGTGAAAGGTTGTCAAAGTCAATCAGCATCTGTTGTTTAGCTGTGTCAATGGACTTCACCCCCCACCGAAAACAATTAAAAACCCAAAAATAATATATAAATAAAATCAGCATGTGCTGTTATCTTGAATACAAAAGTCAGATCCAAACGTAGTAACAATCCGGTGGACACACCACGTGTTTAGATTTGTTTAAAAATAATAATCTCATTTATATTTTAAAAAAAATCGTAGATGAACTTATTTTTAATATATATATATAAATTTAATAAAACATATGTCTCACTTTTTATATATATATATATATATATATATATATATATATATATATATATATATATTCGAATGATTCAGTGCGGGAATGCGGAAAACGACGTCGATCGTTCGATCGCGGGTCCATCGCATCCAACGGTCGAGATGAATCACCCCCGACCGTCCGATGCGATGGACCCGTGATCGACGGCCCGTGATCGCTTCCCACATTCCCGCATTCCCGCACTGAATCACTTCCATATATATATATGATTATAGAAATAAATAATCAGTGTGTAATAGGGCTTGAAAAACAAACATAGATCCAGTCCCATCTATCCTATGATAAAATTCTAGTTTGATGGGGCAAGTCAAAATTTTTTTTTTTATGCTTAGTGCATGTTTGGCAACATGTAAAAAAGCAGCTTTTAGTTTTTGGGGTCACATCAAATCAAATCCTATCATCATTTAAAAACTAAAAGCTAAAAGCTGTTACCAAACAGTTCAACTTAAATACATTATCATTATTAGATTTTATCTCTAAACTGCACCTCGAAATCTGTGTTTTATAAAGCGGCCATCATTATTACACCATCAAATCATCATCATTACACCCTTAAAAGGTGTGCATAAAGCTGCAAAAGTTAAAAGCTGATTTTCAAACTGCGTTTCCAAACAGACACTTAGATTAGAAGCAATGTCCCATTTTGGTTCTCCCATAGTCAATATGCAATCAAAGAATCTGATCCTTTGATAACAGAGAGATGGGGAGAAAAGAATTAAGTTTCTTTGAAACCATTTTTTCTCATGGCGCGTCTATCCTCACCAAGCTTTTCACCTAACCCACCATAAAAATAAAAAATAAAAAAACCGGTGTTTTGCTGTTCCCATCAATCCAGATCGATCGAAATCGGTCGTCATTTTAAGTTTTAAGCGACCGAATTCGGTCGCCATTTCAGGTTTTAGGATACCGTAATTGGTCGTCATTTTAGGCTTTGGACCACCATAATTGGTCGAACAGGGTTCAAAACTATATCTAACTATTCTTTGTAAACAAATAAACTTTTAGGTTTATCCATCACATTCCACATTTATTCTTTTATCCAAACAACAGCTAAGGGACTGAAAATAAATTTAAATATATATACTTTCAATTAATTCAAATTTTTATAGAATAATATCTTATTAGACAAATATATATCATTTTTAAGATTCGTTTGAATTCGTAGTTAAGATGATTCTTTGTTTGAAAATAAAAAAACCTACCAGTTGATCCAAACACATTTTATATTTGGCTTTTGAAATTTGTCTGTAAATTATGTAAAACAATTGTTCTTATATTCTACATTTAAGAATAATGATTAATTCTCTCTCCATTACAACTCAGACTTAGAGTGATATGAAGGATTCAAGTAGGATACACGTAATGAGATTATGTTTCTAAGAAAAAAAGTATAAATTTTATTACAAATCCTATTTGACCAGGTTCAGTCGTCCAAAACTTGAAATGACGACCAAATCCAATCGTCTAAAGCCTGAAATGACTACTAAATCCAGTTGTCCAAAATCTGAAATGACGATCAAGTCCGATTATCCAAAATCTGAAATGGCGACCAAATTTGTCGAACTGGCCGAATCGGTGGGGATAGCAAAACAGCGAGTGTTTTTTAGCCGATTGGTGGGATAAGAAAAAACGTTGGTGGGACTAGACGTGCACTTTTTCTCAGCCTTCAAGAAAAGATAAACAAAAGTTTTTGTCGTTTTGTGGATCCATTGATTCAGGCTAGACTTCAATCTAGTTTCCAACCTCTTCAAGAGAGAGAAAGAAAGAGAGAGATATGGCAGAGAGCATAGTCACCATCTCCATTGCAAAGCTGAGAGACCTCCTCATCCAAGAGCCTCATCTTCTCCGTGGAGCCGACGGTGACATCAGTTCCTTAATCGAAGAGCTCGACCGCGCACGCCGCGCACTCGCGCGCGCCGAAGGCGACGACGCGCACACGAAGGACAGAGCGGACCAACTGATATCGCTCGCTTACGATGCGGAGTGCGCGGTCGACGCGCATCTCTACAAGCGGCGGCGGAGGACGACGAGCTGCGTCGATCCATTCAGTCCCCGACGTCTCCGCAGACTCCGAAACCGAATCGACGACATAAAGAAGAAGACCACCGTCGTCTTCCCCGCCGATGAATTCAACACCGTCATCGCCCCCACCGACGTCGGAGTCATCGAACCGCCTACGGACACAGACGACCCACCAAGCTTCGAAGAAGACGAGGTGGTGGTCGGCTTCGACGACGACATCGAAGCGATCGTGGCCCGTCTCGTCGAAGGGGACGACCACGCGAGGCGGTCCGTCGTGTCCATCGTGGGCATGGGCGGCCTGGGCAAGACCACCCTCGCGAGCAAGGCCTACAAGCACGCGCGCGTGGCGAAGCGGTTCGGCGACAAGGCTTGGGTCACCGTGTCCCGGCATTACAGACCCAAAGAACTCCTGCTCATCATGTTGGAGTGCCTGCTCGGGAAGCGAGAGAGGGGGCTTATGGAGATGGCGGAGGAGGACGCGCTGAAGCGGAAGATATCGGACTACTTGAAACAGAGGAGGTACTTGTTGGTGGTCGACGACATCTGGAGACACGAAGCGTGGGCGTTCTTGAATGACGTCCTCCCCGACGCGTCGAACGGGAGCCGGGTCTTGCTGACGACGCGCGATCGGGACGTCGCGGCGTCGGTGGACGCGACGAGTCCGCCGTACGAGCTTCGATTGCTTGGGGAGGAGGAAAGCTTGGAGCTTTTGCTGAAGAAGGCGTTCCCCCATTTGAAGGGGAGGTGTCCGAAGGACTACGAGGAGGTCGGGCGGGAAATCGCGCGCAAGTGCGGCGGTCTGCCGCTTCAGCTCGTCGTGCTCGGTGGGCTCTTGCGTGAGAAGAAGAAGCGGGACGACTGGTACAGAGTCCTCACCGGCGTCGATTGGGAGCTCGACATGGAGGACCGCACGTCGCGGGTGCTAGCGCATAGTTACCACGATTTACCGGAGCACTTGAAGCCTTGCTTTCTCTACCTCGGCGTCTTTCCGGAGGACTACGAGATCCTCTCGGGCAGGCTAGTCCGGTTGTGGGTCGCCGAAGGATTCGTGAATTCGATGAATGTGGCACCGGAGGAGGCCGCGGAGGGCTATTTAGAGGCGCTGGTGAAGAGAAACCTCGTAATGTTGGTCCGGAGGACTTTCGCGGGGAATGTCGAATCATGCCGCGTCCATGATCTCCTGCTCGAGCTCTCCGTGTCCAAGGCGAGGGACACGGGGTTCCTCGACGTGCGAAAGGAGGAGAATTTCGCGGAGCAGAGCGCCGCGCATCGTGCGCGACGCATCGTGTCGCATTCGATCATCGATGAAGACACGCCAAGTCCTGATTTCAAGCGCGCCTCCCCTGAAATCTGCTCCCTCATCCACTGCGGGACTCTTCACAAGCTCCACAGGCAGTACTTGGCGAAGGACTCGATATGGGAGGGGCTGAACCTTCTCCGGGTGGTCGACGTGGACCTCGGGTACTCGCCGGTGAAGATCCTGCCAAAGGGGATCGGGAAGATGATTCTCCTGAGGCACCTGGGTCTGGATTGGAGTGGCACAAATATGAGGCTCCCGACGTCGCTCGGCAACCTTTGCAACCTTCAGACGCTGGACTTGCGCATTGACAGCACGATATTTGTGCCCGCGTCGATATGGAGGCTCGAGAGACTGCGGCACCTCCTCGGGAAGGACTTGCGGATTGATGGCCAGCCGAGGATCGACAGGAGCTATGACCTCCAGACCTTGTCAGGTGTAAGAGACCCACAAGGCTGGAGCAAGCGTTGTCAGCTGTCGAGGCTCACGCTCTTAAGAGCATTCGAAGCTGAAATGATCGAAATCTCAGACGAGGGACCATTGGCAGCTGCGCTACATGAGATGAAATCCCTCCGGTCTCTGGAACTGGGACTTCACGAGGACTGGACAGAGCTGAAGAAGCCAATAAGGAAGCTGTACATCTTCGCTGAAGATCCTAAAACGGAGGACATTGAAGGACAGATGGCAAAGCTTCTGGTCTTTCAAGATCACAACGAGCTGCGTGAGATGTGCTTGCATGGGCATATAGGGGCGCTACCCAGAGTGCCAAACTGTGGGTTCCCGCCAAACCTCACGAAGCTGTACTTAACGCGATCAAGGCTCACGAAGGACTCGTTCGCAAGGCTCGAGCGGTTGCCAAAGCTTCGATTGCTCACCATGTCATACAGATCATACTTGGAGGGTGAATTGGTATTTGGTGGTGGAGGGTTTCCTGAGTTGGAGTCACTGGAGATTGACAACCTGCAAAAGCTGGAGAAGTGGGAGGTGGAAGAGGGAGCAATGCCTGTGCTGAATACATTGGTTGTTACATATTGTCGGATGCTCGAGGGGCTGCCGGGGGGGCTTCGGCATGTGAAGAGTTTGAAAGAGATGGTTCTGAGGAGCATGAGTGAGAGTTTCTCTGGAAGGGTGAGAGAAGGGGAGGGGGAGGACTGGTGGAAGATTCAGCACATACCCACCATTACGATCAAAGAGTCATGATTTGTTACATCAGGTCTATTCAATGTCCAAGAGAAGAATATGGTAATTCTTTTTAAACAATTGTAGCTTTCAGTCCTTGTGAAGGGACCTTAAAAAGAAGTAAATAGAATGATAATTGTAACTACTGACACTTAAAATCATGAAAACAAACTGGGAGATTTTTGACATCACAGATCACATTAACACGAGCAATTCACATGATCACAGGCACTTCCACACATGCTAACCAAGAGAGAACAGGAGCAGTCACCCCAAATGAGTCTCTTGGTCTCAAAACAGACTTCCTATCCATTTGTTTTTAAATTACTTGCTTTTTAGTATAAAGGATATAATAATACTCCCCCCAACCCTGCATCTAACCCATGGCGTATTTCTGAGTCCAGGAACGGGCGGTTGTCTCGTACTTGGCTCTGTCGGTCTTGTACATGTGAGCAATCTCAGGCACCAAAGGGTCGTCCGGGTTTGGGTCGGTTAAGAGCGAACAGATTGATAACAGAACCTGCAATTCGAATTTCACTGAATCTGTTACACTGAGTGAGAAAACGAATTCAAAGAAATGATGGTGATGATTACCTTGGATATCGTCAGGGCAGGACTCCACTGTTCCTTAAGAATGTCCAAGCAGATGCTACCATTGCTGTTGATGTTTGGGTGAAAGACCTTGGTGCGGAAAGACACCTGAACATGGATCACAATGTGTGTATGCAGGTAAGCTTTCACATATATGAAAAAGACGAACATATGGCTTTCACGTATATGAAAAAGATGAACATATGCTGCTATTTCCATTACTTCTAAAATAGTGGTCAAGGTATATAGTTTAATCACTCTCATAATAACCTTTTACCTTTACCGATTATACAATTCTAATATATCAGTCCGCTTGGATCTGCTGAATGCCAGAGTGCAATAGGTGTCCCTAATTTTCATCAATGAATGTTATTTATTGCTTTCACCATCAATAAATTTGGGAAAATTACCAGGGAGATTCCTAGGTTTTTGTATAACACAATAAATCTAAATAGATTGTCATGTAGTAACAAGAAATAATCCATGGTGTGGCATAAAATGTAAAGTATCATAGCTATCATATTTATAAGCAGAGACATCGAGTATTTGATATATCAAGCCTGGCAACATCAACAAAAAGACATACAAACATTTGACCACATAAAACTGAATGTGCTCAAAGTCATTGTGCTTAAGATAACAAACACACTAATCAAACAGAAAATCCATAAAAGTTTCCAATCCTGTGGGCCCTGTGCCATAAAAACCATCCTTTTTAAGTGTTTTCACTTTTCAAGTAACTGATTTGGTGGTTGTAATCAAACCACATCCCAACTCTTGGAAACCAGTGTTTGAATCTTGTTTGTTTAGCATTGCCCAATAATAATCTGGAAGGAATGAATGGTTGTTTGCACATCTCGATAACCGTGACTTACCTTTGGTGGCTTGAACGGATAATCCGGAGGGAAGTGGATGGTCACAAGAAACACACCTCCCGCAAAGGGGCTATCTGCTGGGCCCATGATGGTTGCTTGCCAGTGAAACATGTCCTCAGCAACAGGGCCTATAAACAACAAAGATTAAATCACAGTTTTGATCTCAACACAAATTAAACAATCTTATATATTATAGAAAAAAATAAGGATAAGTTCATCATTACTAGTGGATTTAAGATATTCAAATACATCACTGAAGGATGAATGTTCTACAAATAAAGTGTGTTTGAAATGCCAAAAAATTGAATGAAATATACATTGGACTAGCAGAAATAAATCATTTCGAAAACAAAACAGAACTAAATTTTCAGGTTTAAATAATATATCTTAAAGAATCACGGATGTGTAGATTTCTACATCCTGCATGTCTTTTCAACACAGCGAATCATCATCTCATAATATAAATAAATGCCTTCCAAGAAAAGGCAGTAACCACAGCTAGGAATTTCACAAACAACAATAAATGAATGGCAGAAATAAGAGACATCAAGCGGAATAAGAATTGTCCACATTTCCCCAAAAAAGGAAGATCAGCCAACATTCCAACATGGCTAAATTGAGAGATAAATTAAGCTGATGTCACTTTACTTTCGGGAAGGACTATAACTTGTCAAATCCTGCTGACTTTACACATCACCCTACATAAGTTAGCTTGATCGATCATGACATGCATCTGGCATCACCCTACATAAGTTTTTTTTTTTTTTTGAAAAGAATCACCCTACACAAGTTAGCTTGACTGATCATGACATGCATCCTACATGCATTGTTGCGATGCCGATGAGATAAGACATGAATGTTATGCCAACCCAGCTTATATTGACCCCATTAAATTAACCTAATTGTGTGCTACACACACATAAATACAGTGACATCTAAAAGATAGTTTTCAGTTAAAAAAACTCTTGACAAACGTAATGCATCTAGTCTCCACAATGTAAAGCATCCAATAAACATTCTATAAATCTTTATCTGATAAATAAATATCTTTTCTTCTTCTTATAGCCCTCAAGTTCCATTGCCCTTGGCATTGGTTCCGGAAGAGGCACAAGCGTGGGTTCAAAGCAACCTAGCTAATTTTCAATGTTAAATCCACATGCCGTATATTGGGGTACTTGGCTTATGCAGAACGAATATCTCTTCGACAAAAAAAGGTTATGCTTGGAGAATACTCAGGTGTCAATTGGGTCAAGATGATTTTAGGCATGGACACACCATCCACCATTATGGGTAATCATTGGTTTGGGAGTTGTCGCATGGGGGGCAATTAATTTTTAAGGCTTTCCTCTCCCAAAGATTTTCTTTCTTGCTTGCTTTTGCTTAATTTTCCTTTATAATTGAATGGAGATCTTTCGTCTCCTTTTTTTGGGGTATCTTTTCTAAATAAGAAAGAATGTTACTAAATCTTTCAAAGAAAAAAATAGATATCTTATGAAATTTGTCCCAACTTTTTTGCTTTATGCTCTAGAAATGAGATTTAGACAACAAAGATGGATGGTAAGTTTAGTTTGTTGACAACAATCAATGACTTCCCGTCTACCAGTTCCAGTCAAGCATTCCTTTCAAACCAATCATCTGCTTTAAAAAACTGCATAAAAAGTCTAAGATTTCACCAAAATTGTATAATATCCATAACATCAAGAACGTCCTTCATGCAAATTTCATGCTTTTTACAACAATTTCAAATAGAAGATTTCAGTGAATGATCCTCCCTGGCATGTTCCTCCTATCATTTAAAGGAGGACTCGAGAGGAACATGTGTCGCTGACAACGAGTCAAGTCCACCTTGAAAATTAAGGAAAAACAGCAAACCAGGCACTCCAAGGATAACGTTTAAAGGCCTTTCTAGATAAAGAGGACGAAATAAAGTAAGTCATAATGTCATGCATATCTCCAATTCAACTGATGCAAATTATAGGAAAATAAAATCAATAGGAGGCCGAAACAGGATATTTCTAATAGAAGAGAGAATTTTCAAATGCCTCACAATTCGGCATTCCACAAATTAAAATAGCCAAAACAGTAAGGTCCCCCTCTTTTTGTGAAGGGAAGGAGCCATAATTTTTTTTAAAAAAATTTCACTTGCAACCAAGAAGCAATAGAAGAAACTGCTGTACATAGAATTTGAGGTAATTCCGCGACACCTGTGCTGCTATGCATGAGGATAACAATATCAACATGCAATCAGCATATCATAGAAAACTTCATCGCAAAATAATATTTATCAATATTTAGATAAAGTTAACCATTACGGTGACTTGGTATTTAAAAAATTAAACACACTAAAAAATATCTAAGTAGCCACAACTTCAAAGCGTAAAGGAACTGATGTTCACCCACTACTCAGGATCTGGACATAATAAAAACAAATAAATCAATAGTTGATTCACTGCTCAAGAACTAATCTAGAAACGAATCATCATGGACATTTCCATCATGGCCGCTTTCCATCCCTGTTGGGACTATGGTGAGGGCCCTGGGGAACCAAATTTCAGGAAAAATTTCACCAGAAACAAACTCCCAATAACAAAAACTTTATAACAAATAAAAAACAACAGTGTCACATTTTGGCAAGTGCTTCCTAAATCAAATAATGCCCAAAACCCACATGCCGAACATCAAAAGCTGAAAATAGCCAAAAAGAAGTAACCCGATAGATGGTAGAGGATGAAGAGTAAAACAGCTATTCCAGAAAAATAAGCCTACAAATAAACCACTATACACACAACACCTTCGACAATCAAACAACACATCAAGTAACCCATAACAATCAATAAATCATGAAACAAACTAAAAAAAACAGTAAACAAAACCCAATACAATGCAAACCCAATTAACAAGTCACTCTCTCCTCCCAACAAACCTGCACTGCAAGACGTCGGGGGATCCTTCTGGAGGTCCTTCAGCTCCTTCAGAATCCTCTTCGAAGCCATCACGACTCAGTCCCCCTTCAAAAAAACAAAACCCCATCAAAGACACCCCCAAAAAAGCCTCTCTTTTTCCGCCTTTCGATCGAAATCAAAGCATCCAAGACAAATTAGACAAGAATTCGAAAATAAAATAGACGAAACAGCGAATCACTGAAAACCCTATATAACCCCCCCCCCCCCCCCCCCCTCAAATCAATATCGATCGATGAAACGAAACGAAGAAACCCCATATGACCGCAGATGGAGATCCAACGAAAACCCCCCAACGAATCCAAATAGGGGGGGTCTATTGATGAAGATCTCTCTTACCGATTTGCGGATGATCTGCTCCTCCGAAGATTCGCTAGGGTTTCAATTACGTTCTCGGTTCCCACAGTCGGAGTTGGGGCGCTATTTATAGGCCTCCAGTGGTCCCCACCAATTCCCTGGTTTTTTGGGGCATTATTTGGAAAAAAAAATTCTCAGGTGAGGAGTTTGGTTAGATACATCGCGGGACTCATTAAAACTTGTCTACTCCATTTCTCCTGTAAAGGGCGCCGATATTCGCACCCCAGTTATAAGAAACTCACCCCCTTTTTAAAAAAAAAAATTACATACTGTAGCAGTAAATGGAAACCCACCTGAGGTTGTCACTCCTTCTGACGACAGTGGTGAATGATGGTTGTCAGAGGTTTCGATGAGTGTACCAATCCTGGTCGACATTTCCATTGGTGACGGTGTTGAAGTGTGGTCGTCCGAAAGCCCGACGTGCCAAAATAAGAGAGAATAAATTCACATTTTTACAAGTTTCAAACCAAATAGACAAATTTCACATTTAAACACATATAACAAACAATCATAATAGCATTTAAAACACAAAAAAATATGACATTCGCATTCCATAATCAATCATTCACATGACTACACAATAAAATATATGTTCAAATTCTACAACCATTCATGTGACTATATTAATTTTTTCATATATAAAAATAAATAACCTATCTAATAAAAATAATTACTCCTTTTTTTTCAAAAAATAAAAATAAACATAAAAATAATTTGAAAATGTGTTTTTTAGTGTAGTAATATGAATAATAATTCGTTATTGAATGCTAACATCGTATTTTAGTGTTATAAATTCTAACATCATATTTTAATGTATTTTAAATGCCGCTATAACTATCTGTTATTTGTGTTTAAATGTGAAATTTATCTATTTGGTTTGAAACTTGTAAAATGTGAATTTATTCTCTCTTATTTTGACTCGCCGGACCTTTGGACGACCACACTTCAACACCGTCGCCAATGGAAATACTGACCGGGGTTGATACACTCGTCGAAAACTCTAGCGACCATCATTCACCACCGTCGTCAGAGGGAGTGGCGACCTCGGGGTAGGTTTCCATTTACTGCTACAGTACATGAATTTCTTTTTTTGTTAAAAAAAGAGATGGATTTCTAATAACTCGGGTGCGGATATCCGCGCCTTTCTAAGAATAGTCTCTCGTACGGCTGCATGTAAAGTTACTCAATCGATTTTAGTCATGTAAAATTTAAAAAGTCGTATATTATATTATTTCAATTTTTTTAATCATTCAATCAATCAAATATATTATTAATCTCAACTACACATTAAAAATTATTAGTATACATTCACCTTATTTTATTACTATAAAAATTGAAAAAAAAATAGTAAATTTCCTCATACTTTTCTCTTATTATATAATATTTATTTAATCCTCATTATAACCAAAACTAATTAGATGTTTGATTGACTCTAATGCTCTTTTAAAATTTACTCTCTTTTTTTTAAATAATCGATCCTAAAAATATAAAAATCAAGAAAATTCTTTGTAAAATCAGTTAATCGTCTCATATCTTTATTTTATTAAATAAATTTTATTTCAGTTTCTATTATAACCAAAACTAACTATAGCTGTTAAGTTTTAATGTACATTGTTGAAAACAATTGTTTTAGATATTTTACAAATAAACTATATTCAAAACAAACTATTTTATGCACTATGTTGAGAAAATATGCTTCATCTTTCTATTCTAGTAATCAAGAATGTTTTTTAACATTTTACTTATTTCATAATACTTTTATGTGTTTTTACTCTCGAATTTATTAAAATCCTCTATATTGAAAATAATTATTTTTTCACCTATTTTATATAAAGATTAAATGGATAATACATTTTTTTAGAAATTTGTTTATATAAAATCAGACTCTTTAACAAATTCATTAAAATCAATTAAAAAAGAACCTATATCATATATTCATCAAATTTTATTAAAATTTTTAAAAATTATAATTTTAATGTACATATAAATAATTCTTTTAGATGGGATTTCAAAAATTATTTTTATGATGATAATACATTATAACCGTAAGACACTGTGAAGTGATAAGGGCATTCTCGGTATCTGTGTTACAAGGGCGTTGTCGGTATATATTCCACTCTCGCATCCCCCGAAACCCTCCGTCTCTCCTCTGCGTCGACCACCACCTGCTACGCACAACCACCTCTGTCGGGCGTCGACCATCGGTACTCCGCCGTCGACTATCGATCGGTGCTCCGCTCCATCGACCGGTGTGCCGCTCCGTCGAGCTCTTCCAATTTCTAGGGTTTCCAGATCTCTTCATCTTTGGTGAGTGCTCTCTCTCTCTCTCTCTCTTCAAAACACGTTTGAATTGATTAAGGAATGACAATATAATCAGATGATGTTGCATATAGATGCCAAAACAAGCTCTGTACATAACAATGCCCTTTCTCCTTTTTTTCTATTTTGGGGGATTCCAATCAATGGTAGTATAATGAAGCAATTGTAGTATTAATGAATGGGGGATTATAACGGGAAGGCTGTGATACTAGCTTTTTGTGTAGGCTGGGTTTTTTGGTTTTGAAGTTTGAATGACTAGAGAAGTAGTGCGTCTTTATATGTAGGCAGGGTTTTATTTTTGAAGATTTTTTTTTTGGAGGGTAAATGTAAACTTTGTATTGCTATAAAATGTACAAATTTACAGATAATCACAATTCAAATTACAAAAAGTGAGTCGATTGGGAGTATGGGAATTCATTGTCAGGGGAGAAGTGCAGAACTAGTTACACTACATCCCTTGCAAAGTATTTTCAGCCTCACCCAAGATCCATAGTGACAGCTTAATGAGCCATCACTCTATGAAGAACACTTTTTCCTTGGGTACTCTGTTCCAGCTGCATCTAAAAACAGGGCATTCTATAGCTCTGGCCAAGTAGAGCCCGCAGGAATCACAACTTCTCCATCTTGGGTACACCAAGCAGCAAGCATATCTGCCGGTCGGTTGGCCTCACGACCTATATGTGAGGCCCGCCATTCAGGGAAAGAGAGGAGCTTGGTATGAATGTCCTTTAGAGTTCTGTAAGCAGTCCATGGAGGTGACCCTATCCCTTTGACCCATGTTAATGCGGTTTGTGAGTCTCCTTCAATCCATAATTTGGGAGATCCATGTTGAATCGCCAATCTAACACCAATGAGGATCCCTTTTAGCTCAAGAACATTGATGGACGCTCTTTGGGACTGTACAGCTATACCACCCAAAAAGTTGCCTTTGTGATCGTGCAATAGAGCTCCAAAACCAGCCCTGTCCGCAGAGAGAGAGCCATCGAATTAGATTTCAACCAGCCCGGGTCCGGAGGGATCCATTTGATTTGTTGAATGGTTGACTGCTTCTGCTCAATATTGATACCCCATTCTGAAGCTATTTTGCTTAATTTCGGAGTTAAATCATCAGTGAGTTTTGCACCTCTGAGAAGAATTTGCACTGTCTCTATGATTAGCCTGCAAATGTCAGTTTTGTGCCTTTGTTTATTGTTGCGAAGCCTTTCATTTCGCTCCCTCCAATCCACCAGATGGTAGAAGTCCAAGCAGCCTGATAATGATCTTTGGGGCTCCTACTGGGAACCTATTTACCAGCCATTTGAGAAAATCAATGAGATTGGGGTGGCTGCCCCTCTTTGCACCCAATTTGCGAAGAACAAAAGTCCAAATAAAAGCTGAGAAAGGACACTTACGGAACAGATGGGCCCCTGTTTCAGTCTCCCTTTTGCACAATTTACAAAACGTATCATGCACAATGCCCATGCCCCTTCGAAAAAGAACCTCCAGTGGGAGTCTTGTTATGACATGCTAACCAAGCACAGCAAGAGTGTTTAGGGGATTGGTGAGACTTCCAAAGCCAATTTGTCCATACCGAAGGCTGGCCTTTTGTTCGTATAGCATTCCAAGCTTCAAAAGTGGAAAGTGTCCTGAATAGCTTGATGGCCAGACAAGGACATCCTCCCCTGCTCCCCCCACTTCCTCTTGGGAGATTTCTGCCCAAATATGAGATAGAGAAGAGGGCCACCTATGTGGTTTGAACCATGTATCCTCGCGAATCAGAGAAGCAACCCGGGCTGCCTTTGGAGGTCCAAAAATATAGGTCTCCTCTAGCAAGTCAGCAAGACCTTTACCTGCAATCTATGGATCCTCCCATATATTGATGCTTGTACCTGAGAAAATGAGGTATTTGACCTGTGGCATTATCCAATCTCTTGCAGAGAGAATCTCCTTCCATATTTTAGAAGTGCCAGATGGATGAATCCGCCAAATAGATTTATATTTGAGGTATCTTCGCTTGATCCACCTTACCCAAAGAGACTGCTTGTTGGTAACCACCTCCCAGAACTTCGCACCCAGCGAGGCTGCCGCCCAATCCTTGAGCGCTTTTACCCCTAGCCCCCCTTCATTTCTAGGGAGGCAAACCGTCTTCCATTCAATATGATGCATAGCTCTCTTCATGCTCGGGCCTCCCCAAATGAAGCATCGGAAGAGCTTTTCAATGAATTAATGGTTCTCATAGGTAGAAGAAAGGCTGCAGACCAGAATATTTGAAGGGAATTAAGGACTGTTCTGACAAGTTCTATACGCCCAGCAAAGGAGAGGAGATGGCCTTGCCAGCCTACAATCCTCTTACGTATTTTATCAAGAAGGGGAAAGCAATCAGTGTCAAGGATTTCTTAATTAGGGTTTGTCACTTTGTTTGTGTTTGATTTGTGGCTTGATTTGTCATTTAATTTGCTGTCAGAGGAATTGTGATAGAAGAGACATGGAAATGGGCTAATTACTCTTGGAATGTAATGATGAAGTTGATTAACAAGGGAAGCCAAAATCTATGTTAATCACGGATTCCCAGTGCAAAATGCTGAAATGTTTAATCCCATATAGTTTGGATCGGAACAGAATATGATGTATGTTATATATTAATAAGTGAAACAACAAAATAAAAGTTAAACAATTCATTGGAATATATATATTCACAGTTTATAAAAGTACATTTCTCATTGATGAAGTATATGATTTAAAAAAAATGAGAACACGTGTGGTCCACGTTTTGGATTGTAAAATGGTCCGAGTGTAAAGTTTTCCTTGTTTTATTTGGGCTAAGAAAGATTGGTTCTTTTATGCGGGTTCTGAAGTGACCTTTAAAGATATGATTTTGGGAGGTTTTTGGGGCACTAAAAGTTGTTCACCGTGAATTTGGATTTGTTTAGACGATCCTGTAATCCAACTTCTAAAGGAGAAATAGAGAATGATTGATCGATTCATCAATTTTTGTGATTCGAAAGCTCAGGTACATAGGGGGTGGTAGATTGAGTATGTGAATGAGCTATGCCAACAAGTCCATTCAAGAGAGTTGAAAAAACCAAACTCTGATTTCAACACAAGATAAATTGGCAGTACATGGTTTAATGCTTATTATTGCAAACAAGATATAGTACTGTATGGAAACACAAACAGGATGCAAACATCGATCAGTAAACATTATTCGTGCAGATTTGATGATCTGCTGCCAAGAGAATATAAGAACACACACCCAAAAAAACCCCTAAACGATAGGAAATTCCTCGTACCATCTCACTTGCTTTATTGTGTCTGCCATTGTCTTTCCTGCATAGACAGTGAGGTTTAAATGCATAAATTTTTATTCAACTCCAATATTAAATTTATGGAAATCAAAATCGCATACAAATATTAAACATAGTAATAGGTCCACAATAATTAATTTGGAGTTTAAAATATGTTTAAAGGTAAGTGAGACATTTAGGTTTACTAACTGTAGGATCACTGGAAACCATCACAACCATGTCCCTCCTTGCTTGGACCACCAACCTGCATAATTACTAGTTGATTGACTAACTAAGTCAATGGATTAATCAAGCTTCATTATGCAAAGTTCATCAGTGAAAGTGGAAACATCTTAAGAGAAGAATACATGTGCATGCCACTCGATCAGTGGTATTTTATAGTAACTAACTAACAATGCATCAGCTTATCAACGGATGAAGACACCTACCTATAAGATATATCATTGCATAATTGTAATGAAAATTATCTATGTTTAATAAAGTGAAGTCAGAACAGAGCAACGAAATATGACAGCTTTTTGTTGAATATAATCATATGCATAATCTATATAATCTAAAAACACCAAAACAAAACAATGAAAAATCTAGATTAACTGATGGCACTTCATCAAATAAATTTTTATGCATTAGTAGAAATTGATGAAACTTAACCCACCCATGAAATCACACACTCTGGTTCACGTATGTTCAAGCTGATGGGAGTCGAGCGCTGGATCTTGTGCAAATCCTCCCCACCATTCTTACGAAATCTTTTTATGAATTTTCTTGGCATTTGCACCAACTCCAACTCCTGTAGGTCACTCGTGTGCTTTAGTCCTCCCGGGAGCATCTTCAAGTAATGGCAATTGCAGATGACCAAGCGTTTGAGGGTAATCATTGCGCCATCCTCCAGTTCCCACTCCTTCAGGTGTTGAAGTCCCCTGAGCATCAAGAACTTCAATTTGGAAATCTTGAAGGAGGGCAGACCATTCGTTTCCCAGTGTAAGAGCCCTCTAGTAACTTCAGACTTTCAAGGCTTTGCAGTTGTCCAAGAACAGGCATCGGGTCTTGAGAGAGATTAGAAAAATGCAATGTCAGCTTCATGAGGTGGGTTGGGAATCCAGTGGTGTCTGGTAGCTGCTCTAGTCTCCCATGCAAGGCTAACAAGAAGAGGTGGTTAAGATCATGGAATGGCAATTTTGTTGGGATGAAAGACGTACTTTCTCCAATCAATGCCAAGTAATTAAGGCATTGAAGTTGAGGAAGTGCAGAAGCTAATGCATTCTCGTGGTTGAGTGAAACTTCTTTAATTTTCAACCGATTGAGGCTTGTAAGTTTCTCCAGGATATTCTCTATCCAATCTCCAGCACGGATACCATTTAATATCTGAATATTTGGAATATATGGAAGGCCGTCAATCTGTTGAGGAGTGCTACACTGCCCATCCAGATAAAGATGTCTTAGTTTTTTCATCTTCCAAACCGAGGGTGGCACTGTTAGCTCTCTGTCACATCTTATATCGAGCGTTAGTAGATTGAAGAGGTCCCCCACAGACACCGGGAGACGTCCGAGTCTAATGTTGACCAACCCCAAAAATCGTAGGTAGAACAGAGTCCCTATCTCCTTGGGCAATTGTTCAAGTGTCACGCCCTTTAGATCGATCACCCTGAGCAGCTTCAACCCATCAATTATGGGTATGAGATTCAGATGCCTCTGCTTGAAGCACAAAAGAGAGCGCAGCTTTGGAGAAGACCCCTTCAGATCCAACCATGTTTGGTTGTTGCGTTCTTCGTCAACATGGAATTGGATGGCCAGCCGACGACGAGCTTAGGTGGGGAATTGGCTTCCTTAATTCCGTGCACGGTGAGGAACTCAAACTCCTTTCCCTCGGATATCGCGAAGTCCCTGAGAAGGTCATGGACGCGGAAAGACTTGATTCCACAGGTTCTCATACCTCCGTAAGACTTCTTTGAGACCACCTGGATCAAGCTTCTCTGATAGAGCTCCTCCAAGTATTCCTCTGCAATTTCCTTGGGCGACATCATTTCGTTCTTATCAAGCTCTGTGAACTCCTCTGCGACCCAAAGCATCTTGAGCTTGCTTGACCAGATCTCCTCATCCTCCGGGAAGAGACCCAAGTAGATGAAACAAGGCTTCAAGCAGCTGGGCATGTCATGGTAGCTTAGAGCGAGAACTTTACGCCAAACTTCCGTGTTCGGATCAGACCTCCAGTCTAACGTTTTAAGAACTTTGTCCCACGCCAAGGCATTCTTGGACTTCAACCACAGAAGCCCGCCTAAGATGATGATTGCAAGAGGCAATTTCTTGCACTTCTCCACCAGTTCCTTGCCCTTCTTCACTAAGTCAGGCGGACATCCATCTTTGCTATTAAATACCTTCCAATTGAAGAGCTCCCAACTCTCCTCTTCGCTTAAAAAATTCAGTTCAAAGGGGTCTTGGCTTGGGTCGGCCTCCTTCGCGACGTTATGCGAGCGCGTCGTAAACAAAATCCGGCTCCCATTTTGGATGTCTCCAAAGGCTGATTTTATACTGGTCCACAGCACAGGCTCCCAAATGTCGTCCATGATGATTAAGAACCGTTTCCCTTTCAAAAACAGCTTGTCCTTCAAACATGCATTCAACACCTTTTTCAATTCTACTGTGTCCAGATTTGCCGGCTCCTTAGAGTCGCCAACAGTTTTCTTTATCAGCTCCTGCAAGAGATCATCCCCCTGGCGGTGTTGCGTGTTGGATGATACCCACACCTTGATTTTATTTATCAGCTCCTGCAAGAGCTGATTCACCTGACAGTTCTGGGCGACAGACACCCACACCATGAACTTGAACCACATCTGGACATCTCTGTTTCCATAGACCTTCTTTGCAAGGGTGGTCTTGCCAAGACCGCCCACCCCAACTATGGAGACGACACGGAGCTCGTCGCCCTGCCCGAAGAGCCGCTGAACCAACCTTTCCTCTTGATCTTCGAATCCGACAATCACCCCATCCATCTGAGGATGGCTGTCCCTCTGCCTCCGTTCTTCTAAGGACCTGTAGACGTCCGGGGCTCGATCCACTTCAATGGCATATCGGTCTTTAAGGGCGAAGATTTCTTTGAGTCTTGCATTGACGTCCACGATCGAGTTGCCAATCCTGCAACGGGCAGGCATGTCATGCAAGAGGAAGACATATCGCTTGAAGCGGGACTTTTGTTGGCGGTGACGGTTTTCGTTTCTGAGCATGAATTCCTCGATGATGTCCTCTCCCTCGTACGCTGCGTCTCTCAGTTGCCTCAACCATTCCTTCACGTCTTGCTCCTTGTCGTGCTTGTGGTCGGCTTTGCTCAAGAACTGCTGTAGCAGCTTCAACTCACCCTCGAACAAACGCACTTGGTGCCTCACTCCGTAGAGCAAGGTCCCTTCATGGAGTAGTTGTCCGCCGATCTTCCCCACGAGGAATGAAATGATAGCATCCGCCATGGCTGCTAAAAATTATTTCTAGCCAAAAAAATAAACATAAAAATTGGTGGGTTGGGGACAAGAAGTTCAAATATCAAATTGTATGTTCTGTGTATGTTGGAAATTGTTTCTTGGTTATGAATTAATGTGGGATGGGAAAGATCCAATTTAGATATCTTTGCAATAAACAAGCTGAGTAAATGAGATTTTTTAAGAAAATTTTGTAGCTCTTTTTTTAACACCGATTTACGAGAATCCCAAGGGTGCAACTGGGACAGGTCAGGCTAAAAATTTAACCAATCACAACCAGCAAAAAACATCACATACTCTAGAGAGGGTTACACAGTCATTTTTATAGCATCAAATACAGTGTTATATATGCTTCGATAGGCATCCAACGATGAATATACCTCTTTAAGTGAAATATATACCTAGTTGATTTTTTTACATTTGTTAAAATTGATTCATTTAATTCAAAATATAGTGATATATGTTTTTTTATCAAAGTATATACCTTATTAAATGATGTGTACTATTTAAAAAAAATTAAAATATGTACATACTATCTGTGGGATTGCATTTTGGCTGTCCTCAACGTTATCCCTCTAGCATACCTCCCCACAAGTATCTCTACCACTATATCCCACTATATATCTTTTTAGAAACTTCTCTCACTAAGAAATATTTCAACTCTTCTACCATCTATTTAGAATCATGTATCTAGGAATATCTCTGCACATCCTTTCTTTGGATTTTTCATTTTAGAAATATTCAAAGGCTTTATTCTAGACTTTTCCTATACTAATATAAAAAGGGGTCTTGAGCATCATTTGCAAATGCAAGTGAGAAGTGTAATTGAAATGCAACAGAAAAGTGCAGGCCTTCTTTTATTGTAAGTGAAGTGTTTTGTGTGTCTCGAATAAAATACAATGTATTTTTTGTGCAGGCCTTCTTTTATTGTAAGTAAAGTGTCGTGTGTCTCGTATAAAATACAATGTATTTTTGTCTTTTCCTTGAATTTTCTTCTTTGCATTTTGAGTTTCAATTTGGGGGCGTCAAATTTTCTAACTACATATAACGGTTGGGTAGCGGAGCCCATCTCGATCCGAACCAACCGAGTGACGGTCCACCAGGCCCAAGTCCACCTCGATGAATCGATTGGTTAAGTTCAACCCGATAACATAGCGACTCAACTGGTCCTAATTCGAATGGGCCCGACCTGGAGACCCACGTCAGGCCAAGTCAGTATCTGATCCACCCAATAATTGCATTGATTTATATAAATTTGTGGCACTAAATGGTCATTATTAGCATTTAATCTCCATCAATACCAAATGAATCACAGAATCAGGTCATTATTGGCTTTGTCCACAAAATTCCCATCAAATATGGATTTGTATAATTGACCATATCTCACAATTTTATTCATTGTCCCCTCATTAATGGCTGATGAGATCTCGACCGTCCGATGTAGTGAGGGCAATAAGAAACCCTAAACTCACTTCCCCCCCCCCCTATAAATAGGAGGCAATGACAAACATAGCAGGGATGCACAATTCCTTTTTACTAAACCCTTTTTTATTTTCTGACTTGAATGTCGGAGGGTGTCCACAGGACCCCTCATTAATGGCTAGAATGAGAGGTCTCCGACCCGTCCGATTTGGTATAGCGTCGGAGTGGCAACCTAAAGAAACCCCCTTTAAACTCACTCCCCCCCCCCCCCCCCCCTATATATGATAGGCTGGGTAAATGACAAACACGTAAAAGTCTGTTGGATTGCACCAATTTTCCTATAATTATACTAGAACCCATTTTGTAATGGCCATTTCTTATCTGACTTGAGTGTCGGATGGTCTTCCACAGGACCCCCACCTCTCTGGTGTTGAAGACGCTAAGGAGCTGTTGACCGGTGGAACTAGATGTCATTCGGGTGGAGGGAAACATGAGAGGTTGAATCCGCTTACCCGAATTCGGTAAGCAAAATTTTTGTCCCTCCACGATTATTTTTTAATAATTTGGTATCGACAATGCGATCGGAGTGCGTCAACAAACCTGAAATCCAGTCATCAGTCCTGAAGGTATTGAATTTCTAAACCCTAATATGACCATCATTAACTCATCCGGGTTCATCGGCATTGATATATTGGGGTTTGACAATCATCACCGTTCGAAGCTGAGGTCAGGATTTGGTAGTATTAAGCACAATCGGTAAATTATTTATCCCATGTTTCATGGATTCTAAGAAAAAAATGTTTGAAAAACGATACATTATTTTAAAATAGAATTAATTATTATTCAGTGAGCATAATACTAACATTTACTTAAGTGACATTAGGTATCATGCTTCAATAGAATTTTTTTACATTTTCTATATTCATGCAATTTACTGGAGTATATGTTTTATTTTTTATAAAAACATGTATCTCATTAGATGATGTAGTATGTTATTTTTCAAAAATTCACACATGTAGATTGGAATTGAGATTGAAAATGGGGTTGTACTTAATATTATCCTAAAAAATTCTTAATGTTTCGGATGAAAAGCGAAAATCTTGGATTTTTTTTTAATCAACCCCTCCAAGAAAATGTCTAAAAGTATTGAAATTTCAGAACATAGTGTGAAAAAAATACATCAAAAACTAATATTTTAAGATTACAAAAATATTTTCTTCGAATAAATGGCGAAAGGCCAAAAGGAATGATTGAGTTATATCAACTCCAATTTAAATTCTTTTGCAGCAACACCAACATATATCCACACTTTACCCTGTTTGTTTTGGGTATAAGCTCCTGGATAACCTCGGATAAGAATTTTGGTGTATTTGTTTGTCCCGGATAATCTTTAATAAAGTATGTCAGAATAAACTGGTTTAAAATGGTATATGGATTTCAATCAACCTCTGGAATTAAAGTTATCCTAGGTTATTCCAGTCAAAGAATATGTGGGTCCGGTATCAAATCAACTGTCATTATCTCTTATAAATTCAAATTAAATATCATTTTTTTTTATCTTTTTAAATCCTTATCCATACTTTATTCATATTTTACCAAAACAACAAAACATTTATTCTTACGTTTACCAACGAGAATAATTTAAAACACAACCAAACACAAAATCACTTTATCCTTATTTATATTCACTTATGCTTGGATAAATGTATATTCTAGAATAAAACATATCCCCATTCCAAGCGGGGGTCAATATGGATATCTATCTATTTTAGGGGATTATATGCATTTAATCCTTTAAGAAAATTTTGTAGCTTTTTATAATTCTTATTTACTAAAACTCTAAATTTCTCTTGAGCTGCAACTCGAGTGGTTTGATCAGGTTAAAGGTTTGTGTAACCCCAACCATCAAAGTAAAATATCCAACCTACACCGTGTTGAGAGTCATCACATAGTCTAGGTCAGTGTTCGAAAAAGCGGTCTGTGCGGCCGCACATGTGATTCGGTAAAGCTACCGAACCGCGTAGGCCAAAAGTGGCCTATATGCGGGTTTTGCCCGCATAGGTGCTCAAAAACCGCCTATACGCCCACTTAGGTTTTGGAAATTTAAACACTAAACAAAATTAAAGAAAAAAAGAAGAAGAGGACTTCCCCTTCTTCTTCAAACTCTCCAGCCGGCCCTAAAGAAGGGTTCTTCTTCTTTGAACGACTTCTCCTCCGACCACCACCACTGCAGCAACCTCCCCTTCTTCTTAGATTGTCTGCTCCTCCTCCTCCTTCTTCAATCGATGCTCCTCCTTCGACCATCGAAGACCGCAGTGATCTTCTTATTCACCACTTTTGACCCACTGTAGGCGCAGCGACATCCCCTTCTTCGCCTTCTTCTTCTTCTTCTTCTGAACCACCGACCTCCACTTCTTCTCTGTCTCGCTCTCTGTTTTCTCTCCGTCTCACTCACTCTATATTTTCACTCTCTCTCACAAAGCAGTTGGACTTTGAAGGGACACTCACCATCAGATCACAATGCATTGACATCTGTTAGTTTGTTATTTTGTTTTTGGTTTATAATTGTGATTCTTTTATTTATTTATTTATTTATAAGAACAATTGTGACACTTGGCCTTGGGTGTGTCTTTGTAATTAACGATTTATAATGGATCAAAACTTTTGAGTGTTTTTTTATGTACATATTGGTAATCTAAAATACCTAGGGGTGTATCATTTATACTATAACAATTTGGTTAAAATAGAACAACTTGAAGTATTTAACAAATTCTTTGTATATATGTCTTTAATATACAGAAATTATATTTGTTATTGATAAAAATATAGAAACGCATATACTCCTGCATATACTTCCGCATACCACATATACTCTATGCGCTACCTTAGTCGCACGTAAACCGCATCCCGCATATCAGAATACTGTTCTAGGTGATTCTAATAATCCCCTTTCACTATGTAAAAACCTCGCTCATAAGTATCTTTACAAGAAATATTTCTCACCTCTTCAACATTCTTTCTAAAATCTTCTATCCAAGAATATCTCTCTACCCATCATTTCTCTGGATTTTCCTTTCTAGAATAGGCCCCATTATAAACTTTTCCCTTACTAGTATAAATAGGGGGGGTCTTGTGCATCATTTGAAAATGCAAGTGAGTGAGAAATATAAGTGAAATGCAAGAGAAAAGTGAGCATCTTGAGTTTAAGTGAAGTGTTCCTAATAAGTGTGTGTCTCATATAAAATAGTGTGTGTGTTTTTTTTCCCTTTGAATTTTCTTTCTTGCATTTTGAGAGTTTTTCTATTATATTATTTCTCAACAATTTGGTATGAGAGCGGTTGGAGTGCCAACAAACCCAACCTCCACATAAGGGTTGAATCTGAACCCAATACTATCTCAACCCATTGAGTTGATGGGTTGGACTCAAGTTTGGGTTGGGCTGGAGTCCAGATTGGGTCAAACTTCAAAAGATTTAATTTTAATCAATGAAATTAAAGAAACTATATATATTTATATTGCTATTTAGAGTGTATATGTGCACATATTTGAAGGAAAAATAAAATAAAATGAAGAAATTTCAGTTAAAGGAGAATAATGAAAAAAAAATATTTTTCTTTGATAAATTTTTATGGTGTTTATGCATTACTCACTTTCCTCAAATTCTCTCAACGGGAAGATAAAAAAATTTCCCACCATTCCCCTAATAAGACAAAATAAGAGAAGAAAATGATAATTTTTTTTTCTTTGTTTGACACGGTCACTAGATTTTTCCATGGTCAAAGGGAATTTTACTTTTTATTACTTTTTTTGTGGCACAAACAGACGCTTTTTTTTCCTTCTTTCAAATCAATCATTATTAATTAACTAATTATCAAAATAATCACGTTTTCATAATAATACTAAAGTAATCACCTTGACCATTTTAATTTTTTTTAATGTTACTATTGAAAATGCCAACAGTGATGATGTTATAACACTTGCATTTCTTTTTTTCTCTTCAACGCCAAAAGCTTGTTAGCTTAATATGTTCTCTTCACAGAAGACGCCAACCACTCTTCACAAAAGACGTTGGCGTTTTTGTGGCTTTATACTGAATTTATTTTTTGGTATATGTCTACTTAAATATGAAATTGGATAAAACTTTAATACACGTTTTTGAAAATGCGGATAAAATCTAATCTATTAGATTATCACAAAACAAATATTAAATTTAAAATTCAATCATACCCAATCTATTTGACTGTGTTTAAATATATCTTCAATAATATCTAATATATCATAGATTTTTTATTATTTAGAATGGTAGACCTTGCGCCTTTCCATCAAGAAGAGGAAAAACAATGTATCTTTGAAAATATCTAATATATCCTAGATAATATCCGCAATTAATTTATCATAAAATTCAAACGATTGATTAATTTTGTAATCTTAAACCATATTACAAAGCCAACACAAAACAATATACACGGCTATTTAGTTATAGTGTTATACTTTTTCAAATATATATGTTAGGGAGATTCTAGGATAATTAAATAAAGGGAAAATAACAAATTTTTTTTTAAAGTTAGAAATACCTAAATCAGCCACTTTTAAAGATTATACAAAAAAAAGTCTCATTTCACCATTTTGAAAACTAAAATGAGTAATATACCCTTATGCAATTTTTAAATTATCTCTCATCATATTTAAAACATTTCATAATCATCATCTAATTGAAAATTAATATTAATATAGAAATACTTTTTATTTGAGAGTGATTTTATTTATTATTAAAAATTTTAAGTATGCTATAAAAAAATGTTAAAATTGTCAAAATTCACATTCATAAATTTATAAGATTTTTCTGTAGATTTTCCTAACTTTTAAATTTTTGTTTTCAAATTTTTTGTTATTTATATTTTATAAATGTCTTGCATAAGAATTTTTTCATATAATATGAAACATATATAAGTGCCTCAAAAGATTTTAGAAAGCTTATATCTAATAAATATTTTATAATAAAAAATTGGGTTTTTTTTATTTTTAAGTCCTCATAAATCATAGGATTTAAAGATCGATCTCTCACTTCTTCATATTTTGGTTTTAATCCCCAGATTTTTTGTTTTAACCTCTAAGAGGGACCTATCCCTAAATTATTTAGTTTTCTTTTTAGTTCCTGGGAGTGACTAAAAATGAACATATCGTTTAAATTTGAGGACTAAAACTAAAGTGTGAAGAAGTGAGGATCGATCCTAAATATGCATGTTTACAGGGACTTAAAACTAAAAAACCCTAAAAATTTCAATTTTTTACAATTTAAATCTTAATGGTGTATTTAGATATCTAAAAAATAATAATAAATTTCACGTACAAATTTAAAAAATATTTTATTATTTATTAATATTTTTTAATTGGGTTTTTAAACAATTAAATATATGTGATAATTTTTAAATAGTAGATAACATAGGGTAATCAAGTCATTGTACTTTTAAAATGTGAAAGAAATTTTATAGGTATAACTTTTTAAAATTACTGATTTTGGTATTTCCAATAGTTAGAAGATTTTTTTGGGTCTTGTCCCTTAAATATATGATTTGATTTGATAAGATATTATCAAATATTAAATGACATGCAAAATATTTAAAAATTTGCATGAATATCTTTTACAGTAGACATTTATCAAAAAATAAAAATGTTCACACCAATTTTTATATTTAATGCATATTAAAAAGGGTAAATTGCATTTGGACCCCTAAAGTCTTTGAAACATACAGAAACACCCCTTGAAATTCTAAAATATGCATTTACACCCCCTGCTGTTATATTTTCCGTTAAGATGGGGGCAAAAATACGGTTTTATCATTTCAATTAAATCATTATCATGTTTTTATCTTTTAATTAACTGTTGTGTGAATTAATTCTTATAAAAAATGCATCCATACGTATTTGAAAAATTGATTATTGTATTAAATATTCAAAAAGTATATATAAAGTTAATTTATTGTTCTCTATTTTTTGGATATTTACATAATTAATTAATTAATAATTTTGAAGTACTTTTGTTTCATCTTAACAGAATATCTAACAATAGGGCGTGTTACTGCTTGTTTTTTAATGTAGTAGGTGTTTCAGCGTTGAGCTTTTCAAACTATCATATTCAGGCCAAAAAAATCTTGTTGCTAAAAATATAATAAACGTAGTTTTTCAAAAGTTGAGTTTGAAACACAAAATTTTAAGAATCTCAGCCTTTCAATCTCACATCTAATCGCAGCTTAAAACACAAAAAAGAAAAAGTTTTTTTTTTTATGACGGAGGGGTTTTCCGTGACTGACCTTACGATCAAGTTGGTAAGCTACATTCGCCAGTTTGTTTCTGGTCCCACAGAAAATTCTTTCGAATTTCGTCTAACAAACAAGAGACAAAAAAGAAAAAGTTGACCTAGAGGGTTTGACCGGTTAGGTGACTATTTTGATAAATAATATGACCGTTATTATTTTGATAATTAATTAATTGTGATAATTAATTAGAAAAAAAAAGCCCCAAAAAATCTCTCTCTCTCTCTCCACATTACGAACCCATAAAAGAATTAATTGAATAGATTTATATAAAATTATATGAGACAATTTAAACTTACAATAATAATAATAAAAAAAAGAGACAATTTAAACAACATCTAATCACCTCAGGATATGATGGGGTTGAAATTATCAGGGCCGTAATTTGTCGAAAATAATCCTCAAAGCATCATATTAGAACATTTTCAGAATGTGATCTGCAACATCTGCAACCTGAAACAAGGATATTCCGATAAGCTACATGAGATATCACCCTTATTGACAAAGTTGAGACCATTGGTACCCAAATCAGAGTACATAAAGAAAAACCCATTTTAGTGTTCCTAAGTAGGAATCATCAAATAGCATTGAAAGACCAAACAACTAACGAGAAGTGAATCATTCAAGCAAAAATATTTTTTTGAAATTTGAATAGAGAAGAAATGGTCGAGATGAGATGGGTACCCAATAAATCCGAGTACAATAAAACCCATTATAGTGTTTCAAAGTAAGAATTATCGAATCACATTAAAGACCAAACAAAAATCACAGGAAGTCGAATCATTTCAAGCAAAAATGTTTTTGTTTTTTTTAATAGAGAAGAGATGGTCGGCCTGAGATGAAGAGAACAGAGAAATACTACATAACACCTAATTGAAATACTGGGTGCTTCTGTTTAAAAACAATATATAGTTCTTTGCTTCCAACTTGAGTCAGTATTGTCGGCAAACATGCTTTAAATTTGGTTCTCTCCTTGTGCTTTTTTCCTTCTTGTTATGTTTGTCCCATAGATGCTCTCCTTTTTCCAAAGCCAACAGGGGGCAATATGATTCTTCAGGTAACTTTCATTCATTTATTTAATGACATATGCAATGCTAGTTTGGCTTGTGAGGAACACACAAACAATATTGTATAGTTTGTGGAGCCTGAAAATCTTACATTATAGGAGAATGAAAGAAACAAGGAGGACCAATCTTGGATTCTTTCTTTAATTCAATCATGTTTGTGGAGCCTGAAAATCTTCACAAGGATGGTGACGTGTCGCTCCAAAAACTCTCCATGTGGAACCAGAGTGGAGGGAAAACAAATCATGTGTTAAATCCAAATATATTATACATTGATATCGATTTAAAACAAATCATGTGTTAAATCACTTTTGTTAGCTGAAATAGTAGTATATAAGCTCAACTCAATATACATTATGATAAAATAAAATATACTAAGGTATGCTGTTTGGCAGTGACGGAAAACAGATTTTAAGTGCTGGATTGTTAAGTGCAGAAAGAGAAATGATGATAATCTTTAAGAAGTTTAGGGAAAAAAAAAGCGTTTGGTTCAATGAAAAATATTAAGCAGTATTTTAAATAAGTGTGTTTGGTTAACCAGTTGACTTATGTGATTATTGGAAGGATATTTTGGTCCATTTTATAAGTGCTGAATGTTATTTTGATGTTTGGTTGAAATGAAAAAAAAACATGTTTTTTTGGAAATATGAAATATTATTCTTTTTTAACATGTTAAAAATATCAATCCCACAATTTCCTTTGAAGAGTCAAAACAATATAGTGTCTAGATACCCACATGTTTAATCCGTTGAAAACTCTGATATTTATATATTTCCATTTATTCCATAGAATTGCAAAGACTCCTCAATTGGACTGCAAACACATCGTAATGCCTTGATTAAAATTCAAACACAGAACAACAAAAATTGGGATTGGTCCATTTTGTAAGAGTTTGACAGTTATATAAATTGTATTAAAATGCGCACATAGAAATGTTTTATTTTAACATATAAAGTCCACATAGACAAAGATAGTCAATATAATTCCATTGATCTGTCATAATAAGCAGTACTGTTCGGATTTCAACACTCCCACATATGAGGTTTTCTCAAACCTGTTACAAAATTGACTGCTACATAGAGATATTTATAATGTTACAGATATACATGGGCTAATAGACATTCTACATTTACTTGATAGCTAGGATCAAAAGCAAAACAAAGATAACAAACACCAACAACATTATACAAAAGCATGCACAACATCCAAAAATCATTAAATCCATTGGTCGTGGTCCTGCATTGTCCTTCTCCACCTTCCTTAATGATTTGCGGTTGGTTATTTTGAAACTCTCCCATCCTGGACAATGTATCTACTCACATGAAAGAGGCACGGTGGTCCTGCATCCAACCAAATATACAAATCAATATGGAAACAGAAAAATTTTCCAACAACTTATATATGTATCAGTGAAGACCAATGCACTTATTAGAACACGTACCAATCTCACAGGGCACCTAAAGAACCACCGTCCATAGTTCTTATCTGTCCGTGCCATCTTGGAATGGTGCAACCATCTCTTCGGCAGAGAGGCACCATCTTGGAATGGTGCAGTTCCAAGTGTTAGGTTCAATCTCTTTGAGCATTGTAATCAAATCCTCTGAGGGTGAAGTTTGAGGTCTACAATGTATGAGGCAGGGAGAGGATTATGATGAAACAATTGCTTCAATCAGGCTTGATACTGCCAAATCGATAAGCAGAATGTTTCAATCACAGAGACTCGCAGTCGGAATTAAAAAATAAACACAAGTAGAATGGTGATAGATTTTCAATTCATCATACCACTTAATTAACTATTTTAGTTGTTAAGTTTACCTCCAAACTCATATCTCATGAGTTAGTTTTAAACATTAACCTTTATGTCTGATGCGTTTCTTTTCATTTTCCAGAGAAGAGAACATTAATATGTATTAGAATTTATCAAAACAATGAAAGCAATAAATTTACATATAAAAAATTGGACCAGAACCACAATATCCATCTGGGGCTATGTGCCTATGATCTGTGAACCATTGGGCTGCCTTAATCATCTTTCTTATAACCACTTGAAGAGGAAGCCGTTCAAACTCCTAAAGGGTTTCAAAGAGAAGCTAGGCTAACCCATGTTTTAAAAAAAAAGCTTGACACCACAAGCAATTGATGCACTGATGCTCACAATTGAGCATGTAAACCGGGTCTGATGAAACTGGATAGACAGCAGACTTCCGGGATCATGCTAATTCTCAAAATGAGAATACAAGGAAAAATGGAAAGTCATCAAAGCAGCCTTGACAGCCTTCACAGACATCACAAACTAAACCATGAAGCCTTCTTGTGATGAATGAATTGGGATTACATGGTGTTAATGAATAATGGCATGAGATTACATGGTGTTAAATCCATATTGGTCTAAAGATCATCTTTTTCCCTTTATAGTTCAATGCCTATAAACTTCTTTGTTTCAATGTTACAATCAAGAGTAATTTAGTTTTAAATCCTATAAAAAATACCAAGGGTGTCAATCAATTAGCCTTGGTTAAGGCCTTGTCTAATGTGAGCAACCACATAAAGCATCGGTTCTTCAATAGCATAACACCCCAAATGATGCATTCAAATCGCACAGATTGATGTTGATCAAGGTGTATCAATTTTATTTTTTATATAAAGAAAAACAGCTACATTCAGCTCCTTAAGTCCTTAGAACCTCTAATAACCAAACCTTATAATACTAAAAGCCATAAATCAAGTTTAATCATTTCAGACTTTAGCATACACACATCAACCCAACCCTAGTCCTTAATGCAACAATTTAAATTATAAACCTTCTCATTTAAGTGATGGTTGAGATTAGAATTGTAATAATGTTCAGACCCATGTTTTTGAGGTTGTGGTAATAATACGTTTATTTTACTACAACAGAACTAAAGCTATACAAATAAAAGTTATGTTTATAAATGTTATTCTGCATTTCAGCAAGCAACTAAAATTAAAAGTCCAACTGAAATGTGCATGAATTATGCCAGATATGTTATTTATTAAATTTGTGATGAAATTGCCTAAAAATTATGTTTCATTTGTCATCAATACTTTATGATTTTCAAAATGATTCAAAGAGCTTACATTGAGCAATTAAGATGGCTGTTCTTTCTATGAATTGATAGAAGACCATATTCACTTTTGGGGAACATTTAGAATGAAAATGAGACTAGATTAAAATCAGGACCAAACAAATATAAACTGTTGAGCTATTAGAACTAGGAAGCGAATTGAACCAGACAAGAACAAGATCAAAACAAATGTTCGGACCCTGTATAATCATGGATATATCAAAGAACCATTTGCAAATATAAGGACACTCAAACTGAAACATGTATAAAATCTACAATTAGGAAAGAATCAACATCCACAGTAACAAGGCATGATGTTATGAGACTGTAGTCAGTAATGCCTTGCATTTAACACAGATATTCCAGATCTGACTATATTGCACCTCCAAAACATCCCACTCAACTGCTTTGATCCATACCCAAAATGAACCCCATCAAACCGAAACAACACAATCAAAATTATAGGTCATAAGGAATAGAAAAACTCACTGGGGAGAGGTTTAAGAGGCCTTGAACACGATGAAGGGTGGTGGTGGTGACGGTCGAGCCTGGCTTCAGATCTACCACAATGAGAGGCAAAGAAGGAGTTAGACAAGCCCTTTTGACTGCTCAGGTGAAGCCTGTGTGACAAGCACACGTTCAATCGGAGGCGGAATAAGAAAAAAAATAAGGCAACATGTTCAATCTTACCCGGAGTTGCGAAGATTAGGGGCCGGCGAAGAAGCGAGACAGTGGCGGAGGTCGTTCGGCGGAGATTGCTAGGGTTTCACTTGGGTGAAAATGTTTTGATTGAGAGAGAAGAGTGTTAAAAAAATTGTTCATATATGGCTGGTAAATACACCAATTAAATGAGGGCAGTATTATCATTTGGTGAGGGCAATCTTGCGAAAAGAGTAAAAAAAGTGATCTCTCGAGCACTTAAAAAATGTGACTTTTTTTGCTTTTCAAGGTCTTTTAAGTGTTGAATTTGGTAGTCAATCAAACAAAATATTTCAAAAAAATTGCTTATGTTTTCGAAATCAGCTTAATAAGCGTTGAATGTTGTATCAACCAAACACCCCCTAATAGAGAGTGTTTGACTGGTGAAAAATAAGCAATTATTTGACTAATAGTCAATTAGGATTTTCATGGACAAATTGTCCATGTCCATGGATTTGTAAATCTTTTGTTTTTCAATCAGGACATTGGTTCGTGAACAAAAAGTCTAGTGTTATTCAATTGAGACATTATTTCGTGGACAAAAAGTCCAGCGTTATTCGATTGAGACATTATTTCGTGGACAAAAAGTTCAGCGTTATTCGATTGAGACATTATTTTGTGGACAAAAAGTCCAGTGTTATTCGATTGAGACATTATTTCGTGGACAAAAAGTTCAATGTTATTCAATTGAGACATTATTTCATGGACATAAAGTCCAGTGTTATTCGATAGAGACATTATTTCGTGGTCAAAAAGTCCAGTGTTATTCGATAGAGACATTATTCCGTGGACAAAAAGTCCAGCATTATTCAATTGAGACTCTTCCTAGTAGACATTTTGTCCTGTGTTATTCAATTTAAACAAGATTTGTGAAGACTTTCATAAGTGATGGATTTTTGTGGACTTTAGAAAGAAAAATACAAAGGAAAAAATCATTTCAAAATCCCACTCAAATGAGTGGGATTCTCATGGACTTTTATTCTAGTATTGTGATATTTCTTTTTTTTCTTTTAACAAAACTCTTTTATAATTTTTATCTCATGCCTTTCATATTTTTATTCACATTTTTTTCTTTATTTATCATCTTTTTTTTTAATGTCCATTTGTATGAAATATTGCTATCACCTCATATGTTTGCTGAATATAAGAGAATAATAGATTTGCTTGTGTTGCAATCAATCATTGCATTATTATCTATTATATAATATATGCCTATATCATCTACAATTATTTTCTAAAATATAGATTTATCATATATTTGATTATATGTATAATGCTTGATTTGATTTTCCTTGAAAATGTTTATATTATTGTACAATATACATGCATATTTTTTTTATAATGTTCAGACATATATAAAAATAAAATTAGGCATATGTATATATATGACTAAATATACTGATTGCTTTTATTTCATTTTAATTTAAAGTAATATAATGACTACTTTTATTTTTTTTATTTTAAGTAATATAATTTATTATTTTATTTCATTATATTTGAAAAGATGTAATATATGATTTTTATATAATATATATATATTCTTATTTTTTATTGTCTTCCTAGTTAAAAACTCATTCCTCCCCTCTATAAAAGCTTATGAAATTTTCTCTCTATAACAGAAAAAAAGTTAGCTCATTGGAGATTTTTCTCAATATAAGGTATTTTTTTTATTATATTTTAGATTGATTGTTTTTAATGAAAAAGAATTTTTTGTGAATGTAAATATATATGAAATATTGATATCGACTCATATGTATAGCTAAACGTATGTGGGATGACCGTGACATCAATATTCATGGTGAATTAATGTAATATTATCTAGTTAAAATGATTTTTATTAATATTTATTATATTAAATTATATTTTATGTTGGGTATGATGAGTTCTTTATTTGTTATTTAAAAATTCAAAAACATTATTGTGTTTATTAATAGAAATCCATATGTAAAAAGAGTCAATCTGTTAAAGTTTGTGAAAGTCTATAAAAGTACATGAGAGTGATTTGTGAAAGTCTGTGAAAGTCCAGGAGAGTGATTTGAGAAAGTCTACAAATGTCTATGAAAGTCTATGAAAGTCCATGAGAGTCAATATGTGAAAGTCTGCTAATGTCTATGAAAGTCTGTGAAAGTCCGGAAGAGTGATTTGAGAAAGTCTACAAATGTCTATGAAAGTCTATGAAAGTCTATGAGAGTCAATATGTAAAAGTCTGCCAATGTCTATGAAAGTCTGTGAAAGTCCATGAGAGTCAATCTGTGAAAGTCTGCAAAAGTCTATAAAAGTCTGTGAAAGTCCATGAGAGTCAATCTACGAAAGTCTATGAAAGTCTGCAAAAGTCTGTGAAAGTCTGCAAAGTCTACAAAAGTCCATCACTTAAACAATGTCCACAGAAATCCATCAAAGTCTGTATCGACTACCCCTAAGGGATGATATGATTGGTGGAGACGTGGACGGCTAGGAAAAGATGTGGTGGCGAACAAGCATTGCGAGATTTGGGGTATCCGAGCTCCCCTCAAGGTTCGGGCTTTCTTATGGTTGGTTTATCAGGAACGACTTCTCACGAGGGTCTATCACTCCAAAGGGTCCCCTCGATCCCACTTCTTGTCCGGTGTGCAATGGCGCAGAAGAGTGTGGTACACCTAGTTGTTCTTTGTCTGATGGCTCGTCAAATCTGGGCACGGATCGGGGCAATCACAGATTCACAGGTCAGGTGTTTCGTCAGATGCTTCGTGGGACTCGTTAAAATTCGTCGTCTCCTCCATTTCCCCTTTAGGGTTCCCCTCTCGAGCTACCGAGGATCCGATGGAGATCTAACGCTTGAAATTAGGGCTTTCGATGATCAAATCCAAGTGGGTTTTGCTTAATTTGGGTCTTGAGTTCTTGCGGTTAGTGCAGTTTTTTATTTGGGCTCAAAGGTTTTTTTTTTTTTTTTTGTGGGTTCTTCACTGTGAATTTGGATTTGTTTAGATGGTCTTCTGATTCGACCTTCAAAGGAGTGAGAGAGAGAGTGATTGATCAAATCATCAATTTTTTGTGAGTCGAACGATTTATTATCTGATTAAATCCAAAACCCTTCACTTTATATTTAAAGAACACAATTTTCATATAATTCATTGGTTCCCCAAACATCAAAGTCTTCAACATAAAGCATAACCAGAACACCCAAACCATCAAGTCTGTTTCTTTATTCCATAAAACGCAAACGCAAACAAAAGGAAACCATTTAAACCAACCAATTCAGACCTCCATTTTATATCGAGCCCGGCTTGATCCAGTACCTGTGGGCGTAGAAAGCCATGCCGAGCCGGGGACCCGCCTCGACGGACCCATCGTTCATGTTGAACACGAACCACCCGTGCTTGCTCTTCCACTTGGTGAAGTATATCTGATTCCCCTCACGCGCCACCCCGTCTTCTCTGTTGACTCTCGCTGTGACCGCCGTGTACCTCGACACGTAGATCACCTGGTCGCCGAGGCTCTCCACCTTGACCCATTTCATGCTCGGCAAGTCCAGCCTGTGCACCTCGAACTCGCGTGCCACCTTGTCGGTTTCCTCCAGTTTCTTCCACTGCACCACCGCGAGAAGCTCGTTGTCGCCGGTCTCCACCAGGTACCTCCTCGCCTTCCTCACCTTTTATTCACAAAATTCATGTATATGATAGATATTCGTTAAGTGTTTCATTATATATTGTATGGTATATTGTGTATAATCGTAAATCATGCATGATAAGGAACTAAGGATGGCTTTTAGAAATTATAAAGAATGCGATAGATCATCCAAACAAACTAAATGTATATGAGGATTTTGAATATACTAAATGCGCAGTTCGATGAAAATAAGTATATTTGGAGTTCTTTGTGATTAGACTCACCCCCTCTGGCGGCTTGAGCTCCGCAGTCGGGGCTACGAAGTTCAAGTTGTTGTTATGGAGGTCCATGCGATAGAGGATGCCGGAGTCGCCCAATGCATGGAACTCCCCTTTGAACATGGAGATGCTCTCTAGTGGTATGAACCGCCCATTGACTACCGGGTTCAGATCGGTCCACCCACCATCACCGGAGTGGGAGAACAGAATTCTGGGGCTGCTCCACACACGCGCCACTGCAGTGAAACCGCCAGGCGTCGTCGGTGGCGCAGAAAGGGTGACCCACCAGATGTTCCGCTCGGGTGGGAGTGCAACATTGGGCTCGTTGCGGAACGGGTTGGAAAGGGTGATCTCCGGTTGGTTTTCATCGTCGTCAGGATTGTAGCTCACCAGCCAACCATGGGAGGCGCCGATGATCTCTCCGAGTTTGTCGATATCGCGACGTATCTTCCATCGCTTCTTGTGGTCATCCAGGCACTTGAATCTGTGATCGTCACGGCTGGTGATTACCATCCATGGTGAGTGTTCGCGGAACGCATTGCAGTATTTGGAGGAACCGTGCCATGACTTGCAGACGGCGCCAAAGCGGATGGACCCTTCGAGGTTCAGGCGGTTGCAGAACGAGTCGAGTATGTGATCCGGTAAGTCCGCCCATGACCTCGGTTCATCCCTTGGCCTCCGTTGGCTGACCCTCTTCCGCCTTCCTGGTTTCACCATTTTCTTTCACCCTGGCTGCAATTATATAAGTGATCAATGTTAAACATTACAAAAGTACAAGAGATAATTCCAATAATGAGTATGAAAAATATTTGCAGAAACTTCTATATCAGGTGTGAAGGTGGCAATAATAATCAGAGTTAATTTTAAAATTGGTAAACTATTAGAATAAATTCATATATGGGATTAAGAAGGTATTAAATGCATGGTTTGACAAATAGAAGTTTGTTTGATGGATAAATGGGGGAACCATCCAATTGTTGGACTGTTCAGAATTTTTGGATAAAATTTCGAGTACTCTGTGACTATGGTACAGGTAACCAAGAGCGCTATAATCGAAGTAGCTGTTCTTTCCATCTCAAATTTCTAGCAGCAGCAGCCGGAGGAGCCACAAATAAAGTGATAGCATCAGCAGTGACAAATAAGGTAATTCTTGCTCTTGTCTATTATTTTTATTTTAGATCTTTATTTTATATTGTGTACATGACTTAATACATATTAACTTATAAAACATGTGTTATGCGCTCACAGAAATCCAGTCACTTGTCATATATCTGTGCATATCAACTGTTCTATATTATCTCCCTCTGTACTTCAAACAATCGCGTCCAGAAGTAGTTTCTATACACCGTTGTGTGACATTTATAAACAATTATATGACTGCATATATTATTTTTTCTTATATGTATTTAGAAGCAATAGCAGTGGAGAGAAAAGTAATACTAGTAGTCCCAGAAACAATGAAAATCTGTATGTAGAATAAAATCAACAATTATATGTATAATTATATAACCACATACAGAAATCCATTCATATGCAATGTCATAAATCACATCAAGCTAAAGCATTTCAGTAATCAACAAATAACATGTTTACAAAAAAGCAGAGTATGTCTATTTTGTTTCATTTTTCATAGGATATAAATCACTGAATCAAGTGAGCCTTTTCAAGAGGCCTTTTCTTAAAAAAATTCAAGAGATCATTTAGTTAGCTATAGGTTTGATACGATGTCGCATATTGTCACATGAAAGCCTAGATCTTGGAACATCACAAGCTTGCCAGATTATCTGATTATTTTTATGATTCTTGATTTCTTGAGCAAAAGTTCTAATAAAAATCTTTGATGTTAGTTTAGACTTGAATTTTTCTTAAAATAATAATCATAATTTTATTTAAGAAAATAGCATGTTTAGAACCTGTAATATCTAAATCCACAAATAGATCAGCATAACAAACTCATCACTGTAAATTATTGAGGGGAAAAAAGGAACAATTTCTGTATGAAATGATCTATAAACCAGATTTAATCAGTTGAGATGTTACCTGTTGCTCAAGAAAATTTGGATGCTGTTAAACCTGGAAGTACTCAACTTCTTGACCCAGTTTTTGCATACAACATAAGATAATAATAACAAAAGGGGATGTAAAATAGGTGAAATATGTACATAAAAGATTACCAAAATGTACTAGTCATAAAAAATTTGAGCTTGATCCTTGTAAAAATATTTCTTATTTTCATTTATCTACTCCATTCATCCATCATGTACTGTTTTTTTTTTTTTAAATAAAAATAAAATCTCAACAAATCTAATGTATTATCTATTGATTCCTTTAATAAAAGTTAATTCACCAACAAGCAAGCTATATTGAGTCATTGCATATGAGAAATGATATGATGCTACAAATAGTGGAATTTCTTGGGTTGGACAATGAGAGAAATTGCATATGCTTTGGGTGATTCAAGCCCTTAGCATAGGTTGGCTATTTCTAAATCAATCACAATGTCATTGTGATTAATAGTTTATTAGATCGAGAATCGAGAATCAGATAAATAGGAAATTCACGATAAATGTGATAACGGTAATAGAAGCCCCTTTAATTTCTTTATTTTTCTATAGCTAAATCAAATCCACCATACCGTTAGAATCATACCGTTAGAATCGTATAAAAGTAGTCATAATAATGAGTTGAACATGAAAAACAAGGGAAAATATATTAGAGTTTCTTTAGCCTTTAGTTTCAATAAGCATATTTACGAAGGTGTCGGCATCAAATAAATAACAAACTATACGGAATTCAGGACACAATGCCAATCGAATAGATCACAAAATACTGAATTGATGAACATAAAAGTCACAGATACAAAACAAGACTAGTTAAAATCACTTACTTACCTCTATGGAACCTCGGAGAATTGTTTAATCGCTCTTGTCGTCTCTGGAGAGAACACATCGAGACTGAGTGGATCTTTGCTTTAATAACAGTAATGAAATACTGAGTTTAGAAACAACATCACATATTCATGTATCCAGATATTTACTCAAAATACATTATAATATCTCTACATAAGCTTTTTGTTTTGATAAAGACCAATCTTTGTATTAATAACAGAATAAGAAGGCCAGTAAAGAAAGACCATTGATGGGTGATAATGATTTTGAAATTTCACTCAGAATAAAAAAGTGTGCCCATAAATATAAACATTTTTGGAAAGAAAATCAGTACCTGGGTCATGTTTTTTAATACTCACTTTTTGTAGGCTTATTTGTAAGGAAAGGTTATCAAGTTCTATTTGGCTTGGATTTTTTTTCTCACTCATAATAGACTTACTCTATAGGAACTTTTGAATTTTCATGACTGTTATCCCTACAACACATGTTTATGCATCCTTCAGTAGTATTGTTGCTTGATGATTCAATTTTCCATGTCAAATTTTGGTTGTACTTTAATTCTTTGTAATGATGATTCATATAATTCAATTTATTCATATTATTTGGTAGTGAGGAACCTCAAATAGAGTAGGGGAAAAAATTGGATGTACACAATAGATAAACCCTCTGCTTCAGGTAGGTTTAAGGGAATTCAAACTCGTGACCTATATGAGTGATCCTTTATATAATTGAAAACAGTCAAGTAGTTATGTCTGTAAATCCAAGGAAAATGTATACATGTGCCACTTATAAATTTGAAGAGAACTAATGGAGGCAGGCAAACAAACCAGATGGATAAGTTCTTGTATCAATTCTGCAGCTTTAATTGTGATGTTGCTTGTTTTGAGGCCTCGTGTGCCTAAGTTTTATATATAATCTTTTATGAATAACTATGACAATGTTCTTGTGATTCTAACAGAAGCTGGATTATATGATTGTTTTGTTCAAAAACAGGAAGCAAGGCTCCACAAGCAAATGGAGTAAACTATCCTTTCTGCTGTAGGACAGGTTGTAGAGGAACTGTTAGAGCGAGGTCCCTTCCAGATCATTCGATTTTGAAAAAATTGAATTCCCTCAAAATTCTATTCTTTTTTCTTTTCTTTTTTTGGAAAATTTGCCTGTTATATTAATTTTCTATTTTTTGTTAATTTTTGTCATTTAGAGTCGTATTAGTGGTATAAAGAATTTGAATTTTTACAGTCCTGCTATTATGTTCCTACTTCCTACTATGTTTTAAAAAATTATGTTATTCTGTCATTACAAATCTGTCTTTACTATTTGTGACTTATAAAAGTAGAGGCGCTGCCTTTATATGGTGAACAATTCTAATTTGTTCAAAAGGTCATGTATTTTTTCTTCTTCCCTCTGTATTCAAGATGCTCTCTAAAGAGAAAATGTGATCTTATTTTTCTCTTATACTTTCAACAGTATTTTAAAAATTGGGAACATCAATGTGCCTCAGATCTTTATAAGATTAGTACTAAATGTTTTAGTTCATAGTTTCGACAGAGCTTTTGCATAACTGCCCCCCATGTCTTCCTTAGATGGTGGACAATCTACATGAATCCCAATTCAGTATTTCACTACATATATTTGGCATTTCATGTATGAACTAAAACATGAAAATGGGTTATGCCTCGTGGTTTTTTCATCACATGAAAATCATCTTGTATAAAATGCAAAGGCATCAGACAACAGATCTATTTTTTTTGCAAATGTTTGATTGATACTATCAAATGGTATTATCCATCTGAAACCCGTGAATCATCAATCATAGTTTTAAATCTCATATGAAAATAGGGTTTAATCCAACTTAATTAGGATAAACTGTATGATAACCCCTTGACTTATTCTGAAAGTTCATATAAGCTCTTTGAAAACACCTATGTAAACCCTTATTGAAAACTTTAGGGATACTAAAAAAATCTTATAATATGTTAAAAATATGAAAACTCTTCTATAAATAATGATTTTACATTTTTAAATAGATTATAAAACTTTTATCGGAAGGGGTGCAATTGTCATTTATATAGGATTTTCTGGTAGCTACCCTTAATATATTAAGGTAAGCACTTACTGTTTCATAAAAAATAAAAAAATAAAAGATTTTCTGTATTTTTAACACATTGTAGGGTTTTTTAGTGTGCTGTATTTTTATTCAGGGTTAATCAAATAGAATATTTGTATAATGGTTATCATTTGTTATTTTGGATTTAACTCAGGGTTATTTAGATTTACATAGTTGTTTTTGGGGGTGTTATATGAACTTCGGGAAAAGTAAGGGGGTTATGGGGGTGGGGGGGGGGGGGTACCATGTAATTTTCCATATACATAACATATATAAAATATACAAATTATGTGACTAAACTTGTTACATCACTGGTAACTTTGATTATAATTTTTTGTTTTTACATATTTTGGGATAGCCTCTTTGGCTTGTAAGTCATTCTCTTACTTCGGTGGGATTATAATGTTTTTAATGAGTGAGCTCCCATTTCAATGTTCCCAACTTAGGTTACAGTCCTAATGTGAGAAAAATATTCATCACTTTCATACTTCCCTGTTTCAGTATATACTCATTACGAAAACATAAAAAAAATATCTTTTCAATTTATACATTGCTACACACAGTTCTAGTCTCATATGTACATTCACATTATACAAAATATATATTCATTCTTTATAAATACATATGCATGATGTGTATCATTTAAAAAAAAAAACATGTAGGGACTAAAATTAAGATTAAAAAAAGAGCTATATAATATTTTTCTATTAAAATGTGTGGAGGCTGCAAATAAAACCATTGAACTTATCATTTTTTTAGAAACCTTATTACATGATTTTTTTTAAGTCTCAATTCCAGTCTCACATATTCATATTAACGTATATACATCTTTAGAGAATATAATTAATTTAGAACTATAATTGAGGCTGGAAAATATTTGAGCGTTGATACACTCAGTCTATTTTACGATCCCATACATGATGACATAGTATATATTATGTTATTATAGTGTATGAAGTTATATCATAGTATATAGAGTAAAAAAAATTCACTCTTTAAAGAGAAAAATATACTAATATATCGTAGTATATAATTTATTTTAACATTAGAATTAGAGGTGGTAACGAGCCGAGTTTTGACCTATTCAGGCTCGGCTCGTTTATTAAACAAGCCAAGCTGAAGATTGAATCAAGTTTCGGCTCAGACTCGTTTAGCTAAAAAAACATTGTTTAGCATTTAAGAAGTCACATTTCACAAATCACAACACCTTAGGTTGCAACTTGGGCGGGTTGAACCCGACCCAACCTGGCTCATGGGCGTGTTTGGGTTGAGGTTTTTCCCTGTCGAGTTCAACCCGAACCCGAACTAACCCAAACCCAATTTGGGTTGGGTTCAGGTTGGGGGGTTGGGTTGGACGGGTTCAACCCAAACCCGCAACCCCACTGCATGTTAAGGGTCAAAAGGGTTAAATGTTATGCCACAACAACATACCTAAACTAAAATTTATAATTTAAACCATACACATGTATGAGATGTAATCTTAACCGTCCAATCTCTTAACCCTAAAGATACTCTCTTTTCACAAATCACAACCCTCTCTTCCTCTTTCCAGCCGTCTCACTCTCACTCTCTCACTCTTCCTCTCTTTCACAAAACACAGATCACAATCAGATCACCATCATCCCTCATCGACTTGGGCCAAGATGCCGACGCTGATTCGCCGTCTCTCCACCCTCGTCGACTCGCCATCTCTCGCTGGCACACACAATGATCTATCTTCCAATCCCTTTTTAGATGTTATTACGAGAAAATATGTGGCTTAATGTGTTGCAATGTTCGGCCTATATTATAAATCATAATTTTTTTAATCATTTCACCTCTCATTTCTTATTGAATTCTTTTTGTGGGTATTATATTAATTTGATTGAATCAAATGTTTTATGACATTTTGATATGTTTGGATAGACTTTGTTGATGTTATATTTTATATATTTTAAAATTTATTTTATTATGTTATATATTTATAATTATAATTTTTAAGTGTGATATTCCATTTTAAGAGTGATTATTCACTTGTAATATTTTTTTTAATCTGCTACTATTGGATCCAATCTTATTATTAATTTTAGGTGTTAAACCCGAGCCCAGCCCGACCCAACCTGAGTCTGACCCGAGCCCGGGTTCAACCCCAACCCACGGGTTGAGGTCGGGTTTGGATTCAGGTTAGGCTCTGTGCAATGCGGGTCAAAGGAGAACCTGACCCAACCCGTCCGAATTATACCCTACAACACCTTTTACATGTGAAAGGAACATAAGCTCGGGCTTGGCTCATTCTTCTTTTTTATGTTAAGTAAACGAGCTTGTCTAAATTCGGGTTCGACTTATTTACAAATCGAATTTTAAAAATTGTTCAAACTCGACTCGTTTGTGGCCTGAACGAATTTTAATCGAGCCGATCTCGAGATACTCGACTCGTTTACCCGTCCTAATTAGAGTCTATGATTAAAAAAAAAAGGGAGGGGGGGGGGGGGGGGGGTTTTGTTTCCTTACAAGACAAACGGAGACTAAACGACGAATTCCGAAATTCAAACGGAATATTCGATGACCCACTCCCGGAAGCCCCGGGGATCATAGACGGGCAGCCCGGGCAAGCCCGTGGTGGGCCCGTGGGCCTGCCCGCGGGCAGCTTTAAAATGCACCTTCTCTGCTCCTCCTCTCCCTTCTCTCTCTTTCTTTGGACTGACATATCTTTGAATTGAAACCAACAGGACTTACTCTGATTGGTTCTGAATCTCATGTTAATTTTTTTTTCAGGCACAGATTTCACACCAGGTAAGAATTAAAAAACCCCACTTTTAATTTGATTGTGTAATGGATGAATGCTTGATAAATGGGTTGTTTTTCGATCTGGGTAGTTGTTCTTCTTTTCATTTTCTACAGTTTTTTTTAATGGATTTTTAGAATTTTTTTTCACATGGTGTGTTTGTGTGTTTGGGTTTCTGTTTTGGAGTTTTGTTGGATTGGGGAGTTGTATGTGTTTCTTTTTTATGTTTTTTAATTTTTTGTTTTAATGGGTTGATTTTAGTTGTTCCTAAAGTGGATGTTTATGATGAAGTGATATACTTTGGAAGGATTTGTGAGATGGGTTTTGCTTTTAAGGGGAAATGATGAATTGGGTTCATGTTTTTTCATATCATTTTGTTGATATGACTGGTTGTTAATAATGGGCTTTGATGATGTTCTGAAATTTAGAAGTGAATTTCAGGGATTGGTGGGTGGGTTGGGGGGGACCTCAACTTTATTGATGGTGTTTTGCTTTTTATGGATAATATTGGACTGGGATTTGGGTTTTCAAATAGTGTTCTTTTTATCTGCTTGGATCAGATTTTCATTGGGATCCGTGACATTTTCTGAGAGTTTTGTCTCACTTGATGATGCTGTGAAAAAAGAGGCACCTGAAAAAGAGAGGGATATGACAAATAAAAGAACTATTGTTACTTCACTTAATGTCTATCTTTACTGTTCATATGTTAAAATTGCCTCAGATTGTGTATGAAATGGAGGATTAAATTCACAGTTATTTCTTAATAACCAGACTCTTGTTTTACTTTTTGTTTTGTCTGTTGAATGTTACTGACAAATGTGTAACCTGTAACAGTCTTAATGGGGAAGAATGAAAACCAAATCAAAACCTAATACTTTGTGTGACACAACTTGGCGACACTTTGTGACTGTTAAAATAGTTTTGAAGTTACTTAAAAGATTTGCATATCTGGATTTTCTTCTGTAGTCCCAAAATTTTAGAGTCATTTCCCTTGTTGCATATCATTTTGTTGATATGAGGCATGCTTGCTCATCTTTGGATTGTCATAAACGTCCACTGATCTATTGTTTCTGTTTCTTGCTTGAACTTTGGCATTTTCCTATTCATAAATACTTGTGGTTGGCATATGATGGATCTTTCTTTGATTTTGCTTTCATTTGTAAGATCAATTTGTTGTAGATACTATTTCACTTGAATATCTTGCATTTGCAAGGATGCTTTTTAGTTTTTGCTTTACATTCGAATCAACCTGCTGATTTTGTGGCAGGATTTTAATTAATGTTTTATAACATGAATATAATCCAATTATATGTTAGCTGCATGGTACAAAACTACAAACTGTTTTCTTTCTGACCTTTTCTTTTCATTATTTTTTTTATGTCTCTTTTTCTTTATGAATATAAATGTAGGTGTTAGTCAATGTATCAACCGAAGCCTCTATCTCAAGTTAGCTTAGTACACAACAATTCTATGACCCACGACCAACAACCTGATAGAGCTGGCAATGCTATTGGCCCTAGCAATGGAGGAAGCAGTCCTAACAACCCTGGTTTGGCTTCAAGACAGCGTTTGAGATGGACACATGAGCTTCACGAACGTTTTGTTGATGCCGTGACACAACTTGGTGGACCAGATAGTGAGTCCTCCGTGACACAGAATTTAATTTGTTTTTGGGGGAATGAGTGACAGATTAGATAGCATCTTTGTAGCTGCAATCTCTATAATGTTAGTCTAATTTCTTAATATTGGTTTGCATGTTATACTTGGTCGCACTGTAGGAATAGAACCACAAACTGTTTCAATAACCTTTTTATGAAACCAAACATCATCTTGTTTTTATTGGCAATTGCCGGTTGTTATATTGAGATATAGAAGTAGATGGAAAATTATAGTGTCACTAAATATTATCATCTTCTTTTGAGATTGTCGACATTGAGTGAAAGACTGCATATCGTTTTTGTGAGCATTTTTTCAAGATTATTAGTTCTCAGTTTTGTTCATGTGTTAATGGCAAAAACCACAATTGTATATTAAATAAAGGAAACAATTAATAAGGAACTTTCTGTTAATGGAAATTTCAATATCATCATGAATATTCCCCTAGGCCCTCTTCATAGCATATCAACTTATCCACGGTTACCATGATGAATATAATCTTCAGGGATATCAGAGAGCAGCCTGATAAAGCAGAGCAAATGACTTGGATGCGTTTATTTGTTCATCACATCATGTTAAATAGAAAAGTTGGTTAGTAGTGAATGGGTCATCCGGAAAATTTGATTAATTGGTCATATCATTGATGTTTATTTGTCCATGACGTCAAACTTGTGATCAAGTTGATTAAGTTTTGTATCCATATTCATAGTTGATGGTTCCTTCAATGAAAACAGGAGCTACTCCGAAGGGTGTTCTTAGAATTATGGGAGTTCCTGGGTTGACAATATACCATGTAAAAAGCCACTTACAGGTATCAGCTACACTTAGTTACTTCCCCTTGGCAATATTTTTTTTCTTCTCTTTTACTGACTATGTCAATGTTTTATCAGAAATATCGACTTGCCAATTACCTTCCTGAGTCGACATCAGATGGTAGGAATGTCTGCTTTCTCATTTTGGATAAATTAATTAATTACATGAAATCCAACGTTTTTTTAAAGTTTACAACTTGCATTTATATACATTTGTTTCCTTGATTTCATCTTGTCCAGGGCAAACACAGAAAAGAAAGAACCAGGCGACACACTATCCAGCCTAGATAATGCTGCGTGAGTGGATTGTTCTATTCTCTCTCTCAGTCTCTCTTTCTGCTTTTTTTGTGATTTGGAATTGATTGTGAGACTAGAGTTCCATGACATGAAACATGTAAATGACACATCCCTATTCTTAGAACATGATTTACCATCTGGTCACCAAGCTTTGACATAGCATCATCACTAACTTACTCACTTTTTTGTTCCTTGGCTCTTTGAACACTGATTTTTTTTTCAGGTGTGTAAGCAAAAATTTCCTGAACATCTCTTCAATTCACTTTTGCACTTGAGAAACCCATATTTTTTATTTGTGCTTGCAACTTATGTACTTATATTAGATTAATAAATTGTTTGAAAGTGCATTTGTTTCTTCTTCCCTATCAGTGGAATGCAAATAACCGAAGCATTGAAATTACAAATGGAGGTACAAAAGCGGCTGCACGAGCAATTAGAGGCAAGTTTTTTTCTGTTCGCATTTAGATTTTACCGCTAGATTCTGATTAGCACAAAGAAAATTTCATGTCATAATATGTAACCACCATTCATTTTTTATTAATTACCATCTCTGTTTATCAAATCTATCAATTTTGAACTCTAGTTAGACTAGTGACTCCCAGTTATAACAATATTATTATTTCCCTATTTATATGGTAGTCCAATGTGGAAGTCAACATGTAAATATACGGATTATTTGAAGAGCACAAAAGCTTGAGAAAGTTGTTGGAATGAAAGATTTGTGCCACAATAGGGTTATTATAAACCAACAAAAAAATTGGTTTTGAATGCTTTCTTGTACTCGCACAACTTAGAAGAACAACTAGTTCTGTCATCTATAATTTTGCTATTTAATCTCCATCCCCCCATTTGGTTCACGGATAGCTTATTCATTCTAGGCCTAAAATAGTTATACAGAGATAGGAGAATTAGATGATTTTCTGTTTGGTTGCTATTCCTTTCTTGGTTTGGATAAATTTTTGTCTTTTTGCTTGTCTTTGTAGAATATATTTATAGTTTTAGACGGATAAGCAGAATGAATTATACCTATCTCCCTAGGAATATGATTTATTTAATTTATCAAGATAGTTTATCCATGCCAAACAAACATGATTATTTTGAAGATTAAACCTATTCGTCCCTTATTCACTCTTGTTCACTTGCTTATTCGCATTTGTCTACTGCATTCAAATTCTTTACCCATCAGTTTTTTATTTTTTATTTTCAGGTTCAAAGGCAGCTACAGTTACGCATAGAAGCGCAGGGCAAGTATCTCAAAAAGATCATCGAGGAGCAGCAACGACTTGGTGGCACGCCTTCCGAGGCACCTGGTCTTGAGATCCCCGACCTCCCATTCCCTGTTCAAGATTCCAACAAAACGGACCCATCAACCCCTGCCCCAACATCCGAGTCCCCCCACCAGGACAAGGCGACAAAGAACCGCGGAACAAACGATCCTTCCAAGAGCCTCTCCCACGACGAGTCATTCTCTTCTCACCACGGGCCACTGACCCCGGATTCCAGCTGCCATGCCAACGGTTCTCCATCGGAGAGCCCGAATCACGAGATGTTGATTCCAACCAAGAAGCAGAGGAGCTCTGTAGGTGCAGTGGATGCAAAAGCAGAGCTTGTGCTTACGCACCATATCCTCGAATCAAGCTCTGGTTCTGATTTCCGACAAAATGGCTGAGGCGGCTATGTATGAGACACTTTGTTACACTTCCATAGCTTATCTATATGCATTTCAGGATCATCATGTTGTACTGACATTCTATTTGAGTTATATATAAAGAGTTGTGTCATATTCTGTCATAAGTTCATAACAAACATATAATGAAGTCCATCTTAGTTACCAAATGAAAAAAGAGGCTGGAAGCATATAGAACTCTCCACAGCTGATATTTACAAACATATGTTCAGAATCCAACATAGTCTGAATGTCTGACTATTGGATTGCTGTTATTCTCATTGAATTTGCAATGCTTTTTTTTTTATATTTTTAGTTGGATGTAATGTTCTTATGTCTATCTTTGAACCTCGAGTTTCAGGATTATTAGGCCCTGTTTCGATCCGCATTTCTACAGATTCTGCGGTGGAAATGCCAAATGCGAATTTAAACTTTTGTTTTTGACAAACCTGCATTTTTTGCATTTCTCGCTTTTAATTCATTAAATTCTGTGTTTCCACTGCTTGAAACAAGTATCGTTTCATAAAAGCGGGGTTGTTTTTGAAAAGCGTAGGTTCGAAACTCAGTTTCAAACGGGTATTAGTGTATATGCAATGACTCACAATTATATTATGTAGATGTTGCATTATGTGATTTTTAATCTGTACTTTCCATTACTCGGCGTAACATGTAGCAAGTGACATGATCTGAATCCTTCTTAGGGTCCGTTAACATGTAGCAAGTGTGGTGATTAAGCATGTGTTCTAACAATCCGAGTGTTTAAACCTGTGTTGGAGAAGCATTGTGTTTGGAGCTTCTCCCATGCTAATTTTTTGGTGAAATATCATGCCAAATTCACCCCATCATGGATTCAAACAAGACTTTATCCACCGAGTTTTTTGAGTTTAGACTAGGGCTTAATAAACATCACAGTTTTAGCTGCATTTGCCCTACAAATAAACCTTAGATGCATACCTCACTTCATTGAGTTAAAAATAACTTTGTAGTGACAGTTTTTGATAATTGTAGCCCTCTTTTAATCATTGAGCATTTTGAGTCTCGACTCCCGCTTAGCAGCCATTACATTTGATAAAATAATATATTTCCACAGTATATATACCTCATTTAAAAAAAAACAGAACCATTGAGCTATATATAAGATATCATGTAATTTAAAAAAAGATATCACATAACATCTAATTATACTAGTTAAGTAACTAAAGGTGACATTAAGCCTGGCCCAGAAGAAAACCACCAAACTGTGAACACACAGTAATAGTATTATAAAGAATAATATCCCTTGTGGAAAAAGCCTCCATTTTTTTCCCTGTCACATTGCAATGGGGCATCTAATTCTTCTATTGACATAACTCAGCAGTGGTATTTCATTTTTTTCCCTCTCATCGGAGCCTCGCATCCCTCACAGTTCCAACGGGCAACTGATGAAAAGATGGGGAGCTTAAAGCGTCGCGTGGAGAGCTTATCATGATCTTCGGAATGAGGTCAGGAAGGTCTGTTGTGATGGCTTCAGCGCCACTGGTTGCCACTGCATGGTCTGTAGCTATTTTGAATGCTCTCTCCAATAAGGAACTGATGTACCTCTTGTGCGCGTCCACTCGGATTTGTATGTGCTTTTGAACCTGCGCGACATGTCAGAAGAGTAGATAAATTAAACACGTTTGCAAATTTGATGTTTTTTTGTTCAAGCCTTGGCTTTGAATATGAAAATGTCAGACAAGTGGTTTGAATGACTTAATTGAATGGATTTCCATGACATTAAAACATTTGAGCAGTCATAATGAAAAGACTATCCTCATGAAGCAATAACTTTCCAAATAAAAATAACTCATGTGTACACTTCAAATCATTTTTTTTGTGATATCCTCTCCAATTATTTGTACTAGTTGGTGGCACATGTTTGCATGTCTAATAATGGATAAAGGCAATTTTTGCCTTTTTTTTCCATGCCTTATATATTCATGGACATTGATCACCTTTGACATCTATGATCATATAATTAAATCAGTTTCAATCAAGTTTCAATATCTCAATTAGATCTTGAATTATAATAGGTTTTGTATTTAGTGATAATTTTCTTTAATATACTATATTCAGATTTTCAATAATACTCTCCATATTGTGACAGACAATCAGTCATGCAAATCCACTTTGCCTCCCTAACATAGATTAACATAAAAAAATGCACTGACATGTCGCAAACCAGTAAATTGAGCCCATTGTGGGTGTTACATTTAACTTGTGCCCTTCCAGAAATAAAGACCACTATGAGAATGAAGAAAAGTGATTACCTCTACTTGTTCATGAAGCCTTCTTTGAACTTCCATCTGAGCTCTTAACGCTTCTTTGACTTCATGACCCCTAATAAGAGCATTGCAAGTTAAGGTCTCATTATGTCCACATGATTAGCACAAGCTTTTCCTTGTTATGACAGTATTCCAAAGAGCCTATGAGTGCAGAGTGGAGAAACAGATGCACTATCTTACTCATTTGCATCAGAAGTCGGCAGCCTTGGAGAGAGAGAAGCAGAGCCACTTGGGCCTTCAGATATGTACGAAGCTGTGATTCCACACAATGCCAAGTCAAATCATGGATTCACATGCGAACTCTTTCACTTACAAATGAACATAATGCCATATTTACCATAATAAATTGTTCAAATTAATTAGTAACAATTGCAGGAACTATTAGGCTTCTAATATTGATTTAGATGGAAAAAAGATGGTTTCTTTTCAATCTTGAAGAAATATCAACGCATTGATGAAAAAAAACATAGCACATAAGTAGAAACACAAGAAAGACCCATAACCACACTCATAGCGGTTATGCTATTCACACATAGCATACAAGTAGAGACACAAGAGAGACCCATAACCACACTCAAATAACAAAAACAACAACAACAACAACAACAAACAAACAAACATATTGTAGTTACACTAGAATAATTAGTCAATATCTAATGAGCAGGTTAGGATGTCCATGGACATTCACTATTAACTCAAACACCACTTACAAGATCTCACACCTTGCTTCAGTGGGGTAATCATTGAATTTGGTTTACTCATAATATGGGTAATCCAGAATCAGACTAACCAGTAAAGATCAGATTTGAGAAAGACTATAACCTTCCTGATATCATGATAATTGACCATGCTAATCACATTTACTCCTTTTATAAATGGGAATTCAAATCTCTAGAAGGATAAAATCCACCCAAATAAAGTCCATAAAACGCGTTTCCAAGCAACCAGAAATTTTATTTATGTATAATAAAACCAACAATCTGAACAGCAAGAACTTGCGACTGAAAGGGACCAGAGAATTAAAGGACAAAAGAAAAATAATGAAACAAATTAATACTTACGATCTTTGGATTGCTCTGCCATTTCCTTGCCCGACTGCTTCCCCAACCTGTATTTCTGACAACAATCAACAACTGTAAGTAATAGTACTTCATGTGTTTAATAGTAACTAACAATTTGTTATTTGAATCATGACCGTGTTTAGATTACAACAATGACAGGTAATGAACTGACCAAAAAAAAAACATCACACAACAAATGCATAATTTCTAATCTTAATATTCACGAATCACAGAGGAAATCAGCAAGAACTTATTTCAGTTGGATTACCTTAACTCATTTAGTGAATAAAATAATCATATAGAAAAAAAGTTAATAAAAATACTAGAACCTTTACCTGAAGATGACTCTTTAAGTGGAAAAGAGTCAGGCCTTTGACACCCATTGTTCGCATTATAGTCTTTGGAGTGGCTTCTGCAATTAAATTCATGTTTTTGCACATAAAAAGGGTTATATTCCATGGTTCAGAGCACAATAATTAGAAGAATGCCAGAGATTTACAGAAATTTTATGCCACATGTAGGCATTGAACACCAAAACAGCACAAACATATGTAATAACATAACGGCATAAGAAAAACCCACAATACATTGAAAAAGATAAACACTAGCCTAACCTTATTTGATCATGGATGATGTTGGAATGAATAAATCACTGAGTTGTGTGTGTGTGTGTGTATAATTTATTAATTGCCGAGTCCAATAGAATTTGCATATGACAAATCCTCTTTAGAAACAAATTAAGAAAAAACCCATATTTCTTCAGAAAGGACAAGGGGACACAGCCACTCAGGCGTAGACGTGATTTACAAATACGAAAATGTCAAATTCAAACAAAACCTAACAAATATGAGTAGTACCATGAAACAATGATGTATTGTAGACTATAATATCTACATTATCCAACAAAAAAATCTACATTATCCAACCAAAAAAATAAAAAATAGAAAATGATGTATTGTAGACTATAAAATCTACATTATGCAGCATCATTGTGTGACAAGCTCCAACTACAGTGAGTACTTATCCAACAAAATGAAAAAGGATGTCAACTGGAAAAGGAAGTACAGAGATATGAGATACAGTATTATTTAACATAATGCGAATAACACGAACCAGTAGGAAAGCCATTATAATGACACTTTGACAATAGGATTAACGAGCAATGTTAATGGTCAAGAACATAAAATAGCAGACATCCAGCATGGTCTTCGTTTTCACATTTACTAGAATCATTACAAACGAAAGATATATCAGAAAATTTGCATCACATTTCCATGAAAGATAAGTTTACCAACAATGATGGTAGACAAATCAAAATCAAAACCTAAATGCAATCATTAATTCACAACATGCCAATTAGACGATGCACTATATAACAATCACCCTAAGATCAATCATATGAAGTAGAAATCATGTCAATCAAGTTTATGAGAAAATTAAAGAATCACAAATATTCTTGAATCTACACTAAATTCAAAATGAAGAGAACATATAAAGAAAAAATTCTGTCAACCAATTATAAGGCAAAAAGACAATAAAAGAATCACACATATTCTTGAATCTACACATAAATCCCGAATGAAGAGAAATGTAAGAGCACAATTGGTAAAACCATGTAAATGAACAAAACCCAAACAATGCTGATGAAACATGTAAGAAAACTGGAAAACTTACAACACAGTACAACAAAAATTCAACCACAACTCAAACAAATTCAACCCAAGAGAGGCACAAGACAGAGATCAAGTAGATTGAAGATGATGCAGAACGGGTGGCGGACGCGTTTCGGGGGCGATGAACCCGAAAGGGGTTCATTTGAAGATTTTCAACTATTTACAGAAAAACCGGCTAGTAGAAATAAATGGCGCCCCGAACTCGGAATTGGCTGAAATTTTTACTGGAGGTAGATGTCGAGGAGATCTTCAAGAGTTGTAGCTACGCCACAACACGTCCGTATTTTTCCATTTTTCCCATTTTTCGGCCCTCAAAATGGCATTTTTGCTATTTTTAGTAACTTTTTAGATTTAGCGTATCTCCTTCATAATAATTCGGATTTGACCGAAATCAAATCCCACGATCTTCTAAGATCCCCTAGAGTTAGTTATAACAAACTTTCGTTTTTGCTATTTTTAGTAAGTTTTTCCCTATTATAAAAGGGAGGCTTGTAATCTAGGGTTTTTAACTTTTATCAATATATTTCTGAGTTTTAGTATTCTCTTGAGAATTGTGGTTTGTTGAAGGATCTCAACGCTTGTTGGATCTTTATTTTAGTTTTTTCGCTGCGTTAGAAGAAAAAAGAAATCAAGGATAAAAAAAAGCCCAAACAAAAGAAAACCCATAAAAACTGACTTTTTAATAACTAAACAGAAACCCATTTCACTAAAAGTCTTCAAGTCAACCGTAATGATCAAATCAAGTTGAGAACAACCAAAATGAGTTAAATTCAATTCAACAAACAAAACCCATGTAACAAAGATAACACATTTCCACTGCAATGCACAAATATCAGACGACAACATCCAAAACATACAGATGGATCCATAAAGATAACTACCCACATATAAAAATCAACACATTCAAACCATAATTAACAAACCATGGCATGGAAAAGCCAAAGCAAGGGCGAACCCAAGCGAAGCAGAGCAAGGACTCACTGTCGGGACCGCCGAGCTGGGCAACGGAGTCCACAAACCGTTCATGGAGGTCCGCCGTCCATCGGAGCCTGGGCTTGGGGTCCGCAGTGAGGACCAAACATGGGTCCGAGTGGAGTGACCCTCCCTGAATCTCCTCCTGAGGAATCGAAGATTCACTGTGTTGGATCATACCCGAAAACATCTCCCCGACTTGTTCAAGACTCAAAACTCAAAAAGCAGAGAAACCCCAAAAAGGCAGAGATTTTGAGAGATTCAGAGAGGGAAAAGCAGAGAAAAAGAGAGAGGCTTTGATTAGGTAGAAACAAAAGGGATATCTTTTATGTGGATCATGTTTTTCAGATTGGAGAAGAGAAAAAGAGGGGCTTTTGGTTGTGGTTTTTTTGGTTGTTTGTGGTGTTTCCATGTGAGGGGCTTATGGATTTGGCTGTTGGTGCTGCTGTGGATGCTTTTGGCAGTAGATCTTGGGGAGGTGGGTTTTCATTGGTTGATACATGTGGAGATTTTTTTTTATATTATTTTTAAATGGGTGGTGAGAATTTTATGAGGTCATTATGGGATGGTTAAGATGACTTTTGTATGACTTCTTGAAGTTGCATAGTTGCATGTGATCATTGCCCTCCTCACTCTCTAAAGCAACTTTAATGTTATACATATTTTAATCTTTATTTTAAACTAGTATTATTATATATATAATGTTTTTAATCTTTATTTAATCTAAATACTATTATATAAATAATGTTATTAAGGGTCAAATGGATGACTTTTTCTTCTCCTTCTACGTGTGTTTAACGGTGTGATTGCAAAAACGTTTGAAAATTATAATTTTAAATAAATTAGTCTAAATAAATTCAATTTTTTTTAAAGTTCGCTTTTTACGTTAAAAAAAAACATATTATTTTATTAAAAATTGTAACAATTTTTTTAATTAAATTTATTTTTATGAATGCATTTAAAAACACGTTTGTGTTTTTTTACTTTTCTTAAAATTAAAAACATGTGAAAATGTGTTTTCAAATGTTACCTAAGTAAATAGTTCATTCTCATGAAATCTATCAAAAATGTAATTATGAGAGAGAATATTTTTTTTAAATCAAAGTTATTTTAAATCAAAGTTATCAAAGTGGTTTTAGTCATTTTTATTGTCATTTTTGTAAACTATACATGATTGTATTTTTCTAAAAAATACTATACGTAATTGAATGAATTAAATGAGTGCATTTACATTTTTCATAATAATTATATATGCTAATATAATAGTGATTATACTGTGCTAAATGATTTTATATAATATTTGTAAGAATGACTATAGAAGTGTTTTGAGTGTAATATGCATCAAATGCATATTACTTTATATATGAAAATGTATGTACATTTTTCATATCATAATTATATGTGTTCTAAAAGTTAAAAGAGGTATTAAAAATGAGAATGAAAGTATTTTCTGGGTTTCAATTGTAGAGGAATTGAGACTGAAAATGGATTGGATGTAACGTTATCTTTTATATATTGGACACGTTATTGGGCTTTTTGGAATCTGTGTGCGCTCCCTACATAGGACATAAAGGCTTTATTTTTGGACTGCTTCACATGGTATTGGGTGTTGTGACTGGTCAACCATGATGTTAATGGAGTTTTATTTAGGTTACACGTTTATTTTTACATTGTATATCTAATTAGTCATCCAAAGAAGTATACATCTCTTTAGTTGTGATATATATTTCATTAAAATTTTATACTTGTTAAAAATGAATCCATTCAATTTGAAACGAAACAATATACATTTTTTATCAAAGTATATAACTTATTAGACGATGTTTAACATTTTAAAAAAATTTAAACATGTATGAACTGTTCATGGACCATATTTGAGGTCGTGCCAACATTATCCTTTTTTTTTAACTCCAATTCAAAATAATATTTTGACGTATTAGAAAAAAATGGAAGTCAATCAGATCAATGAGATACACTACTGTAATCGAGCACAAACATGATTTAATAATTATGGATTTGATGATCCAAACTGCTGGAAAAAATTTAAAAAGCTGATTTCTTAAAAAGTTAAAAGTATTGATGCAAAATCAACTTAGATCACTGAGTTGATCAAATTTTTTATTAACTGAATCATGACTCTTCACGAATCAGCTATTTTCCTTGTGTGTGTAATTAGCAATACGAGATATAACGACTATGTATACCCTTAAACAAAAAAGATTTCAAACACATTCAGTCCGCAAAAGAGATGGCAGTTGCATTTTCCAAAATTTATCAAATAGACCTTAGTTGTCCAAAGCAATATTTCTACATTATGCTGAGGCCCAATCAATTAACAATATTTCTTAAACCAGAATATTTATTTACTCTTACCTCATCATCCACACTATTTTTTAAATAAATTTTGGGGTGGTGTGAGTGACAGAGGGAAAAAAAATAAAGAAAGAAAAAGTAAGAGGGGGTATCGAGAAGGGGGTGGTGGTCGGAGTGCGGTGAGCAGAGGTGAGAGAGAGAGAGGTCAAGGTTCAGTCACATCCCTCTCCTACGCCCAACGCCCCTAGCCTCCTCGCCCTCTCTCTCTCTCTCTCTCTCTCTCTCTCTCTCTCTCTTACTTTCTCCGCTCACTGCCCTCTCTTTGGCTCTTCTCCCAATAAAAAATATTTTTTTTTGGTAATGGGGTCGGAGTAGCCGTCCCCTTATTAGGCACCAAAGCACTACAGCCCTGCCAACTTCTACTTTTAAGTCGTAGGTTATTCTGAGGAAAAAAATTCTCATTTTCATGAGCAGATCCATATCTTATACTCCTCGAGTTTATGACTTAGCCGATTAAATTGGAGAATTTTATATTTAAGAGGCAGAAGCTCAATGATCTGATAATGATATGTTACATGAAAGAATGATTCAAAAGATTAGCCATAGTGATGTATTCAAAGTTTATTTTTATTATAAGATATACAGATGCTACATCTGTGGACATCAAGCATGAACTTGCACCAACTCCAAAAGTGTGATCTCACACAGAAGGTGACACAGAACAGATCCTCTTCAGTTTTCACTAAGTTTTAAGCTTGGCCTGGCCTTTCGCGTCGTAAGAGGCCTCCGGTGTGCTGTTGCAGCATTTCTGGCATTGACAACCACTGCAACCACAGCATATTATGGTGCAGTCATCTTGTACAACCCCTTAAGAGAGAAAAAATTCAGTCAATTATAATGTCTTAAGTACTGCTTGTAGAACCTATCAGATAACCAACACTCCTGCTTATAATTGAGCATTAGAGATCAAAATCATCTAAAAGGATTTGCACCTATTGATATCTCAAAAAGTAACATGGAAGGAGATTTTGATTGCCCAATCAGGCATGGGAGGCGTTTGGAAATGAATTTTTTTTTTAATTATTTGTCACTTAAAGCAGCTTTTGAACTTAGCTTTATGGGAAACATAGATTCTTGAAAAACTATTTTTTTATATATTATAATTGAATTATTTTTTTCTTTTGAAAGCTGGGACTATTGGGGGTGACTGAAATCAAGTTTGGATTAAATATGATTTATGCAAAAACAGATCTTTTGAAAACTGCATAAACTCATTTCTAAATGCTGGTTTAGCTTATAAATATGAAACAACAATTCATAGGCTATAGGGAATATGATCCTGCAAAAACTCACCATTGAGACTTCTCTTTGCCTCCACCTGAGTGTGGATGAGTTGAGAAGCAAGCAAAAGAACACCCACAATATAGAAAGCTTTAGAAGCCATTCAATCTGATCAAATGATTTTGGGGTTCCATATCCTCATCTCTGCACTGTTATATATGGGGAGATAGAGATAGAGATGAAGAAAAAACTGGACAGAGTCTATTATGTGGGTAGGAACTTGTTGGAGTTTTGTGGACTTAAGACTTTCAGTCAAACTTGAGTTGGTTTAATATCTGTTTTTCTTGATAAGTGGGGCCTTACCTGACACAATAAAATCCACTCCATCAGATTGTACTATGTGCATATATTTGCATGAATTTAAACTAACATCATTTGGTAAATTCATTCACTGAATTATGCAGGTTACTAACAGAGTTTTTACCTGCAAATTAAGTTTGTTCCATTTGATATTCCAAAGAATATAATTAATCTAATATTTTTACTTATTTTAGGAAGGTGATATGTCCAGCCCTCCCCCTCCTCCTCCATTGCATCCCCAACCGTTTTGATTTTTTTTTCAAGTATGTACTTGTCTAATATGAAGTACATGTTACATGTTATGAAAAGTGAAACACAAACCTAGATAAATTAGTACATTTGTCCTTGAAAAATTAAAAATTTGAATTTTTCATAAACTATATGTACTTACTGTATTATCGCAGTATTTGAGTGTATAGTCTGGTATAGAATCTCTTCTGAATTGTAGAATACGGGATTTTAAAATTGATTGAGTGTATCCTTATCATTTTAGTCTAAATCTTTTCATCAGATTGTACTATGTGCATATATATGAATGAATTTACACTCGCATCATTTAGTAAATTCATTAAATTATGCAGGACTCTCCTCACCCCACCACACAATTATTTGTAAGAACCATAATTTATATTCTTCAAGCAATATTGGCACAAAAAAAAAAGAAGAAGAAAAGACAACCACAACAACCATCATCATAACAGCAAATTGAGGTGAACAGGTCAGATAAACTGATCGAGCTATATTTGGACCAATATATACTGATCTGGCTCTCTTTTTTATTACATAATCCATTCATGGTGAACGTAGATTTATATGATGCGTATGTGAATATATAGATGGTCTAGTTGTGAGGCTTGGCTTCAGTCATTGGTATCTCATATGCAGCTTTCTCAGCTTCAGTCATAGGTTTGCCCCTCATGTATGCAGCTTTCTTATCACAGCAAAAAACGCAGCTGCGTCCACAGCAGTTGCAGCACTGGATGCTACAGTCTTGGGGGCTTACTGTGGCATCTACATAAAATAAAAAAAATGACATGTCACTAAAAGAAAATTACGCGTTAATCGTGTTTTAATAAGGAACATCATCATAACACTACAATATAGTTGGTTACAACTTACAACCATAATCATAAAGTACTCTGAACTTTTTCAAATGTTCAAAAAAATATTATGATTAATTAGATATCTCATACTTCCACTCTTTGAACCACAGATCTAGTACATTCAAAATCCATATTCATTTTACTTTGGATGATTTGTTGCATATTTCATAATTCAAAAAGTTAATTCAAAAAGTTAATCATAAGTGTCGTCATTGCATTCACATGCAACATGGCATTGTTTTGCATATATCTTTTTTATAGCCATAATATAATACATCTAAAAAATATTTATGAATATAAACATACCACACATAATGGACTACTTACCAAACTTTGTACGTGGAATTTGAACTTTGTGACTATGGTTACAAGTTCTTTTAATTAGCTTACAAAGTTAAAAAAGAGATGTCATTATATACTCACTATGAGAAACTTGCTTTCTCTCAACAACTTGATTAGCCTGGTCCCCTTCGGAGGAACAGAGCACATATGACACAACAAGAAGACTCACAAGCAGCACAGCCTTTGAAGCCATCCTTGGTTTTCAATGGGTTTGATGAACCACCCTCATAAGCAATATATATAAATCCAAGGTGTATGTGTATCAGAGAGTGTATCAGAGAGTGAACAAGAGACTGCCCATTCGGCTAGATTAGATTCGTGCTTCAGAATGTCCAATCAGAGTGGACAAAATGAGCACTTGAGAGAAGCTTATTTCTATAAATTAATCTAGGATTATGAGATCATTTGATTGGAGAGCTTGTTTATTTGTGTTTGTTTTATTTGTGTTGGTGACGATGACAGATTATTTGTTAAGTAAAAAATCACTACGTGGGCTTTAATCTTATTTCGTTGAGCTTTTTTTTTTTTGGCGTAAGATGGACTTGTAGCAGACCTTATGGTTAAGCTGAGAATGCTATTTCTGTTTATATGCCCCTAGTCGTTCAGGAAGACAAGGTGCAACTCTTCCACCTCGCTAACCAAGGGGATGTGCATTTCTTTGAGTGTTGTTACATGTCAACCCATCTCGTTAATTTTTTATATATATTTTGTATAAATGAGCCTAAACAGTTCATCAGAATATATTTATTTAATCTTTTATAAAAATATATGTTTTATTAGAATATGTATATATTTAATTTTTTTAACAATCAAAATGGTACATGTTGAATTTGAGACCGAATAAAAAAAATGTGTGTAACAATATTGTTCTATTTTGTTATGTATATCGGATCAAGGATTATATTTATTCATATATAAATCATGAGTACGTCTTAGTGGGAGCAATGATAGTTGTATTTATGAAATCAGGAGGAATCAAACAAGATATAAGAATCCATCAACATGTTGTGTAGGAGATCTTTAGTTCATGTTGCAATACTCTCCAGAGAAATTAAACCTTGTTCAGCCCGCACTGGTATAGTTTATCAGTCCAAATTATTTTAAATCTTGATGTATGGTAAACTGATCTGGGTAACAAAACACAGTATTAGATTCGAGTAATAACTCATGAAAGGATTAGAACAGAGAAAACGAAACATCGTCCCAAAAATATCATATACTACTTGCATTTTAATGGATTTTTCTTCTATATCTTTTTTATGTATATCTCTACTAGATATATTAAAAGGATAGCCCCCATATAGGACAAAATGGTAACCCTTTTTTTCTCTATTTTACCCCTACAGCATCCATGGAATGACATGATGTTATTATACTTTTGATTCTTTTTCTCCCAAGGGTAACATTGACATTTTAGCCTTACTGGTTTTTTTGGTGTCCATGTGTTCTGTTAGTTTTTTTTTTGTATCCCTTTGTGTTTGCTCATTATAGTTGGTTATAGATTATATATGTATTGTCATTTTAGCCTAGGTTTTATGTTTTTTTTATTTGGTGTCCTTCTGTCTTTCTATTTCTCTGTGTTTTTTTTTATGTTTTTTTCTTTTTAGTGTCCCTTTTTTTGGGTGTCCCTATTTGTATTGCTCATTTCTCAGTGTTTTTTTAGGGTGTTTTTTTTTTTTTTTTTTTTGGTGGGTGTCCCTATTTGTATTGCCTATTATAGTTGGTTATAGATTTTGTATGTATTGTTTATGTACATGGATTTTATTTGTTTTCATATAGGAATTATTTTTTTGAGAAAAGATGTTTCCATAGGATTTGATCCCTTGATCTAGATGAAAGGTGCTTGCAGACTTAACCAAAACTTGATTTGTTTCATATAGGGATTTTAGTTTTCAAATTTTTTGTATGTATTGTTCATGTATTTTTTTGTATATATTGATCATGTATAGGGATTTTATTTTTCATGTATATACAACTCATATAGGGTGGTTTTATAAAACTTTTTCATTATCTTTTTTATTGACATGTAATTTGTAAATCTTTTCAATTGCCTTTCTATTGAAATGTAATTTGTTTTTATCATCCAACAGAGTGGACTTCTATTTATGTAGTCATGCTATAATTCAATTAAAATATAACAACAACTATTTATTTTCATTACAAAGGATAAAATTAACATAATGACTGGTTTTGAAAATTATGAGCTTATTTTGAAGTAATTTTCTTTTTCAGATAATAAGTATTTTTATTTCATTATGCATTACATATATGTGATTAGTAATTAACACACGCATTAGCGCGTGCATTAAACTAGTAACCTCCCAATAAACATTTATGATCCGAAAGCGATTGACTGGATGCATGTATCAAAACCCTTGGAGTAGTATCTACTCTTTTCCCTCCTATAGCATCTCATCATCTAAATGACATCGTAACCGTCCACCTAACACGTCTTCAATGTAAGGGAGAAATCGGGGTGGTAACGTAGCCTCTGTGTGCGGGGTCGAATCGATCCCGAGCTGATAGCCTATCTACTCCTCGATGCCGCCCATCGGGTTTTATGGTTTTATTTTGTCTTTATTCAGTATCCTCTCATATCTACTTAGATTTTATATTAATTATTTTTTTAATGAAATCGGTTGGTAGCAGTTATCTACCTTCTTTTAAAAACATGTCTTCAATGTTGATTGATTAGTTTGATTGGTCTTAAAGTAACTCTAAATGCTAGTTTGACAAGGGGATAAATGTTGAGATAAGAGATAATTATGAGGATAAGTGAGTAGGATAATTTATCTTCATACGGTATAAAAATAATTGAAATAAACTGCGGATAATTGTCTTAGTTTTGAAATGAAAATGATGATATTTTGTTTCACCTAAAAGCTGTGATAACATTTATCTTCACTTTTTATCTCAATTTTGACAAATATAAATATGAACAAAATTAATGGATTTTTTATCCCTTAAAATTAAAACAACTTATCCTCAAAACTTTAACCCCTTGTCAAATTAGCCCTCAGAGTCCAGATCTAACTAGGATTGACTTCAATCAGTCCGGTTAGCATCGTACTGCATAATTTATTAATCAAACTGCATAGCTAATTGTTGGGTATATGTGTCACTTTCCTATTGGATTTAGTCAATTATCATTAGTATCAAATAGGAGAGTGACACTTATACACATATAACAATTGATTGTACAATTCAATTTATAGTTTGTGCAGTTCAATATTGATAAAATAGATCGAAGTCATTCCAAATTAAATCCGGACATGTCTAAAAGGGGATGCCACCTCTAGAACATCTACCCGGCCGGCGAAGCTTTGTGCTTGAGTATATGTTGACCCAATAACTTGTTTTTGAGAGCCGCCATTTCTCCCGGTCAATTACTTGTTAGATTGGTGAGTCTCATCTTTTATTTCTGAAGAAGAAATCATTGTGATCTTGCCATAATGAGATTCTGTAGTGAATAAGCTTACTTTCATCGAATTATAGCTTTTCCTAAACCTCTTCTCTTTTTTTTTCATTTTGAATAGTAGCCACATTATAAATCTGTAATCTGTTCTTGTTGTAGCCTAGCATTCTATAAGGAGATTAATGAGTTTTGTGGACTTTTTTTTTAACATTTCCAGTCAATATTGAATTGGTTTCATTTGTCTGCCTTTTTTCTTGACTAATGGAGCCCTAGCTAACGTGGATCAATAAAATCAGTATAGTTTGCAGTCCTGTCTATAGTCCATAAACACAATGGAAATGCATGTGACGGCAGCCATATTTTTGTATAGTTCAACTCATCAATTGTTAGATCCACTTGATGCATATCCAGAGCACAGTTTTTCCCTATAAAGTTGGGTGATGACACGCTCAGTAATTCTTGTATTCTGGTGTGTACTTTAATTTGTTATGTTATATTATGGAACATGATTCATGTACACAGAATATTGTTGACACTCCAAAGAGTCAGAAGAGGGTCAAGCTCTCCACTGAGCTCGCGTGGATCGAGTTTAATGTAAGATGTTATTGTAAAATGACATCTCATATTTTTTATTAAACCCTAAGGATTTCATTTTTGTTGTGACCATTGTAAAAACTTTTCGAAGATAGTTGATTGATCTCTGGTGTGCTTTGTAAACATAAGCAAGGTTTACCGAACTATGTTGATTCTTTATCTTTTTTTTTATTCGTTTGATTATTCTCTAGATCAATTAATTTCTAAGATCCTCAATTCCTAACACATTAGACAAGTATACCCCTTTCAAAAATAATTTAAAATGCATTAGTATACAAAGATAATTACAAGGATGATTGTCCTAATTAACAGTTTTATAAAATTGTGATTTGGCCGTTATTATAAAATGCATTAGATTTTGTTTTTTCTTCTGAAGAGCAGTCTCAAGGATTATATTTTGTTTGTATCTGTCAAGGATTTTATATTTTGTTTGTATTATCCGTGAAGGATTATATTTCTTTTCATCACTATTCATCTTGAAATCCAAAGATAATTTTGTGAAGTCCGGATGAATCAAACAAAATACAAGAATATAGGAGACTCGCAAGCAGAACAGCTTTTGAAGCCATATTGGTTTTCAGTATATTTTATGAACCATTCTTTAGCTCTGTTTGGAATAGAGATATGATTTATGACATATTGTATATTTATCCAAACATAAATGAGTATAAATAATGATAAAATGATTTTTGTGTTTAGTTGTGTTTTGAATTATTTTCGTTGGTAAACGTAAAAATAAATGTTTTGTTGTTTGGATAATATGTGAATAAAATATGGATAATGATTTAACAAGGTAAAAAAATAATGATAGTTGATTTGACAGGTGATTTATAAAAGATGATGACAGTTGATTTGACAGTAGACCCACATATTTTTTGAGTGGAATAACCTAAGATAACTTTAATTACAGAAGTTGATTGAAATCCACATATACCACTTTATACCAATTTTTATGACATACTTCATCAGGGATTATATGAAGCAAACAAATACAATAAAATTCTTATCCGGGTAATCCAGATGCTTGTTAATAAAAAAAATAAAAAGGGGGGCTTAGAGCTATTTATAAGTTGATGATTAGATTCGTTGCTTAAGAATGTCCAATCAGAGCGGACGATGAGTACTTGAGAAGAGCTTATACTATATTAAATTGGGATTATGAGATCATATATTTATAACCTTTTCCTTTTGTGTTGTTTACATTGGTGACGATTACATCATCGTTTCATTTGTTTTAAGTACAAAATCACCATCTTGAATTAGATCCTATTTTGTTCTATATCCGACAAGTATTTATATATTAATGTTGTTAAACTCTCTTAAAGGAAATTTAGTTTGCTCAGCCGGCAATATGTGCCTTCTCCACTTATGATCACTGTTGGAGGGCAAAATCTTCATGAATAGAAATATTTCAAAGATAATCTTTTCTTTTTTAAGCTAATTTCGTGACTGGATGGATCCATCTACTTAGTCCGAATCATACTAAATCTTTATGTAATTATATTTCAGTTTATAGATATTAAATATTGCTGAATTTTGGATTGTTATTGGAAGAAATGGTAAAATGATCAAGGTAAGTAAGCATGTCAATAGGTCAAAGACGAATTGAATCTCCTAGATCAGAGACGAATTGAATCTCCTAAATTGTTTGGTTATAGATATAAATATTCGAATTTGGATAATTGACGTGTGTAAATATTGACACTAGTTTGAATGATCACGTGACATATTAGAGAGTTAAAAGAAATAAAATAAAAATTTCAGGATTTTTCATCTTTTCTAGAGATCATACATAAATATTAGGACCATAATTATTTAAATTTTTATGATTATCTAATCATATAAGATAATGAACATGAAGAGCATATACTTCAAACACACAATTTTATAATATATGTCAAATTCATATACTTTTCATATTGGTTACACTGATTGACAAATTTAATAAAAACTATTGAATTCGAGTCGTGAATGGATTAGAATAATATCCAGTCTTTCTTCCCTTGTAGCATCCTATAATGGGAGGGCCTCTGTCAGCATCCGCTAACACATCTTGGATGTTAATTTTCTTCAATTGGTCTCATATTAAGTAGCTCCAAAAAGAGAGAAGTTTTTTCTTGTCAAAAAAATAAAAAATAAAGAAGAAGAGAGAAGTTTCTGATGACGCAACGCAATGTGTGAAATAGTAAAAAGATCTGACTAAATCTGATTTGAAAAAAAAAAAAATTGAGTGATCTAAACAAAATAGAACAAAACTAGAAGTTGCCACACACACGTGGGGCTGTCTCTTTAATTAGAGTCATGGATTTTATCCAATAGGTTCATCGGGGGGGGGGGGGGGGGGGGGGGGCGCATATAGTTTAGGGTGATTATGTGCAACCAACAGTTTTTTCAACTAACATTAGGATTCCTAGTAAACATACCCTAATAGCTATCTATCAAGATATATATATCTACCAATATGAGGTCTATATTGCATTTCCGATTTTTCATTTTTAATCCAATACAATAGTTCATCATATGCATTTTTTATTAAAATATTTATCTCGTTATTTATTATATTTAAAAAAATCAAAATACATATAGACTGTTCGTAGGACTATCCAGTTGATTGTCCTTAACATTATTCTTATTCAATGAAATGGGCTTAACATTATTCTTATTCAATGGAATGGGTTTCTTAAGCTGTTCTACTACACGTGAAACCCACTCTTCAGCTTTTGTAGTGTGCCTATACCTAAATGGTTTCAACTCATTAATTAGTAAATATTTACAGAATTTTGCATGTCTCCAACACAAATTTTTTCCTCCAAAGTTTGTTCTGCTTGATGCATGTTTCACAGAGCAAGATCAATCTATTTGTAGAAGACACATTTTATGTATACTAGTTGATGTACATGTGTGTTGCACACTTGCACATGAACAACTTTGTTGAAATATAATGAACAAATATTAGTTAAAATTATAGTTTTGTTTTGTGAATTATTATAATTAGTTGTTAAAGTTTGTCTACCTCAATCACTTATATATAATTTTTCAATACGGTGTTGATAAAGTTTATTGTAATGCGCTAAGTTTTAGATTGTTGTTAGAGATGTAAGTAGTTAGAGGTATCAATCTGTCCTATCCAACAAATCTCACGATAAACACACAAACATTGTTTCTAACAAAATAATATGCATTCTGCACTAAAAGAATTAAAATAATAATAAAAAAATTCTAATAATGAATCAAAGAACAATAAAAAGTCAAACCTAAAATCTAACATGTTGTAAACTAAATAGAATATGAATACATAAACAAAACACACAAACATTTCTATAATATCATATATTTCATTAAATGAACAAATATTTAAAAAAATTAAAATGATTTTGCACGGCGACCAGCAGGATATTCATTTTCTGTTTTTTTGAAAGATTATCAAATGACATAACCCTTCAAAGATACCCAATGATTGAGGTGACTTTGTTTTAGATGTGATTGAGGTGACTTAGATTAAGATTAGATGACATTGGGGGGGGGGGGGGGTGGGTTTGGTGTTATGTCTAATAATTTATTTACACCTATTGTAGAAAATGAAAGTTTGGACCACGTCTGTCTGTAGCCAACAATTTCAGCCCACAATATCTATTGGAGAGAGTGGCACAGAGGAATCCACAAAACAGAGGTTGCGCTGTCTCAACCTTTATGTGGCAGCACACATGCTTTGACTAACCTATGTAAACTATACAAAAATGAAATGCGTATAAAAGCCTCTCTAAACTGATCTTCACTGCCTGCTTTTCTGAAATCATAACAAAAAAAAATGGCAACAGATCACTCTCTTGAACTATCCAAAGAACCCTTGGACGATGATGGTCGAAAACCAAGAACTGGTGAGTCAATTCTGAATTCTTTTATATTCACTTCACTGTCTTAGCTTTATAAGCTTCAACAATGTCTTATGTGTGTGGGGTGATCAGGGACACTGTGGACTTGCATCGCCTACGTCATCACGTCGGTCATCGGCTCCGGTGTCCTGGCCCTCGCATGGAGCACGGCCCAGCTCGGATGGATCGGTGGACCCGCGACGATGGTTGGCTTCGCCATCGTCACCTACGTCTCCGCTCACCTCCTCTCCGATTGCTACCGGTCCCCCCACCCGGTCACCGGAAAGCGAAACCAGACTTACATGGATGCTGTTAGGGTGAATTTAGGTACTACCCATGATCCAATTTCATATTGTTTACTTCTATTCGTGTCGAATTGTACACATAGTACCTTCAGAATCCAGGTATCCATTTAGTTTAGAGTTTATGAAGTTAGTCCTAATTGTCATCATATTCACACTCAATATCATTGAAATTAAAGTTTAGCTTTCTCTACATGTATGAATGTAGCCTCTTTTATGAACTTTGTGACTATATGAAGGTGAAAAACGCACATGGATCTGTGGTCTGCTTCAGTACCTAAGCCTCTATGGGACTGGAATTGCTTACACAATCACGACTTCAATCAGTATCAGGTCTGATTTATGAATTGGGTGAATGTTCAGTTGATGGGTATCATTTTTTTATGATATTTTGGTTTGGTTTTTGCAAATGCAGAGCTATAATGAGATCCAATTGTTATCATAAGGAAGGACATAACGCACCATGTACATATGGGACTAATGTATACATGCTTGTCTTTGGTTGTCTCCAAGTAGTCCTGTCTCAGATACCAGATTTCCATGACATGGAGTGGCTCTCCATTGTTGCTGCTGCCATGTCTTTTTGCTACTCTTCCATCGGTCTCGGGCTTGGGTTCGCCAAAGTAATAGGTACTCACTATATCACCATTGCCTCTGTTTTACTGGTCTCTGTTCCTCTTTGCAGTTCACTGATGTCTGGATGTATTGAAACCATTGTTGGTTAAGAACATCATAACAAAATTTGAGGAATCAAATGGAAGTTTAACTCATGAATTATTGGTGTGAATAATTACCTGTGTAACTTAATTATTATGAATTTTCTGACACATGCATCTTAGCATTTAATGGTCCATCAAATTGTGCATCCATTAGAGTTTCAGTGCTATTGTATGGGCAATTTATTCAAACTGAGGTTTTTTTTAATGAAATTGTAAGCACAACACAGTATGTGAAGCATTTGACATGACATTTTGAAATCAACGAGCATGTAAAAAAAAAAAATTAAGTGCAGCACATTAAATTACCATTAATCATGGTGTTTCCTTCAAAGGTAAAAGGTGACATAACATGAGCATATAAATTCACAGCAAGTGTAAGATACATTTTTTAACTAATTTTCCACATTTCTTTTGAATTAATGTCAAAACAACATTTTCTATGACGAAGAACCTCGACATTAGTTGAAAAAAACCTCAGATGCGCATAATCATCCACAAACCATAGTAAGATTTGACCTTGAGACCTGCATTTGTTACTAGAAAGATTGCCCTTCAAAAAACTTTTCAGGTAATAAAAGGATTAAAGGGAACATTGAAGGTGCAGCCATGGCCACAGCAGCTCAGAAGGTGTGGAAAGTCTCTCAGGCTTTGGGGGACATTGCTTTCTCCTTCCCTTACTCCATCATTCTTCTTGAGATTCAGGTATTGCATTAAACACACACTTAATATTTGATTATGAACTGCAGTTTTGCCTAATTGGGTCCATTAAAACCTGTGAAATCCAAAAGGATACACTGAAATCCAAGCCGGCGGAGAACAAGGTCATGAAGAAGGCGTCGGTGATCTCCGTCTCCCTCACCACCTTCTTCTACATGTGCTGTGGTTGCTTCGGATACGCCGCATTTGGCGATCAGACTCCTGGGAACATCATGACTGGCTTTGGCTTCTACGAACCATATTGGCTCGTCGACTTTGCCAATGCTTGCATTGTTCTTCATTTACTAGGAGGATACCAGGTACAATTAGCCAAACATAACACACAAAATTTTTAGTGGGTGTTCATTGAAACATCATATTTTCATGCCATTGGTCTTGTAGGTGTTCAACCAACCAATATTTGCATTCATAGACAGATGGTTTGTGAATAAGTACCCAAACAATGGCTTTGTCAACGACTTCCACACAATAAAGCTCCCATTGTTGCCTCCCTACAGATTGAACCTACTTAGGCTGTGCTACAGAACTCTTTATGTTGTTTCAACTACGGTGATCGCGATTACCTTCCCTTACTTCAATCAAGTTTTAGGAGTGTTGGGTGCTCTCAATTTCTGGCCTCTGGCAATATATTTCCCTGTGGAGATGTATTTTGTACAGATGAAGATCCAGCATTGGACCAAAAAATGGCTGCTCCTCCAGGTCTTCAGCATGATCTGTTTGATCATTAGCACGTTCGCGCTCGTTGGATCGGTCGAAGGGATCATAAGTGAGAAGTTTAAGTAGAAAAATTATCATTGAATTCTCTTGATTAAGAGATTGTCAAGGTTGTATATATCAAGAACAATGTTTTGTTTTGATTTCAATAGTCAGAGTTTTATCAGTGATAAGTTAGATGCACATATAACTCAATTGTCTGGAACCAATTTGTAAACAAGTAGTTTTTTTTATAAAAAGCTCATCTCAACCAGTATTTTCATACAAGTCATTTTGTTGATTTTTTTAACATAAAAAACTAACACAAGCTAGAATTTAAGTTCTTAAAAAAAATGTTTGAAATCGATTATCCAAAAATTAATTTTGCAATTTTTTTTTCCACAAAGCCCAAATATTATTGTGGAAAAGGCACAGCTATCAAATATTATGGTTGAGAAGTTTAGTTTAAACTAACTCTACATTTGCATAAATCGTTTGTTTAGAAATATGTGTGAGAAATGTGTGTGCAAAATGATAGATGTGACATATTTAAAATGTGTACCAAAGTATTAGGTAATATAATTATTTTTTTAATGACATATAAGGATATTTTCATCATTAGTACTGATAATACCTACTAAGCTATTTCAACCCCCTTCATAATAATTATCAGGACTTATGCTAATTTACCTAGGCATAAATATCATGATTCATTATTATTTTTCACCTGACCCCTTGGTTATTCCTTATTCTTGGGTTATTCCCCACCCAAAACTGGGCTAAGAAAAAAGGGGCGAATGGCAATTCCGTGATTACGAAGAACTCCACGCCTACTACCAAACCCAAAATACGACCGTTGCAATTCAAATATGACCGTTAGCCCTCCCAAATCGTCCCCCCCTTTTAATAAAGAACCCCCCCATCATTTCCGTTCAAACAAAAAACCCAAAACTTTCCCAATCAGATCTTCCAAACCAAACTCTTCAACAACAACAACAAAAAGCCCAAACCTTTCCAAATCTCCTCCTCCAATGGCGGAATCCCAAGAAACCCACATCATCGAAATCCCCTCCGCCGAACCCAAACTCGACCATCACCCACTCAAAGAAATCTCCGAGAGCCCCGGCCACCTCCTCCTCCTCAAGCTCTGGCAACGCGAGGAGGACCTCCGCTCCCTCCGCATCGGCCACACAGAGACCCACCTCGACTCCCTCAAGCGCGAGGTCTTCCGCCTCTGCTCCGCCTTCCTCGCCTTCCACGCCGTCCACCTCACCCTCCTCTTCGCCTTCTCGACCCACCCAGGCAGACCCACATGTCCCAAATGGTGGGTCCCCTCGTCGGCGTCGCTTTCCGCCTCGGCTGTGGTGGTCTGGTCCGTGCAGGCGCGCGTTCTGGAGGGCGTCGCGGGGGTTGCAGAGGGAGAGGTGCGACGCGCGCGCGCTGACGAGGTGCGTGCAGGAGCTGAGGATGAAAGGGAGGAGTTTTGATCTCTTGAAGGAGCCGGCGTTGGGTTCGAAGAGATTGAAGTGTTCGAGCGGTGAAGGAAGCTGGAGGCGGCCGATTGGGTGGTGTCGGAGGTATCTTGTGACGGTCGTGCTCATCGGGTTTACGGGGATTGTTGTTCCTGCTTGCAAGTTCATCGTCTGTGGTTGATTTGAGAGGTGTGTAAATGGTGGTCTGGGTTGGTTGTCTGCTTGCATTGCTTTTCTTGGCTTGTGATTTGGGTTTTTGTACAGATTGGTAGTTTCTTTAACTGATTTTGGTGTTCTTCCTTTTTTTTTTCTTTTTCTTTTTAGAAAAATGAAGAACAAGTGACTAGTTTTGATGGCTAATTCGGATCTGTATTCTTGTTAAAATGACTCATTTTAAACTCTCCAATAATGTTTTCTTGAACAGTACAACTGTACAAATTCATCGCTTTGTCAAACTGATTCCATTTTTATAAAATCAGTTTTAAACAACTTAAAAAAAAAAGAGTTTATTTTTCTTTTTTCTTTTGAAAAAATATTACCATTTGGTCATTATTGTGATCACTTTTGTTATCTCAAACTTTGTTAAATTTTCAGAAAATATATATTTGTATAATGAAATATATAATGACAAAATATGAATTGAGTGCATACTTTCTTGTATTTTTCAATGTAATAATTATTAGAGATTTCTTATAATGTTGGATTTGGATTGTAGAAACGGTTGCAAAAATGACTAAGTGTATCAATGATGTCATTTTTTATGAACAACTATTTTTGAAAATTGGTTCCACACGAGTTTTGAAAAAAGAAATTTATTGGTTTCTCGTATTTTAAAAAAAAAATGCAAGACATAATGAAATCAATAAGAAACAGCTTGTTTTTGTTATAATATTATTACACTTGCAGTCTTCAAATTTTTATATTTCTTGTGATGATTATTAGTTTTGAATCTTTTTTTAAGCTGTGTTGAACATTGGTTCATATCTTTTCATTGTTGATGAGTTTAGTTTTACTAACAACAACCATATATTCTTCCTCAATCTGTCCAGATATCAAAGATTTGATTCTTGGAGGGCCTCATCAAAGATATGCTTCTTCACCTGAGTTGGCTCAGAAGATGCACTGATGGTTTTTTTTTGGTGGAGAATCACTGCTTGTGCTCCACCACCTTTTCTTTTTGTTGCTTTTTTTTTTTAATACTAATAATAATATGCCATGCTCATTTGTTCATTCTTTCATCAATTAATGAGTCTAATATTAAGGATATTTATGTGTCTAAAAACGTAACACTTTTTAATGATTCCCTGTAAAATTTTGATGTTGAATTCCAGGTGATGAAATACTCTGAGTACACGATATTACTCTTTTGCAAGTTTTTTAAAGTTAAGATTTATCATCATTTATTTATGAATTAATGTAACCCTAGGTGTTTTTTTTTTGGTATTCCAGAGGTTTTATATGTCCTCTTTTGTGTAGCTTTTTTTTTACATATATAAAAAAACGTTATTCTGATCACATTGTGAATGCACAAAAGTGAGCCGTTGATTTGACAACTTCAGTGTGGTTTATAATGCAAGTGATCGCAAACTATTAACCATGTACATATGGAAAATGATATGTCCAATTCTACATAAGCTCGTCCATAGTCTTCACTGTTCTTATTTTTCTAAAATATACATATATATACAGTCCTACAAGGACACTCCTCGCTCCCATTACAAAACAGCCCTAATCTTGTAGGAACACCATTGCCACGGCCCACAAGTTCTTGTCATGGTAGTGTTGCCCTCTAAACATGACGATGTTTCTTATCGTCCGGATTGCTCAAATTCTCGTCGGGATTAGACACCTCCTGGGCATGAGTTTGCCTATTGCTCCTCCGCATAATCGACTCCAACATTGTCCACAGCTCCTCCAAGGTTTGAAACCTTAGGGGAGTATTAGAAGCTGAGCAAAGGAGGAGTAGGTGCTCCACCGTCTCCACTCCCACCTGGCGCAATGGGCATGCCATTGAGTCCGTTGGGTGCAACTTAGTCCTGTATGCTCGAGTGAGAATGCGTCCTTAGAACGCTCTTGGAACATCTTGACGTGCTAAGGGATTGAAAATCCACTTCCACAACTATTTGGTTAATAACAAGGCTTTATTCATGGCCTCGAATGTCAAGAACATCGAGCCCCCCTGCTTTTGAATTGACAAATCCGATCCCAATTCACAAGACAGATGGAAGTGTTGTCCCGTTAGAACCACTCTAATGGATTTAATTTTACCACTTATTCATAGAGTTCGAGTTCATTAAGGTAATCTAATTCTTTTAATGGATATTATCACACACAGTCTTTTTTTATCCAAACGATATCACATTCATCTATCACTGTACAAATTTGGTTATATACATATTTGATATTTTCATATTTTCTATAATGTGTAGACATTATAGAAAATATATAACTGATATATTTATATATTTGATACGTTACAAACTAGACTATACAAACCCATTTAAAAGTCTGGTTGGGCCGGGTTGTGGGCCCGTTTTATTGTTCCCCGATCGAGGGACACGGTTCCACTGATTTCACGGTTACGATTTTGGGGGGTACTTTTGTAATTTCGATAGCGCCGTTTGGATGCCCACACGTGGGGTTCCGCACGTGAAAAGACATAGCGATAGAGGGAGAGTAGTGGGAGACTATCAATAATTACATGCGAAAAAAACCCTAAAATTTCTATAGTTTCCGGTCAGATTCCCTAGCGAAGATGGTGAGCAATGACGAAACCCTAAATTTTTTCCATGCGATTGAATCGAGTCTTTGCTTGTTCTGGGTTCGTTCGATCTGTGTTTGGATTTTTTTTTAATTTTTTTTCATTCCGACGCGTGGCTGTTTTCGTAAAAGCAGTTCTGGAAATAAAAATCCGATTTTTATGTTTTTGAAAGACCAATGAGAGTTACTTATCGATTTTTGACTGATTTGCACACAATATTGAAATATGTGGAAGGTTTTCGGGGATTTGTGTGGTATTCATTGAATGGTTGTTTTATTTGTTGTACGATTGGATAGAAATTCAAGTTGTTTGAATGTGCCCATTTTGAGTTGCATGAGCAAATCTATTGAAACACAATTATAAGAAAGACAGTGATCTTACTTGGACAATAAAGGTATTGTTTCTTGATGTTGTTTTGAAGATGGTTACTTGGAACACCTATTTTGGCAAAACATCTTATTTTCTGATGCCTATTGGATCTTTAAGATATTGATAATATCTAGTGAACATCCCAGATTTGATTTTTAAAAAACAAGCTTCTATGAAATGGATTGATGCACCAAACAGGCTGCTTTTTTTTCTAGAAATGTTGGTAATTGTCAAATTGTGGCCTCTATTAATTGTGTTTCATGAACTTCATTTGATGATGGGTGTTCACAGATGGGTAGAGGGGGAGGAAGAGTTGGGGGAAGGGATAGATTACAAGGAGAGTATGTGCCCAGATTTCAGGAAGAGAAAGGAAATTTTGGGAAGGGGATCAATGCACCACCATCTCGGCACCTATGGGTTGGTAATTTGTCGCCTCGGGTGACAGAGAGTGCCCTCTCCGAGCATTTCTTGCGTTTTGGGGACATCGAAAGCATTTTTTTTCTACCTGGACGCAGCTATGCATTCATCAACTTCAAGAAGGAGGAGGCGGCGATGAGGGCGATGAGGGCGTTGCAAGGGTTTTTTGTTTCCGGGTCCCCGCTTAAAATCCAGTACACCAAGGGGGTTAGTTGGTTGTATCAATCTTTATTTTACCATTGCTTGTTATTATTGTGTTTAATGATATCAAGGTATATTTGTATTTTTATTTCTCCACTCTTCTATGCAAATTTCAAGTGAGTGTTAGGCGGCATATGCTTGTAATGAGTGGTTATAAGCATAATTGATAGGGCAAGGAAGTTCATTAAGCAAAGCAACATAATAGTCCTATAAAATCAGGATAAGACTATCAGAGTTTGTCTATTGATTCTTTGTTTGCCAGAATTATTACAGAAACCGATCAATTACAATTTTGGGTTCTTCAAATCTGTTTGAAGGTTGACAGGTTGAAGCATCTGGAAGAACTATTCATGCATTTGATCATGCTAAAGCCACTCAAACTTTGAGAGCATATCTGACAAACCCAACAAATTTTTTTCATCAAAAAAAAATAAAAATAAGAGTACTAAATAACTCAGCAATGATCAACCCCACTATGATAATGGATCATCATCCAGTCAAGCTTCAGCTGAGCATCCTTAAATAATGATGATTTAACCTATATTAAACTTTTACTTCAAAATTTGGAATATTTCTAGTTGACAGTAAAATCGAACATCTGGAAGAACTATTTCATGCTATTTTCTAGCTGACACAAATCGACTCATCTGGAAGAACTACTCAATGCATTTGAGCAACTTCATTGATGCCATATCCCCTCAGTTTTGAGACTACTAAATAGAATGAACAAATCACTAGGATAACTGATTATTTTTTAGTCAAGCTTCATACTGAGCATCCCCAAAGAGTAATGATTTAACATATAATTGAACTTTTACTTGGAAAGAAAAAGCTTTTTCTTTGAATTTTTCTAGCTATTGCATCTTGCAAATCAAAAGCACATTTCTGAATAAAATAATTGGTTAAGCTGTAACTAAATTCATTTACATGGCAGAGATGCATTGGAATTCATTTTTTTCTATGGCAGTGCTATATGACGACTGCAGGATTTTTTCTCCCCATCTGCACGCTTGTAATCCCCTGTTACTGTAATATATTGAGTTATGTTTTTCCTTGGTGTTTTGCTTTTTCTATAATTGAACTTGCCTTTTTGTTGACAAAATGAGAAATTATTTGGTTTTATTTTTATATCACAATGTAATCATTCCTAAAATAGCAGGGTGCTGATTATGGCGAATGTTAATGCATTAGGGTTGAGCAATGTAATTTGAGGAACTCATTTGAAAAGTAATACGTGTAAATGAGGGAAGGATTTATGCCTATCATAGATGTTGCCTTTTCAAAAGTAAATCTGTTGAAAGTTTTATCAAGTGTAGGAATGACCAGGAACTGAAGTTTGTTTAAGCACAAGGATACAATAATGATTAGGACAGTGTACTATGTGAGGATATAGATTAAAAAAAAGAAGAAAGAAACTTCTACTTCTCAGGGATCTTCTGATGTCACATCTGCCATAAGTTCATATCTTCTTTAGAGCCTTTATGGGAAAGTAATGCTTATGCTCTATTCTCCATAGAAAGTGCTCTGATAAAATATGAGTTATGCTGAGCATGCAAATTGCAAAAAATATTATTGACTGGAGATTGGTATATGGTTGTTAATATTGATCTCCCTTGAAATGGGTAACATGCCAATTGAACCCTGATGGTTCATCTGTCCTTCCAAGCAAGTACTGAATCCAGTTGTTTTGCAACATAAAAATGGAACACTCCCACTTCACATTTTCTTTTGTTGATCATGTGTCAGGACACCATGGAAGTTTCAAGAGTTTGACCCTGTTCTGGTGTTTTGGTCTGTTAACAATATACAAAAATAGTGGAAAAACAACAATAAAGGGATCTTTAACAATAGAATTATATTTCTGCATAATAAGGCATTTTTATTTAAAGGTACATCATTAACAAAATTTAATTCTGCAGCACCAGCAAAGCATCTATTTCCTGCAACCCCATTTATTTGTATGAAAAATGCATAATATAAGATAGGAGGTTGTGCAGCCTGAGGTAAGCTGATCAGTTGGTGAACAAATATCTAGTATCTATATTCTATAATAACTATTTCATTGAAGAATTAATTTCTAAAATTCTAATAATTATCGTCGCCATTGTAGTATGTTCAGGAATCATACATGTTGCTATTCTAGTCTGATGAGTTTGATTGTACATGACCAATTGCAGAAATATTTTGTAGAAACTTGAGAGATTTTGAAGTCAGAGAATCATGATTAAAATTATTAGAGTTACACGTGCAAGTGAATATCATAATTTGGATAATGCTGAATTAGTTTTGATTACATGCACAAAATTGATTTTTATGCACTGTTATCCCCCTGAGAAGAATCATGTAATGGCAGAGAAAATTACAATATGGCTTGGAAGTAGGAAAACCGATACTTGAATATAGACAACAACTTAAACATTAACATCTATACTTTCTATGGCAATCAGAAATTCCGAAAGTGGTTGAGTGGAAAATTTTCATCCAATTTGTTGAAGATGGTAGAGAATCAGTGGTGACTACAAATATGATGTGAACTACACTTCATGACAATTAAATCAAGGAGGACTGCAATATGAATTCTGTTGTCATGAACCCAAGTATCAAGCATGAACAGTTGTCAAACTTCAAAAGAATAAAAAACATCCATCGCAGGCCATTATAAGTCAAAGCACAACCACAATTAATGAATATTGGAGATAATAAAAGCCACTGGGATACTATTTCATGGTAGAACATGAGCAGATGTTGGGTAAATCAGTCAAGAATTGTGTTAGTTTGAGCCTATGAGGTCTCTATTACTTTGCCTATACCCTAAGCATTGCCTGTTGTTAATTTAAGAACTTCTTAAGATGTTCATTGTCTTTGAGATCTTTGATATCCACCAATTCATTGAGATTTCTCTATGCCTCTTTCCTAGATACAGCAAGCACTTGAGGGACTTTGACACTTGACACTCATATTTTGTGTTGACGTAATGCAGATAAATTATGATGTCAAAAATTTGTTGTTCAATAGATAATTATCAAGTATCTCTGGATTTTACTTTGAAAAGTGCTTACACTGATTTCTAAAGTTGAAGAGCTATTGAATGGGTCTGAAATAAACCATGAAATTGGCTTTTTCTATGAGACGGGAGTTTAAGGAAAATTGTTTAACGCTACAAATAAACCTTTCCATGTCATAGCTTCATGAAACATTTTCTTTTCTTTTCTCTCTCCTTTTTTTTTTTTTGAGCAGAGCAGGGCATTCCATGGGCCATCTATTTTCTGCTTCTACATTGTAACAGTAATCAGTGAAGGAATATTTGTACATCAGCTTCTTACAATAGCAATGGGCATGTTATTTGGATTCTTTATAACCTGAAATCTGAATACCTCTGCACTACCAATTTTGGAATTCTCCACTCACATTTCCTTATCAATTAATTTCTACAATTTACAATGAGATGGGCAAGTTTCTTTAACTTCATGCAATTTCTGTCTTCTTGGTGGCTTGTAGGGTAACCTATATTATTTGAATACTAGAGGAAAAATAATATAGCAATTGAAATGGGGGATAATTCTGATTGATGATTCCAATGTAACACAATCTACATATGGCATCAATCCACAATAAAAAAGAAAAGTGGAACCTTTGGCCACTCTGACTTTGGTGTTTGGACAATGCAAAAGTAATGATACTTATATATCTTGGCTAAGGATTTTCTTTCTATTTATAATTGCTATGTAGAAAGAGAGCTAACTTATTGCTAATTAAAGAAAGACCTATCTTACAGTTATGGTAGAGTTCAGTTGAGTATAACAGCATTAACATTTCTTGTTTTAATATTTTCTGTTGCTAAGATGCTCATTTTCTTTGCCATGTGTAGTTACCCTTACGTGCATTTTTAATGAAAGATGTGTCCATCAAGTTATATTAAAAATGATAAACAGGAGGGTACAAAATGTAATTTAAAAGGAGAAAGACTGAAAAGAAAATGAACAGGCATAATGAATGTTCCACTCACTAAAAACATATAACAATGTTATGATTGGGAGAATTTTCTAACCGTTGGTTAAAAGTTTATGTAGCAATATTACAAATAGAACGTGTCCATTAATCCATGATATGGACATTCCTATTGCAGAAAGTTCTGATATACTGTCAACAGAATCTTTCCACCAAAACCAATATTTCTTAAAGCTTGAGGATGTCTAACTGTATAGTGTTGAAATCTCTCAGGTCATCATTCTTTGTTACATTTACCATCATAATAGAGTCTTCCTGTCTCCTTGCTCAATAAAATTCCCGCAGCACTGGGATCAGAGTGCTGTGCCAAATATTTGAACTTTGTGTGTCCGGAATATCAGTAATCTTGCTGATTGAATGCCAAATTGGCATTCGCAATGAATGGGGCTTTAATTTTGTTTTTGGTGCTCATAAATAAATTGTATCCTTTTCTTCTATCAAATCGACTGTTCCCTTCCCTGAAAATTTTATTGCCGCCTTAGGATCTAAAGCAAGTGGAATCATGAGGAGTAGATCCCTTGCTTTTAAATTTTGATTTGTTCAGGGGATTCTGATGGGAGCAGCACAATTGCTCTCTGTTTCTCATTCAAATCATATTCATTATGAGAAAAGCGTGATTCACTGTGAGAGTGCTTGAATTACAGGAGAGATCAGCGGCTGTGCCACGTAATGAGGAGTACCAACAAAATAGACTTCATGGCCATTTCTCTGAACAACAAGAACTATCATCGCACAGGGATGTGAGGACACAGCGTTCCACCTCAGAAGAGTTTTACAGTGAACCACCTAAGGGGGGTAGGAGTGCTGAACCAAGTGAGGTGCTATGGATAGGATTCCCCTCATTCTTGAATGTTGACGAGACAGCCCTACGGAGGGCCTTTTTACCCTTTGGTGAAATAGAGAAGATTTCTGCATTTCCAGGTCGCAGCTATGCTTTTGTGCGGTATAGGAGCATAGTCGCAGCTTGCAGAGCTAAAGAAGCTTTGCAGGGAAAACTTTTCAATCATCCACGTGTAAGTATTTGTTTTGCAAGGAGTGACTCTGGTCCCCCTGAGCAGGGCAGGAATTCAGACACTGCGGAGTTCCCTCCCAATGTTAAGTCAAATATGGATGGTTTTGGGTGGGATAGAAATTTTGGGACTTCAAAGAGGGAGTTCCCCATGGCTTCTCCACGTTTCACTACCAATATGGATAAAATCCCTGGAGATGCTGCTGGTGGCTTTGGATTTGGAAGAAAGAATGACATTCCTGGAGTGCTTGAACATGCAAGATTTCAAGGAGTGGAAGATCAATATGAACAACACAGGAACAGTCCAGCCGAAAGGTGGCGAGAATCCTCTCATGAGAAACAAAGGAGCCCCTTTTTAGAAGGTTCCTGGGATTCACAGGGAGATGCTGCCTTCCGGTCAATGAAGAAACTCAAAACAGGTCCTCCTTTTGCTGATAATGAACTCCCAGAATATCCTTTCTCTGATTTGGACATGGAAAAACGGCGGTTTGGCCCTCCAAAAATTTTTCATGACTTGCCTGGGCATGAGGCCTATGAGTCTGGCTATGATCCTGCTGGTCCTTCCTCATATAAAGGTATTCCAATCTCCCAAAAGGGCCAAATCATCTTCCACCTGCAGGAAAGGATGATAGTTGGAGATTTCCTGAAGAGGGTCCTGGCTTGTTACCTTCAAAATCCACTAACTGGCAAAGGTTCGCTTCTGATTCTCATCAGTCCCCTCCTAACAAAGAGTGGAAATGGGAAGGGACAATAGCCAAAGGTGGGACTCCTGTCTGCCGTGCACGTTGTTTTCCTGTGGGGAAAGCCCTTGATGCTCCGCTGTAAGTGACATTGTTATCTAATTAAATTGCATAGAAAAATTCATAAAGATAATTAAATTTACTGTTCATTTTAGAATACCCAGCAAGGTTATCAAATTGAACACGCACCACTGTCTTTTTTTGCACTCAATTCAAGGTCACACTTTACGCATAATAATTGACTGCAATATCATTCCCTTGATATATTTGCAGACCAGATTTTTTAAATTGTACAGCAAGGACGGGCCTTGATATGCTAGAGAATCATTTCTATCAAGCATCTGCTAGTTGGGTGGTCTTCTTTGTTCCTGAAACCGATGCTGATATCGTGTATTACAATGAGTTTATGCACTATTTGGGGGAGAAGCAGCGAGCAGCAGTTGCCAGATTGGGTGACAAGAACACCTTGTTTCTGGTACCCCCTTCAGAATTCTCTGAAAAAGTTCTTAAAGTCCCAGGAAAAGTAAGCATCTCCGGCGTCATATTGAGTTTTCAGCAACCTGATTCCACTTTCACCTCTCTTCCTCACCCGTCGGAAGGAATGAACACAAAGCCTCCATCTCTCATGCATCACATAAATGATGGATCAGCAAATTTTATTCACGACAAATCATACCGGAAACCAGCCTCCCCCAGAGGTAACTTTGCCTCATCCTCTGAACATTTCACTTCAGCTTTCCATAGGGAGAAAGAATCCCATGCACCTGGTGAGAGTCAGTATAGCCAAATCCAGCACCAGAATCCTCCTGCATTGCAGCCAAACTGGCCTTCCCAACCCATTCAAGGTTCAAAGCCGAGTTATGGATCATTTCCTCCGCAGGCTCCAAATATTCCATCCCAATCTTATGATGCACCAATGAGTGTAAATCCCTATGATCCCAGACCTCAGACTCAACCACCCGTTCCATCATTGCAATCTGAGCAACTCGCACATCTCGTATCAATTCTCGGGCAGCAGCAGCAACAACTGCCACCAGCTGCACCATCATCATCTGAAAATGTCTCAGGAAGCCAGTTCAGTCAGGTTCAACAGTTGCAACATCAACCATTGAATGTCTCTTCGGAGTCTCCCAAAATGGGGAACACAGGGAATCCACAGGGGAGTGATAAGGAGACAGAACAAGATCCACAGAAGCGTCTGCAGGCGACACTGCAGCTGGCTGCGGCCCTCCTCCAGCAGATCCAACAGGCATCAAAGTCCACTGACCAACAGTAGTTGTGGTCTCTTAAGAGGTAGAATTTCTTTCATTGGTACCGAACACATTAACACCCATAAAATAGGGAAATGTTATGCTTGGTCATTCCTGTAGTCAATTTTGCACACTTTTAAACACTTTTTTTTGGAAGTATATATTTATCTAATGAAATACATACTTTCACAAAAGGTGAAGTACATAACTCGAATGAATTGGGCGAAGAATTTATTTCAACTACACGTTAACACGTTGAATATTTCTTTTACTTTCAGGAATTAGCAATGTTTCCTATTTTACTTGTACAAGTTGATGGTTCATGGTATGGTTGCTATATCATGCCTGGATTGCTATTCATCATTGTTTCCTCTGTGTTTTCATGCAGTTGTTACTGTTAAAATGCTTTCACTTGAAATTGGGAAGGTCTAGGGACTCACGTCTTCTTTTCTATCTCTATGAGGCTCGAAGGAAGAGGTTATCAGGTGCCAGATTAGTTCTTTCAAGAAACTGTGTTGGAGATTAAATTCTGAAGCTGCACTGATCCCTAAAATTTTATGTACAGTAACTGCGATGTTCCTTGGAAGTATTTTTATAACTAATGGCATGTATGTTTTCTGGTTCGATTGGTTCATCTACTTGATTTCACTTCACGAAATGGACAAGAATTGGTTTAGCTTGGTTAAAGAGGTCCAGAATCATCAAGAGAATTTTTTTTTGTGTGAATGAATTTTAAAAATTTCAGAAAAAAAATCATATTAATGGAGTATGCATTTGATTTGTGCCCCATTGAGATGAGTAAGGAAGTCGCCTGGAAGTAATTTGTTAGTTGATTAGTTTAGTTTGTGATGAAATCCTGGCTAAATGTATTTTGATTTTTACCCCATTGAGATGAATTTGGAATCTATATGCAAAAATATTCTCACGAGGCTGAACTACATTATTGCTACATGTGTCTTCATTTAATTGCTCTTTACATGTTTAAGTCACTACATGGTTCATAAGTCACCAAAATATACATTATTGGCTTACTTATCATATGTGCTTTTATAAAAAGTGATGGTTACAAGAGCCATGCTTACTCTTTAAAGGTAAGGTAAATTTCATTTAGTTCAGTCATACTAGGGGGCGTTGAATGTGGATTTGAGAATTAGTTTTTCTTCAAAAGCTAAGTTTAAAACTATCTCCACAGATCATGTAAAGTTAGCTTTTGGGCAATCATTTGTAAAAATGTGACTGCAACTTTTAATCAAGCTGCAACTTTTTTTCTGTTTGAAAATAAGTTTGGAAAAATTAGATTCTTCCATACCCATAATCTTCTCAAACCTGCCCTAAGTAACATTAATCTCAAACCCATAATCACTTCACTGGTTTCACAAGACAAAACAGAAAAATTGCTTTTTATTCCACCTTTAAAGTAACATTAATCTCTCTTAGTATTATGAATATCTCATGTATATAATATATAAAAATTATATATATGTCAAATGAATATGAAGAATGTAAATATTACACTTGTACACGAAAAATATTGAAAAAACAAAAATCAAGGATTGGCACCACCCTTGTGCCTATGTACCAGAGTTTGTTCAGAATCAGTGAACAAAATTTTCATGCCTGTCTTTTAGACATAGAAATAGTTTGATGGATCTGCCGAATTCCTTGTATCCCTGCATAAGATCGATCGAGCTTCTGTGACAGAACGAGGAGGCTCCAAATCCTTCTCATCCAACGCGTTCCCCAACAACCTTTGCATCTGGGAAGCAAAAACATCATCTAGTATCTGCATGTGGAGGTTAATATAAAACATTAGCATAAGCAGAGCAATCTAGTACAATGTGACATGCATGAAAAGCAAGACACTAGGCTGAATAATACTCACCCCCAATGCATACCAAGAACCCTTGTACCAGATTTTGTTCTCCTTCCTGCTCCCTAGAAATGTCAACACAATCTGCGTAATGTTTCAACGGATATCAGAATAGGAATAACAAATGATAAGTTTTCAAAAGACCCACTATGTAATATTTGGTCACCTGGCCCATTCTGTCCCAGAATCCACGAGTGATTGCAACGAATATCTTGCTCGAGAAAACATCGTGCAGGTTCTGTATGGATTCCATAAGTTGAGAACACAACGGCTGCATGTTCTCGCGCATCTCTGCTTCTCCCTCAGCTTCTGTTGTCTCTTGGAGGAGTTTCTTAAGTCGCATAGTCCTATTAGCTTGCACCTGAAAGAATCCATCAAACTTTTAGAAATCAATGTAATGGAGTGAATATATATGGTCTAACATAACTTACATTTCTCATGAGCTTTTCGACAATGGCATTCATGTAGTTCTTATATCTTGTCTTAAGCATCACAGTGACTCCATTCAGTTGCTCTCCGAACGCAACCTTCTTGTCTCCATCCACTGGAAGACATACAGCCCATGTTTTTAGGATGTCTTCGACAGTACAGTGTAAGATATCGATGATTCTTTTCACGGTATTCAAAAACATTCCCATCTGCCACACAAAAGAAAACCATTAAAAGATTGTAAAAAACAAAATTGCAAATGAATTAACCCAAAGTACTCACTTCACTTGGAACAACATAAATAGATGTTGATTGTCTTCTGGTCAGTTTTTGGACTTGCTTTTCGAGCATCTGAGGAAAGCTTTCTTTCAGAGGAGTCAGGACATCGGCGTACTGTTTTTCTAATGCTTTCAGTATGGCTTGTTCTACATCAGCTGTAGCCTGGAAATATGAAGTATATTATTTCTTCATTGGTAGATTTGATCTAATAATAATATGTAATGTATTTGCTTAACAAATTAAGATTCATTAATACATACGTTTTCAAGAGTGATAGAGTACTGAGGCCATCGATTTATCACTACTTGGTACTCCTTCAGCGCATCTCTAATTTGATCGTACATCTTGTCAACAAAAGGCGAAGTACAGTGATGTGTCGATACGCCAGTCCAAGGTACCTACAATGATGAAAACATTAACCATAGAAAATAGCACACATTATGAACAATAATGCTTATGATCATACATTGGAAGACATAAATAAAAGTTACATGTGCACTTAGATATAGAGATTACCTTCTCTGCTTTGCAAAGATCAAGCAAGTAAAGACGTTTATCTTGAACCCAAACCATTATATAACCATGAAATAGGTCCCTCGAATCCACACCACCATGCACTTGACTGAAGCAAAATATATATATTTTTTAAATATTAATAAGCTAGATAGTTTATTTTAAATTTATATAGCTGAAGTTTTTATCATTACCATATATTCCAAGATTGAAGATCTCTCTCAAAATCTGCAGTTGCAACCAAAAGTTCTATGACATGAGAGGATGGCTGTGATGGAGGACAAGCTGCAAGAAACTGCCTGAGTCGGGCGCACAATTCATTGCTGTAAACTGAGGCTGCCACATTTGGTAGATCTATCGAACTGTCAAATAATTCAATATCTAGGATTAGTTTTTAAGGAAAACAAGGACAAGTGAGAAACATATGGTAATAAAATGCTTTGGTGAAAAACAATACCTCGGAAGTATGTGTTGGTTGTGGATCTTAATGTCTGCTTGAATCTCATTGCTTATGTTGATGCAGAGAGTCTTCATTTTTAGATATGCGGTGGAGATTATCATTGGATCTGAAAGAAAATCCTCATTGTTGCTTGACATGAATTCATCGGTGTCTACCATATGTTTCCGACACCTCCTTGCTGCACCGATCTATAAAAATGTGACATCCCACAGAATTAGAATCTTCCCATGATATATATAAGACATGAATTTTGTGACTTTTGGAAATCGCTACCCGCCTCCCCCCCTCCCCCCCAATACTCAATTAAACACACCTATGTGAGCACGCACGCACATTCTTCGAAGTTTCAGGAACCAGACTACAATTAGTGACAAGTAACTAAAATGTACTTTATGAAATCTAGAAACATTTGTTTTCCAAAGGAACAAGCTCTTGTAAAGAATATGTGAGCATGGATACAAGGTGACTTTTTTTTTGTTAGGTAAGTGTAATTTTTCTTGATTAAATTTTCTCCTATCAACAAGAGCAACTTAGGATCCATCATTCCATCCCCTTGGCAAAGAAGTGGTTCAATGCTTTTCATATATTCATTGACTCTATTATTGCTTGTTCAAATGAAGAAAGAATTGGTTATAAGTGTAACATATTTTTGGTCATGACTAAATGTGAAAAATCCACAGGCGTGTTAGATAACAGGTCAACAAAGCTTGACACACAAATAAGTAAATCCATTCAAGTAATCTATTTGAGTAATCAATCAGAACTACATGGAGTAAACACATTCCGTCTCTTACTCACCTGGAAGTAATTTCTTAGTTTGGTTTGTGCTTCTTTTGAGAGTATGTCATGCAGGAGGCAATAAATTTGAACTGCAGGCACTAAAGCAGGGGCAGCAGCACCAAAGTTTGGACCATATAACTCTGTAATGCCTGTAGCAGAGTTCTCATCCAGTGATTTGTAGTTCTCAAAGGTACTTGCCAGAAGATTCTCAACTTGAGCTTCACAATCGAGAAATAAGCTCTTCTGCCAAAAAAAAAATTATTTGACGAATATGAGATTGTTATTCAGACAATCTCTCATGATTGAATAGATGCATCATCACACTAAAAATTGAAAATAAGGCATTGTATGGGTTAATGTTGTATAAAGAACATTGCACACCTTATAAAAATAAATTCAAGTTCCCTTAATTGCACATTACATCAAAGCTTATCCTTTATTTGATTTATAAATGAATGTTCGCTCTTGTTGGGAATCCTCCATTTTATTAGTCTCCATGAACAGTAAAATTTCAATATATAGTTTTTTTTTAAAAATATATGTGGTATTATGGAAAACCTATCTCTATCTCGACTTCTGTGGCCACAAAATGAATTCTCCATTTTATGAAAAACCATATCATGTATAAGCCATTATCCTTGGAAATCAATTCATTTAAGTATACATTTTGTAGGAGAAAAACTTTCTTTTGATCTAATCTATGCTTTGGTTGTTACAAATCACCCAGGAACTTGTTATAATCATGCTTGTGAATCCTGTTGTCAACTATTGAGGTATGGGGGATCCAAGCCCCAGGAACTTGAAAATCTGATGAATAAGCTATTTTCCTCAAACAGCATCATATTAACAATTAAATTAAACAGTATAAAATGCAGCAATGTATATGACAGATACCTCTTGTCTCGTTAGGCAATTTTCTGCTCGCGCTTTCACCACGGGTAAAAGTAACTCATGTACAAGATCTAAACAATCCTTTGTGGGTGTAGCCACATTTAAAATATATGAAAGGTACCTACACAATATTAAAAAAGTTAAACGTCGAGATGCATAAAAACATTTAGCATCTACAACTCAATCATACTATTAACTATTTGTCGTTCTCATTCATTTTTTAAAGTACCTCAGTTTCGTGTATGCATCTGAAACCTCATAATAGTCAGCAAATTCTGTCAATAGCCATTTCCATGCCCCGTATATGCGCAAGTTTCTCGTATGGAAATGCTGAGCACACATAGCAGCTTCCAGTACTAAATCATATACAAGAGTTTCCACAACAGGTCCACTCTGCAAGAAATGCAGATAGGATGTGATAATAATTCTTAAAACATTTACGACAATATAAACAACATTTCCATGTATTCAAGAGTGGCTTATTGTCGATATACTTGTATATATAGAAGATATCAGCTATCAGCTACTTAATATCAATATATGCTTGATATAAGTTGGTCTCAGTCTCCCAGTGGTAACTATCTCAATAAAATTTGAAAGAATTTAATTAGAAGAGAACCTTCACGAAGCTTATATCGCTCGATGTGCCGATGCTGTTGATGGAGAGCTGGATCTTCCCAATGCATTCATGGTCATCATGATATATCGGCCACCACCTGACTCTATCATTCTGATTTGGTTTGGGAATGTACCAATAAGATAACATGTTATCCGTATCTTTTAAATGTGGGTACTTGATCAGTTGAAATAAGAGGGAAAAAAGAAGAGGAAAGATGCATACAGGATTGTCACTTAAAGATGATACTTCGATTATAGCTCGACCTTGAGTAATCCGGTTTTTGTCCTGGACATCTACCAGAAGTGCATCTGACTGGCTCTCCGGAAAACTGAAAATATGAACTTACTTTAGCAATGATATATCCAAAAAAAATCTATAATGGCCTCTTCATAATTTACTCACATAATACGCAAGTTTCAAGAAACATGAAAAACCTACAAGACATGAGAGTCACCACTTCCAGCCTTCAAGAAGACAACTGAACTAGACTCCCCCGTCGTCTCCTCATTAGAACTTCTCAACTGGAGCAAGCATGACAGAGATTCTGCATGTATTATAATTGGTGAGCGTAAAATGTAAATGGAAGATGTTGTGTCAGGTAAAAGATTAAGCAATAGAGTTGGACATACAAACCTTCTGATGCAACTGACAATGCCGTAAATTTTAAGGAGTTGATGCTTGTTTTAAGCAGTGCAGAAGCATGTCGAACATGCTCAGCTCCTACTTGCATATATGCCAGACCTCTTTGAGAGTTGGCAGCTCGAAGTGGTCTTCGGGGTATGATTCGGATTTTCCTCACTGCTATCCAATCAATCAAAATAAACAATGAATAAATCAAGTGTTAGAAAAAAAAATGCAAGGCATTATATAGAGTTGGCTATAATTTGTAACCTACTTTTTGTTACCTTTTCCATCTAATCTGTCGATACTTTATTTAGTTTCATCAAGTATACATGATATAGAAAAAAAATCATATTGTACTTATAATACAAAAAACACACCTTCCACTGTAATCTTCCTGCCGACTTTCTTTGCCTTCATGCCACAAATTGATTCCTTGTGTTCAGAAGGCTGTCCTTCCTTTAAACTTTGACGGCGTGGGTGCAATAAAAACCTGTGTAGCCTATTAAGAACAGACGAACCATGAGTAATCGATTGTAATTTTCTTCCTTCCCCCGGGAACTTCGGTCTAACGCAGAGATTTCTTCTGTGAAGGATTGCAGTTTCTTAGAGGTTTTGAGTCTATATTAATTGGGCTTACCCTTTATATATATTAGAGGGCGCAAGCCTACCATATTATCAAAAAAAAAAGAACAGACGAACCAATGTTTGCTGTTAACAATAGCAGCGAGGAATAGCAGAAACAAAAATTAATAGGAACTCTACAGAACATACCCGAAAGCATTGCGAAGAACTATACATTCATCTCGGAGAAATTCTGGTGCTTCCATGCAATCCCTTGCCCAAGCATTCAGACAAAGCCTAAAACATGCATCATATGCTACAAAAGTTTGCCAGGCAGTCTGATCACTGTTACAGAAAGAAAACAAAGCATTAAACAAGTCATTTATGCCCTTAATTAGAAAGGTTACCATTAGTGTACACAAAAATGAACATTACCTAGTATTGTAACAAGTTGCTTGGCCAATGACACTAGTTTGCCAATGAGGCATCTGCATTTCTTCCTTTGCTGATAAGGATCTGCAACCAAAATTCAAAAACAAAAATGTTGAAGAACAAATGGTGAACTTTGTCTATGGCCCCACTTGGAACAAATTTTCAAAAACCGTTTTTCTCTCAAATAACTTTTTCATAAAAGTTGCTTTTTGACTTGTAACACAAAAAACAAAAAAAATCTCAAAAGCTAAAGCTAAAGTTTAAAAATCCGTTTAGAACCGATTATATGAAAACTGAGTTTGCAGAAGCAAAATCAATTTGACAATTGGTCCCAAATGGGGCCTATGACAAAAACGAGAATGAAAAGCAGATATCACCACGTTTATTAAATGGAACAAGGAGAACAAAGAACAAGCACCTATTATCCGGAACGTCACTTTTGTGTAATTGCCCCCCCATTTCCATCTGGACTTCACTATTTCCATAATATGCCATTGCTTCATTTGATTGATGCATCTCATAATTTTCCTTCATAAGTTCTTGTGCTATGCTTGTGGGCCTGATCCACGTTTCACAATCTTCGACTAATTCACTCTCCTCATTTCCGATATCCCCCACAGGAGGTGCACTGGGAGTCCCAAGATCCTGCAACTGTGTAATAATTCCACGCATTGAGTGATCCTGCAATCCAAAATAAAAATCATTAGACTTGGTCAAAGTATAGATTCTACTGATAGACCACCATCAATACTTACATGAGATCCCATATCCCCCTCTTGACAACTCTTAAGACCCAATTCAGTATCAGTATATCTTCTAACATTTGCTGGTACTTCAATCCTCAGATTCTCCAATGTCCCTCTAACCAAAGATGACGACTTTTTTCTGCATTCCGATCCACTGGTGGACTCTTGATTAGAGCCTTCGCAAGATTGCGACTCGGACAGCTCTTCCACACAATCTCTGACTTTGGGTTTGTCGAAAAGATCACAATCGCTGGACCCCAGTCCGTCCTCAAACGTGTCTGAGTAACAAAGGTCCATCGCACATGAGGCTGATGCGATGCTCTCAATATCATCATATTCCGAATCAAAATGAACATCGCTATGGCGTGTGAGGAAGCTAGAGTAGAACTTCAGTGGGGGTAGAACATGAGGTGATGATAAATTGTTGTTTCTACCGAACAGCAGAGGTTTTTGCGGTGTGAATTCCTTTTCGAAGTTTTCTGTCAAAGGTGGCCTCAGCTGCTGATCTGTGTCAACTCCCTGTTGAAATTTGAATCAAGAATCACATACATTATCTACCATTAAGACCCATATAACTTATAATTTATCATCCCTTTCAATAAGAGATACATATGAACCAATTTCAAGATTTGAGTCAGAATAATAATCACCCACAAAAAACAAAAAATAAAACAGAGCTAAAACAATTGAAGGAGATCATTAGTACCCAAAAAGAAAGACTTCAATTTGAAAGAATCAATACATTAACCATAGAAAGAAACATCAAATAGAAATGCAAGTTAATTAACAAGAAACCCATTGAAGGGCAATAAAAAAAGAGGATGCAAAACTGAAGACCCACATAAAATCCGGCGATCCCAAGCAGTGATTCTCATCAAAAACATGAAATCAAATGATTTGTATTTCAGATCCTGAGCTACTGTAATGATTTATGTGTACCTGCTTGACCCAGTCGATGGCCCTCTCATCCAAACCTTCAGTGAACATCATTGAAGAAACCGAAAAAAAGGCTCAAAAGAGAAGGAGAAGGTTGGGTGTCAAAGAGATCTTGATCCAGATGGAGAGGAGAAGGAGAGAGGATCTGAACAATTAGGGTTCTTAAAAGGGTCTCTCAATCTGAGCTGCTAGAGAGAGAGAGAGAGAGAGAGAGAGTTTGGTTTCTTGTGGGGGAGTCTTCAACGGCTAGTTTGGAAAAAGAGGGATTTATGAGGATTTGAATTTTGGGGGCTATTTTGGTAATTTGTGGGCCTTTTTTGTCCGAGGTGGGGATCACCGTCTGATCAGTGTAGGCCTGACCTGTTAAACAATCATCACCGTCAAACCGGGTTCCGTCAACGCTACTCGCGAGGTGTACATTTGGATGGGGGTATGTTCTAGGCTGCAACTTGGGTCGGGTTGAACTGAACTGACGGGTTGAACTCGATTTTTACATGAATTGGGTTGATCACAATCGGGTTCGGGTTCGGGTTCGGTTAGTCAATTTGGGATAAATCGGGTTGGGTTCGGGTTGGCCTCACTCACAACCCGATCCAACCCAAACCCGTAAACTAATAATTAAAAAAAAATCATGACCGTTCATTTGTAACTTCTAATATGGGTAGTCTAAATTTTAAATAAACCTAGCTAATCTTACGGGTTGGGTTCGGATTAACCCGCCCGAGTTGCAGCTCTAGTATATTCATCAATGTTGTTACACGTGCACCACAGACCACAGTCCATTATTTTAAAAATCAGATAAAATCATCCAACACAATATATATATAATTCAACATATCAGTGTATATGATTATTATAGAAAACAAAAAAATGTGTTTAATTTATATGAATATACATATTTATTTTAAAGAAGGAAAAAATTCAAATAACCCCCTATAAACTGCCTGAAATCCATATAACCTTTCTAAAGTTCATATAACCCCCTAAAACACTTATGTAAATCCAAATAACCTCATGAGTTAAACTTTCATGACTGATGATGAATATGAATATTTTGTTTTGTTAACTCTGACTGAAAACACAATATACCAAAAACTTCCTTACAGTTTGTTAAAAATCCAGAAAACTTTATGTACATGATGATTTTACCCATACGAATAGATTATAAAACCCAATTCACTTGGGTAAAATAATCATTTACAAGGGATTTTTCACATTTTTAATGCATTGTAAGAGATTTTTGGAATACTATGTTTTCAACCATGGTTAACTAGACAGAATATTCATAGAATAATTCTAATCTGCTAATGAAAATTTAATTCAAGAGGCTATTGTATTTACAGAAGTGTTTTGAGGGGATTATATGGATTTTAGAAAAAGTCAAGGGGTTAAATGAATTTCAAACAGTTTACAAGGGGTCATTTGGAATTTTCCTTTAAAGAATAAATAATTAAATATTTCATTAATAAATAATATACTTAAAAAATTCAAAACATACATAAACTGCAAACATGACTGCTTGTAAAAAATTCTTGTAAAAATCAACTTAGAATAGGAAGAAATAAGATGATATCGGTATTGCAGGTTTCCTTAGTTATTCCATCCAATATATGTTGTTGGTATAAAAAGGGTCACATGTTAAAGTACATGTCAAATCATTTCTTTACCTTTATAATCTTTATTCATATCTTATTCAATTTTTATCCACAACTTATACATTTACGGTCAATCAAACAACATAAATTTTATTATTACGTTTTTTAACGAAATAACAAAAAATACATTCAACCAGAAAGATAAAATATTCTACTATTATAGTTATCTACCTCAATATGATTATTTATTCCAAACAACATAATTCATCTATCCAAATGGGAGTTAATTTATTATAGAATTACATTAACAACAAAGGTTTACGTTTGTTTAAAAAAGCATGAATGTGGAATGTGGGATGACCACATGGAGGGGAGAAGGAGTAGAAAATATGCTTTGCAGCACAGGTGTGTAATATAGTCAATGGCAACAACTGTTTAGTATGAACACAACTGGGGCCTTGGCAATGATCATCTGACAAAGTTTTTTTTTTTTTCCTTAAAAAGAATGAGGTTTCCAGTGAGGACAACACATGGTGGTGGAGTGGAGGAGGAGGAGACCCCAAAACCACCCAACAAGGAAGTTAAAAAAGTATGTTTATTTAACATAGAAAGTGATGTATGAGTGTTGTGCTGCTCATGAGTCCCTTCTGAGTTTGAGACCTACCTAACTGAATCACAACAACCATGTGAGTGGTATTCTAGTGATATACATGTTGGTCTGTCTAATATTAGTAGTGTGGTATTATTGTATGGTTTGAAGACTGTCTCATTTCGTCCCTACATTTTGTACCAAAAAATCCTAAAGAATGGGCATTGTTACACGAAATATATACTTCATATATATGAATCAATATAATTTACTGAACTATATATTTTATTTATGTGAAAATATATAAGTTTTATTAAATGAAACATGTGTCTTTAAAAAAAAAATCAAAGGAGACTGCACTTCCTCCAATTATCCATAAAAGAAACAATGGAAAAATTGATCAATTAATCCTTGTATAATTAGAGTTTTAGTAAATTCTAACTATATCATTGCTAAGACTAATTAGAGTCTAGTATATTATCAAAAGGAGTAAAATCATAATTTGAGTGAATCAATATTCTAAAAATTCCTTCTAGATTCCAATTAATATAATCCACATGTAGGTTAACTATCCTGATTAACAGTTGACTAATAAATTATTAGCTATTATATATATACATTATATTCATTATTAAAAAAAGTGATCGATTAATTTTTTATTAATCCCTAGTCAGTCACCAACTGTCGACTAGTGCCCATCGCTTTTTACAATATTGATTTCAATAAGAGTTGAATATATATTTTTAAATGGTACGCAAATTTGTAGGCCTTATTTCAATTTTGTAATTTGATGGGGAGTTATCGAAATTCAGGAAGTTTCAAGGGGGTTAAGATCAATTTTTCCATGGAACCAAAAGTCAAAAATAAATAAAGTGGACCTGTGGAAGAAAGAATGAAAACCAATGAGACACTCACAGAGAGAGAGAGAGAGAGAGAGAGAGAGAGAGAGAGATGGGTGGAGCTTCTTGGAGACTGAGAAGAGCAGTGAAGAAGATTTGGTTGTTCAGCTGCGCTTCCTTCTTCAGATGGTCCACCAAGAGAGATCCCATTGTTGTTCAAAATGCAAGTACTCTTTGTTGAAATTTTCATATACATATATTGATATATATAGTTTTGATTGTTGTTGTTCTTGGAGATCTTTCAAGTTTTCACATTTTTCATCATCTGGGTCTTTGAAAAAATGTGTTTTTTTTTTAATTTATTATGGGACGTCTGATAAGTTTTTCAGTTGAAGATGAGAAAGATCAAGTTTTTAGAATGGCTTGGTTTTGCTACTTTAATGACTAAAATCTTTGTAGATTTTATGCCCCTCTTTTAGTATATCTTTGAAGATCAACCAACAAGTATTGTTTTTAAGATCTTATGAAGCAAATATGATAGTTTTTTGGTAGGATTTCTAATGTTTTTGAGTATTTGTTATTATTTTTGTCTCTCTCATCTCTTGAATTTCTTAGCATTTCTTTTTTTAATATCCCATAATAATCTCAAAATTTGAGCAAGAAAATTTAAGTTTCTAACTATATTTGATTTTTACTTTTCAGATCCCAAGCTCTGCAAATGATACAAACAAAGTGTGCGCCATGGAAATGGAAGATGAAGGTGAATCTAATGTTTCAACTAAGGTAATATTGTTTTATATTTATTTATTTTTCACAATATTTTCACATTTAAGTCAAATAAATAGGAATAACATAACATAAAAAAATTCAGCCCAAAAAAGTATTTTTTGAATTGATATAATAAGTTGTGTTTACATGTTTTGTTGATTTAATCCGCCAAACAATTTGTTCATCTTGTGATTTTCTTTGAATTTGATGCTACATTTCTTGTTTTGATAATAATATCATAATATTTTACAAATTGTGCTAGAAATACTACTTAATCCCTAAATAAATCTGTAGCAGTGTTTTGAAAATTAACTAAAATTCAAGTAGTTTCCATGCATTGTATAATGAAGTGAAATCTTTCAAAAATTACTGCAATATTGGAGTTGATTTTGAAAAACAAAATATATTTTGGGGATATGTATTAAAGAACTAAATCCAAAATATAATCTAACATCATAATGGGTATTTTGATTTAATTTTAAAAATTTTAAATTCCCATTAAATGAAGTCCAAGGGCCACTGAAAAAGAAGGGTTCACAATTGTTTACATTTTAGTTATGTGGATTGTTGACCGTCCGATGGAAGCTCCTTTTGGGGAGGCTTTTGGTTCCTTGTAATGGCGGAACAACATATAGAAAGATCCATCTCTCCTTGTCTTTTTTTCCCCCTCTTTTTATTCAAAACACTTTCCCTACCTTTAAAAATTGCATTCAAATGTTGCAAATAAAGATGGTTTAGATTTTATTTTTAATTTCGTCCACAAAAGTTGACTGTCACTTTCCATTAAAATTAATTGTTCTGCTACCGATGTAGATGACAGATTTTTGATGTTTCATGGGAGAATAATAAATTCTAAATCCATCTTTATATCTCACATATAAATTTTTATGAGATTTTGTCATTAATATTTTTGACAAATCTCTTTATTTAATATCATAATAATCACTTTTTTTAGTTAAATCTCAACCTAGGATTTTTAGGATTTTCATTATGCTTTTTTTATTAGTAGTTTCATTAATTTTTATTATGAGTGTTTTCTATTTGCGGGATATAATATATTTAAATAATTATGTACATCAGGTTTTATATATGTGGCATATAAAAAATGTCATTGTCTTTTGTATAAAATAAATTTTATAAATAAATAAAATTATCTTCATTTTGGATTTTTTCCTTGAATCAACAGGGATTAAAAAAATGCTTTTTTTTGTGAAGTACATATTTTATTAGATTAGTATGTACGTCATTAGGTAAGTATACACTTCAGAAAATTAAAATAAAAGTGACTATAAGAATTACTGTAACATTAATAATTTTATATTAATTCATTTAGAGCTTTGTTATACCCGATCATTTTTATCACCTTGAATGCAGTCTCCTATATATCTCGTTAGTCTTCTCCACTCAATATCGAAATATATATCTTATTGTAATTTTTTTCATATCTTATACCAATGATAATATTCAATTAATTAGAGTATATATTTTATGTGAAAAAACATATCTCATTAATGAGATATATGATTAGGCTAAACATTTTCCCATTAATAAATGATGCTGCAGCAGCAGAGCTTGTGCGCCATATGCCTGGACCCAATGGACTCCTCCAAAGTGAACCACTCAAGGCCCATATTCACGGCCCAGTGTCTCCACGCCTTCCACTCGGCCTGCATCGCCACCAACGTCCGCCACGGCAGCCTCACGTGCCCCATCTGCCGGGCCCAATTGACCCTCCTCCCTGACCTCCCGGCCCACTGGGCCTCCATCGAGCCTCACCGGGCCGACCCGGTCCTCCGCATCCTCGACGACTCCATCGCCATCCTCCGCGTCCACCGCCGCTCCACCCTCCGCACAGTCCGATACGATGACGACGACCCCATCGAGCACCCCGGCCCACCCAGCCCGACCTACCCCAACCTCCGCCTCTCCCTCGGGCCGGTCCATTTTAACTGGGCCCATCTCTCGGTGAGACTGGCCCGTAAACCGCCCACGGACGTGGTACTCGTGGCGAGCCCCAATGGGCCGCATCTAAGGCTCCTCAAGCAGGCCATGGCCCTAGTGGTCTTCTCTCTACGGCCCGTGGACCGCCTCTCAATCATTGCCTCAACAGCCCGAATACTCCCTCTACGCCTCATGTCGGCCCATGGGAAGCGGGCCGCCCATCAAGTCATCGACCGCGTGTCCCACTCACGCGAGCCCGACCCGTCCGAGGGCACCCAAAAGGCACTAAAGGTCCTCTAGGACCGGGCCCATCACAACCCGGTTGCGTGCGTGATCCACGTAGCCGACGGCCCGACCCTGGCCTGCGCGGCCCGCCAGCCCGCGCACGTTGAAATGCACGGGTTCCACGTCGGGCTGGGCGCGGGCCCGAGCGGGCTGGTCATGCAAGAGTTCGAGGAGTTCCTGGCGAGGGTGTTGGGAGGGGTCATAAGGGAGGTCCAGCTGAGAATTGGTGGCGATGGAGGCGGCGGAGGCGCGATGGTGAGGCTTGGAGAGTTGCGGGGAGGTGAGGAGAGGCGGGTTCGGGTGGAGGCGAGCGAGGGCGGGAGCGTGCGCGTCACGTATAGTTACGGAGAGGGGGCGGAGGGGGGCTTTATGCAATCGGGGTTGGTGGATGTGTGCGGCGGAGACAAGGCGGGGAGGGACGACTACGAGGAGGGCGACGGGCCGGGGGGGAGGAGGAGGAGCAGTATTAGTAGAGTTGAGAGGTGGGACTGTGTGGACCCGTTTATGGCACGAAGGTGGGCCAAGCATTTGCATGGTTGAGGGGTTGAAATGTTATGGTTTGGGCTTTGGAGGTCTTCATGGGTATCTGATGTTTGATAGTTTGATTCAATTTTTTTTTGTTAGTGGTGTTGACTGAACAAGGTGTCTTGGTCTAATTTTTGTTACTATAGCAAAAGAGTGTTGCCACTTATAATTCAAAAAGAATTTGTGATCAAGTTTTGAGATATTTCGTAGGATATGAGATTTTGTCTGGGATATATAGGAATAAACACATGAACATGGGATCCTAAATGAAATTTTCTTGGGTGCTATAGCAAAAGAAAAATAAGGATTAATGCCAAATGGCCTCTTAATCTCTTTTTACCGTTTGTAGTTCAAAAATAGTCCCATAGTCTATCTATCGCAATGGGCACCCAACGACACGACGGTGTGCATCCTGTGTGACGTGGCTCCAGAGACGGTACAACACCTCTTCAGCGGCTGCGAAGTGACCAACGGGCTGTGGTCAATGATCGGGGAGAAGATGGGGCTGGACACAAACTTCCACTCTCTTGAGGAGATGTGGGTAGCGGGAAAGGCGATGCAACATGGCGCGGGAGATGGCTGGACAAAGAAGGTGTTGCAGATCATCGTACCAGTAGGGGCGTGGGCAATATGGAGAACGCGCAACGAGGCTACTTTTTGAGGATTAAGGCCATACCTTGAGAATATGTGGGACATGTTTATCACAAGCTTGTTAGACTGGGGTCGAGGCCTCGCACGGGCGAATGAAGTCTCGATACGTAACGGCCATCTGATGGTGCAAGGAGCGTGACGGGAGGTGGTTGACCTCTTTCGGGCTAGAATCCTTTCTACCTGGGAGTCGTCCTCGTGGCAAGCTTCCTTCCGATGCCCCCCCCCCCCCCTCATTCTCTATTTTTCTATATGTACCCCCTCCTTATCCCCCCCCCCCCCCCAACATTCCGTTTTCAGAATTTGTAATTCAATATTCAGTAATGGAATCGGGATAGTAAATTACTACATTTTCTCAAAAAAAAAAAAAATAGTCCCATAGTTTACTACACATTCCACTAATAGAATATATAATATTCTAGTATAATATATACTCAGTATAGTGTATGCTCGATTAATTTTTTTAAATAAATAAAAAATATTGGTGCATTGTTACACTAAATCATTTTTATAATCTAAAATATGCATCGTTAGAAATCTAGTAAAATATATATATTGTTAGACGATGTATGTACATTTTTAATTTTTTTTAACATTATTTACTAAAAATATATTTATTTAATTCAAAATGGAGCGTTGTACATTTTTCTTATCAAAACATATACATCATTTGATAATGTTTATTGTTTTGTAAAAAATAAAAACATATGTGGACTATGTTTTTTATTGTAAAAATGACTGAATCTAACATTTTCAAATATTGGTCTATTTAATTAAACTTTATATTTTACTTTTCATAATAATATGTATTTCATCACTCTTTAAGTGAGTATATATCTTTTTAAAAAATTAAAATGATTGAGAACTGCAGAGAGGATTGCAATGGGACTAGACATATCATTTCCATAGGAGTGATATTACACACATGCCGTTTTTATTTCGGTCTCAATTCCAGTCTCACATGTGTCAATAAAAAATCATCAGAGCATATACGCACATTAATAAAGTATATGCTTCCATAAGTTTTTTTTTCACATTTTCTATAAATGCATTCATGCAATTTAAACGAATATATGCTTCATTTTTTTATTAAAACATTTACTTCATTAGATGGTGTATACTATTTTAAAAAATTTAAAACACATGTAGTTCAGAATTAAAACTATAAAAGGGATTGTACGTCGGGAGGGAAGGAGGGGCCGATGGTGGATGGGCAGATACCTCTTCTTCGCAATCACAGTGGCTAGATCTCCTCTCGCATGTTTTCCTTCCTTTTTTTCTCGCTTCTTTTGTTGCATTTCCTTAAATTGGATGCTCCAATGTGACATTCTAATACAATTCGTGGTAGCATCATTTAACTTAGCCTAAAACAAAAACAATACATTAACAAACTGTTACTACTAGCTATGAATTTATGATATAATAGTTTCAGCAGATGTTATATTGAAAGGTACCACCAACAAACATGCAATTTCATGGCAGTGGACCCCTATTTGATTGAATGCAGCAGAATTTAATGTCTCCATGTCTTGCTTTTAGGAGATCATTCACATTGCTCGCTTTATTTTACTCAATCATAGTGAAAGAAATCCAAATCTTTCATGTCCTATATACAATCTTAGGACAAATTTCATGTTTTTGTTGGGAAATCAAAAGTTTGAAAAACCCCATTAGTGTTGTTATATTATAAGCGGTATGATTATGATATAAAACTGAAACTATATTCAAATAATATTTGATAAATATTTCACCAAAAAAAAATCATTTAATAAATAGAAATATTTCTGCTATTATAATATTATATTCTTATCCTCAAATAATAGTCCGTGGTTAACTATCCTGAAAAGATAATTTAAGATTTATACTATTTTATTTCGCTCACTGATATTAATAATATAAATTCTTACACAGTATTAATAAAAAAAGATATATCAATCACTATTCTCCTCTATTTTATATTACTATCACTTAAAAAAATGTAAAGATTAATATATCAATGACTAGCCAAAATGACTTATATTAACATCTAATTTTCCAAATATGGGTTGAGTTCCTTGCATAATTTAAACATGTCTGGATCCAATGGGGACAAACCATGTCTAATAATCCACAAATCACGCTTTTGGAAAAAAAACGCGTTGAAAACATGCTTAATGATAGTCAGAAATTGATGGCAGATTCACATGTTCTATAATTATGTAGGGATTAGATTGAGTAACATTTCAATTAAGAACTGTTATGGCAACCACTCACCTACCAAATAAGTGCAATTAAGAGTATCATATTCTTATATTTGATTCTCAATTAAGTCTACATAAAAAAACCACCTCCCAAGTCCCACCAACCTGCAGGGCCCATTTTTATAGCTGGAGTCAGGTGTCATGGCCTTTGTTTTTTGTTTGATTGAGGTCCTTCAACTCAGTAAAAAGGTGCTAATTTTTTATATGATTATGCTGAATATCTCTGCTATTGCACCTAAACTGAACATGATTGTATGAGAATGATAAGCCTTCATTTCATTTAAAGCATTGACAATAACAAAGTAACCTTGAAACTATTGGATAGTCTTGCATTTCAATCATTGAACACCAAGAAAAAAACAGTACACTATGGAGGATTGTATACATACTCTACCCAAAATTTTCTTGTACATGTTTTGATACACGAAGAATATGATAATGTTATATATGCACTCTATTATGAATTTTTTTTTTGAAGCCCATTATATTTTATAAAGACACATATTTCATGGATGATGTATACTTAAAAAAAAAAAAAAAAATTAAAACAGTAACAGTTAACAAAACAGCGTACAATATTTTCCTACATTTTATAAACATAAGAGAGTTGTTACAAACATTACTTGTTGAATTTTTTAACATTTTTTAAAAATAATTCAATATAATTATCAAATTATATATTTATTTTTTGAGAAATTAATTAGAGGTCCCTAAGGATATCTCTGTATTAACGATAAGTCCCTTGATTTTTTTTTAAGTCCCTATGGTTGATGAGACATTATTTCTAGGTCCCTGACAATACTTGCTATTTAAACTCTCATTTAACAGTGTACAAAAGTGACTTAACAGTGTACATATAGGAAATCAATCTCATTAACTAGTGAAGACATTGCCCTGATCATAAAGCTGTCGGTTTTGGGGGGACACCCTCATCTTAGACTCCTCTTCAATAGAATACATTTTTTTGTTGTATGACGATCGAATATGTATTTTTTTCATTACTTGAATAATGTTATTATTCAATTTATTATTATTATATCATGAGAATTAATTAAATTGTTTCATATGCTTGATTTTACAAGCACACAAGAACTTGTAGATGGAGCCTGACAACTTATCATGTCTCCCCACGATTATTCAAGCGGGTTATGAAGCTGACAAAGAGAAGGTAGGAGAAAAATGTTGACCCTTTTGGGGTATCTGCAAATGAGATTTGAATGCTATAAAATTATCTAGGTAAAATTGCTAAATTGTTTTTATACACTTCCATGTTATATGTGTACACTGTTAAATTACTTGTGCAAATTGCTAAATCACACCCTTATGGTATGCATATGTACACTGTTAAGTCATCTTTGTACACTGTTAAATGAGAGTCTAAATGGCAGGTCTAATGACAGTTATTGACAGGGACCTAAAAAAAATGTCTTGGCCACTTTAGAGACTTAACAGTTATTGTCAGGACCTAGAAATAATGTCTCATCTACTATAGGGACTTTAAAAAAAGTAAAAAAAAGTCAAGGGACTTATCATTAATACAGAAGTATTCCCAGGGACCTATAATTAATTTTCCCTTATTTTTTTAAAAAAATAGTTTTTTAAATGAATTATATTATTTATCTCTCTCTCTCTCCAGGCAGTAATAACAAGTCTCCTGCTGTGAAAAAAAAAAAAAAATCCAAGTCTTTCACCGTGTTTGGGAACTCTCAATTCTCAATCTCTCCCTCATATAAAAACCCTCTCTCAAATGAGTTATCTTTCACTTTCCAATCTAGGGTTTTCTCTCTCTGTCTCGGCGTCGATCCATAGGAGGGGGTTCGGCCGGAATCAGAGGGTCCGACGCCATGTCTTCCGGCAGATACATGGCCTACTCGCCGTCCCCCTCCGCCCCCCAATCCCCCCAAATACACGGCATCCGCTCCTCTGCCGCCCTCGTTGAGCAGGAGAAGTATCTACCTCTCTCTGTATAGATTTTGTTGAAAATCATGTTTTTGGCTTCTGATCGGTCTTGATTTGGGTTTTTGATGCTTAATTGTGATTTTTTTGTTGGGTTTTCTTCTTGGATCTGGAAATTTATGTCTGATTCTGTTGTTGTTCCTGGATCTGTTGGATTTGATTAATTTTTCAATCTGGCTTTTGTTGGGTGTGGAATATGTTATGGGTTTGACGTGTAAAGACTGAAAATTGGGAGCTTTTTTTTTTTTTGCTCTGAACAGCTCTCTTTCTCTCTCTTTAGCTTTGGTTGTAATGCTTGATTGTGTTGCATTTGGATTTCTTTTGCTATTTTGGATATGGTTTTTCATATCTAATCCCGTTGTTCTTCTTTGATTGTTAGCTCTGGCATTGCTTCTGTGTTTATTGAAGTGGGTGGTCAGGATTTATTTGATCTTTCGGACTGACTTGTGTTGGTGTGGGCTTTGCTATGGTTTTGATGCATAAAAACTTAAATTTGGATTTTTTAAATTTGTGTTTCGGACAGTTGCTGATTTACCATTTTTAATGTGTGTCTAATGCTTAATTGTAATGCTAAGTGCTCACTGACTGGGTTATTTTATTTTAGATTTTTTGGATCTTTTGTAAGGTTTTTTTTTGTCTTCGTGTTTTTCTCGGATCTAGATATCTATATCTAGTCCTGTTTTTCATTCTTGATTTGTTGGATCTTGTGGTGGAGGTAAGATTACAAGCTCTGACATTTGTTTCTGGATTCTGAAGTGGTCAGGTGTGATTTAACTAATCTTTTGGTACGACTTGTAGAGTGTGGGATATGTTGTGGGTTTGATGTGAAGACTGATGATTTGGAGGCTTTTTGTCTCATGCATCTGTGATTTGCATTTTTTGGATTTAATTGTTGTATTTTTTTTTATCCGGGTTTTGTTAATTTACCTAAATTGACATGGAGATCTGATCCTTGCATTTGGAGTTGTTATTTGTTGGCTTTTTTTGGAGTTAATGTGGTTAGTAATCTATGTTACATGATTTACATTTTTTTTTGTTTTATTATGGTATGATCTGCTCAAATTGTGTATAAGAACAATGTGCTAATTAATTTGGAAAAGATGTGAAGAAAGTAATCTGCGTTGCCATTCGAAGTTGAAATGATTTTGGTGTTCATACTCTGAAAGCGTTTATGAATGCCTAGGTCTATAGTTGATAGATTCTATTTGAATGAGTATGTATATTTGATGTGCGAGTTTTAAATTATTGGTTTTTATGTAGTGGATGTTGCAATACACTTCCTAGATTGTGAATATTTTAAATATGCAATTAACTTGTTATTTATCCTTAACATAGACAAGTGATCTTAATCTGGCTTGCAAAATTTGATTGTAGGTATCTTTCTGAATTGCTCGCAGAGCGAAACAAGATAAGCCCATTTGTGCCAGTGCTTCCCCATTGTTATCGGTTGTTAAATCAGGGTGAGTAATGAAAGGGAAAGCATTCACTTGGAACATTGTAACTCTGCCTTTTACTAACATACTTTCCAGTTGGTTGTCTCTTTACTTTTATATATATATTTGATGCCATGTTATGAGTCATGATGTGTGCTTTGTAGCTTCCTCCCCCCCCCCCCCCCACCCCCAACTCTAGCCTAATCTGGTCTATAAATTGATGTGGGATGATGATCTTGTCTGCTTTAAGTCAAATCTGGATTCTCTAAGAAGACATTTAATCACTAAAGTCTTTTATGTGCATTGGTTGCACAATTTAAAGCGGAAGATGTTGTTTCATCAGTTGAAATTACACGAAGAAACTGATACATATGCATTCCCAAATGTCTTCTTGCAATACTCTTTCAAAATATATTAGTGGATTGTGACGAGGCTTTTTTAATCACTTAAGAATATAGCAATTTTGGCCTTGATAGTGATCTCTAGTCTGTTTGGTCATCTTTGTTGTATCTCGGATACTGATGATCACAATGATATGGATATTCTATACGCTAGGGCTCGTGAGGATCATTGTAGCTATGATGTGTGTCTGATGAGATTTTTTCTTTATAACTGCAGTATATGAATAGATGATCAACTTTTAGTGAAGTGTCATGAATTCTCATTAGTATTATATTTGAGAGATTGAATAAGCCATGCTGGTTATGAGTTAGTAGTGCTTGATATCTCCAGTGAGAAACGTAATGAAAGTCAAGCTGACCATGTATGAATGCAAAAATCAGACAATTAATGGCAAGTTCATCTCATTTTCTGAGCCCTTTGATGATATCCTTGAATGAGAGATTGTTGTAGCTAGTTGAGTATTTTTAAAAGATCTATGTGATTAACATGCACATAGTTCTTGGGTCAAAATGAGCATCCATTGTCTTGTATCTTGTGAAAATAAAACCAAGATGGCTCTATGGATCTCAATTTGTAATTATTGAATCAACTTGTTACTAGCAACATCAATCCAAGGACTCAAGGATTAAATGTCATACCCTGCTCTAATCGTCCATTGGCATCCAGGAAGTGTTCCATAAAAGACCGCAGTTAAATAAGACATGCATGATTTAGTCCTGAAGGAAAAATGGAACGAGATCCTAACGTGCATTTATGTTCCACTATGCATGGTAAAAAAACTCTGGTCCATACAATATTTAAAAATGGTCATAAAATTTATCTTCCAATTGATTGAATATGCAGATAGTTGTATTACAAAATGAGGATATTCTTTTCCTTTTGCATCACCTTGATCAATATGGACAATGTCATATGGACGGGAAACAATCAAGTTCACAGCCATCAATGCAGTGACAGACATGGACAATTTGTTGAGGCAGAGTGTTTTGAGAGTCTATAAACCAGTCACGGTCGAGACTTGCTTTCTTTGGGCTATGTACTACTTTAACTAGTGAATGGCCTATCTTTTTCCAAAAAAAGGGATGTAGTTTTCCTTGTTAAATTTGGATTTCCGTTGTGATATACAAATACATATAAGTTTTGCATTTTGTGGGAGATGCAATGGAAAACTACAGTGAGAGACAGAGAGTGATGACTCCATGATCCAACACTGAGATCTCACGTTGCCCTGTTTCACCAACCTTCAGGGGAAAAAATCCTGCATAACTGTAATTTCCATGAATCCTACTCCTTTCTGTTAGCTAATCTTTACGATCTAATTCTGTTTTGTTTTGGTGTTAAGTCCCTTATCTGAAAAGCCTTAGAATACCAGCTTCTTTTGATTTTACTATCAGAACGTCACATCAGAATCACTAGTTCCAATTTCCTTACTGGATCTCAAAGCAAGTCTTATTTCACTGTAAAAATTTTCTCAATGCGTCCGCACTGTCATCAGTGTTTCTGTGATATCCATGAGAGGAAAATTTACAAAAAAATATAAGCTATCTCTTATGAACAAAAGGATCTGTTTTTTAGTAATGACTCAAAATTCAGTAATGGTTCAGATATATTTACAAAAACCGGCATTCATTGACTTCTTGATAGATGACCTTTCATAATTTAGATATAGTTAGATTTACTGCAGCAAAGTTATCTTCACTAGCCTAAAGACTACGTTTGCGTAACTTACTTTACTTAAAATGTATTCTAGTTCAAGTTAAGCTATAGCTTCCTATGGAATATATATATGATCTCCTCACAAATGCTTCCAATAGAATCATAAGCTACCATGCAAGTAGTTTTTCATTACATTATTCCAGGTAATTTTTTCAAGAGAACTTATATTTACGTGGTGGGGCATGTTAAAATGGAACTAACAGCTCTAATTGACTGATATTGTTTGCCCGTTCTGTGCTGACTACTTAACAAATGCTAACGGGTATGTCTTATTCTTGAAATTGAAATGTTGAAACAGAAATATTGCGTGTAACCACACTGTTGGGGAATGCATCACTTTTAGATCAAGGTGGGATTGAACATGCTAGCCCTCTGAGTACAGGAGGAATGTTTTCAAATGGAGGAGCAGCTGATGGATGGGCGTCAGCGTTCCAATCAGAAGTACGGACACTAACCTGACCATTAACATGACTTCTCTTTCCATCTAATTTCACTGCTCGTGGGAAACACATTTGACTGTTGCTTACATTAAGTCTAACTTTAATTAACTCTCCTATTTTAATTGTGCATTTTAAATTTATGATTTTGCAGTAGCTGAGAGTCTGACATCTAATTAACAAAGATATGACCATAGGCTTTTCTTGTGGTGTGCTGAGGAGTTCACTTTGTCTGGAAAAGTCGGGTCCTCTCATCATTTTTAAATCATTGTAGCCATATGCATCACCATTAAAATCTTGTATGCAGTGTCAATCCAGGAAGAGTAGATTTATAAGGTCAATTGTATTCTTAATTTTTATTCATACATGAGAACACTCCAAATCATATGTTTCCTGTCTAATTGCGGTGGATTGGTGTTTTGTGCATTGAACTTGGACCGATCGTGCTTGTCACTATAAGTAGAACACGGATGTAGATGCTTTGTATTGTGTAACTTTTAACTGCATTATATATGGACGCCAACAGTACTTTCTCTTCTCAGAGTGGTAGAATGCACTATTAAAATATGTAATTCTATGTTTTCTAAATTGCTGAATCTCATCTAGATTTTGTGTTATTTCACTTCACATATAATGATGAACATCTCTTCGTCGCTTTGCCACTTGGTTGGATTAGTATTTCCTTGCTAATGGTTCCAGATCCTACTTGTTTTAAATGCAAAGTTCATGTATTGTGAACAAAATCTGTCACTATGTTCCTTGTCTATTTTAACAGTATTTTAAGCTGTAATGTGCAGAGGTTGGGATTACTGCAGTCTTCGTCAGCTCATGGCTGGCCTGGATCTCAAGGCAGCTCTTCAAGTCTTGTTGTCAAAAAAACAATGAGGGTGGATATTCCTGTTGATAAATACCCCACTGTATGTCACAATGTTGTGCTGTTTTCTTACATTGACCTCTTGGCCATATGTATAGCAAATAAATCTTCGTTGGCGACTGATAATTAGCTTTCGATATACTTCTGCAGTACAACTTTGTGGGGCGACTCCTTGGTCCAAGAGGGAACTCACTGAAGAGAGTGGAGGCAAGTACTGAGTGCCGTGTCTTGATTAGGGGACGTGGCAGCATCAAGGATCCAACTAGGGTAGGCATGCGTTCTCTCTTTAATGCATATATCCCTTATGCAAACAATGCCACCTCCTTAGTACATAGAATATTGGAAGCAAACTTCCGTCCTTGACATGTGATTTGTTCAGTCCTTAAAATATTTTTTTAATGCAGTCCACTTGTTTATAAAAAAAAACAGTGCTTTATGCTGTACATCTATACAAAAATCAGGATCCTGAAATTCATTGATCCTTTTGAAAATTAATGATAAAAACTAGATTTTTGTAAAAAGAATAGTACCTTAGTAAACATGGAGTTTTCCCATGCTTCAGTTTATGATACTGTTCTTGCTCTGATACAGAGAGCGCACATTTGCTTCATCATTTAAAGTATCTCCACATTAAGTTATGCACTTACCTTGAGCTATATGTTAGCTTATATGGTCTTTTTCTTTTATTAAATCTTGGCGTACTCTTTAATGAGTGAATAACAAGGGATTTTAGAAACATGGCCTGTTACTTAGGTACTATTTCTTTTATTAATTCTTGGCTTACTCTTTAATGAGTGAATAACAAGGGATTTTAGAAACATGGCCTGTTACTTAGGTACTATGTATGCTAGCAACGTTGGAACACTGTTTGATGAAATTCCAAATCATGTTATAGTCATGACCATACCGTTGTGCTCTTTGTATGAATGAGTCATTTATATCTTAAATTTTTGAGACATTCCTGCATGCCTAGAATCAGAAAATGATTTTGCTGAAAGAAAGTGTCAGATTGTTCTCAATCTGAAACACTGGTTTTTAATTTTTTTTTTCCTTGAATTAAGATACAGCTCAAATCTGTATTTTATTGTTGAGAAGCATGTAATGAACCAGGCCAAGTGTGACAACCGGCTTTTATGCATTGGATTTCAGGATATCTGATGATGTCATTTGTTACACTTTATACAGGAAGATATGATGAGAGGGAAACCTGGGTATGAGCATTTGAACGAGCCTCTCCACATACTTGTAGAAGCTGAGTTACCAGTCGAGATAATCGATGCTCGTCTGATGCAGGCGCGGGAGATCCTCGAGGATTTAATGAAACCCATGGTATTGAATGTGTTTCTCCGTTAATTCTCAACCATATCTATTCAGGATGATTCTCAGGATTTCTTCAAAAAAAAAAAAAAAACTATAACTTAAATTCTCAACCATCACAGCATAACATTGTATTATCTGACCTATCTATTCAGGATGAGTCTCAGGATTTCTTCAAAAAACAGCAGCTCCGAGAGCTGGCGATGCTGAATGGCACACTCCGTGAGGAAGGTTCGCACATGTCGGGTTCCGTCTCGCCCTTCCACAACAGCCTTGGCATGAAGAGGGCCAAGACAAGGGGGTAGTCCTAATAGTCCTCAAGAGGCGACAATGCTTCTAATCTTTCTTTGCCTGTCTGTTGTCTGATTTGCTATGCAGCGACTGTGGTGGTGCACCGCCTCATGCCCCAATAGCCCTCAGGGCAATGGCACGGACGGGTGGTCATTTCTGACTCGCTATGAATATTGTGGTTATCTGCTCTTTTGGGGGGGTAGTTGATGATATAGCTATGGAGAAGCTCGAGTCGAGTTTGCTTCTGTATGTTTGTGTTTATTTCCTGCTATTATTTCTGTTGTACTGTTGCATTGTTGCTTGTGATTGATAGTTTTGATACCAAGTTGTTGGGCCGTTTTTGTAAAGAACATAATGATATTTGGTTTGTGTATAAAATGACTGCCCCTAATGTTGATGGGATTGTTAAAATGTAGAATTTCTATTTGAACAATGGTATTATGGTAATGCCAATGCCACCATCTCAGTCGTTTATGTGGTTATTTGAAGTTTCTTTTGTTGCTTGGATATTACTACTTAATTTTATTGACTTTTTAGATTTTACATTTCTCTGTGAATGGTGGGCTTGGAATGAATCAGGAAGGGAAGAATCCAAATAACCCCCTGTAAAGTATTCAAAATTCATGAAACCCCTTGACTTTTTTTAAAGTCAATATAACCTCTTGAAACTAACTATTTAAATTCAAATAGTCCTTTGAGTTAAACTTTTTATTGGCAGATGATGAATATTATGTGAATATTTTATTTAGTTAACCTGCGTGAAAACACAGAATATCAAAACCCCCTACAATGTGTCAAAATGTAGAAAACCTTGTGCAAATGACAATTTTACCATTCTAGATAAATTATAAAACCTTATCTGGAGGGTAAAAAATCGTGATTTATAGAATTGTTTTTGCATTTTTAACACATTGTAAGGGGTCTTTTGGTATACTATGTTTTCAGTCAGGGTTAACCAAATGCAATATTTGCAAAATGCTTTTTATCTGTCAGAAAATTTAACTCAGGGGACTATTTGGATTTACATAAGTGTTTTCAGGGGGTATTTGAATTTATATAAGTGTTTTCAAGGAATTATACGGACTTATAAAAAGTGAGGGTTATATGGATTTTGAACTGTTTACAGGGTTATATGGATTTCGAACAGTGTACAGGGTGTTATATGGATTTTTCCCATCAGGAAAATAAGTTGATTTGGATGGAGGTTCAAGGTTGTTTTGATTTATTCGAGTTATAAATGTCCCTATTTTAGTCATAAAATGATGCACAAAATATTCCTTTTGCACCTTGTTTTGCTTCATTTTTTTTTATTTTTCATGTAATAATGCATTCTATTCATATTATTGGAGTATATAATTCATTACACGTCTAAAAGATGGGAAAATCAAGAACTATAGATGAGATTATATTGAGATTTATACATTAATAATCTAATGATAAACAAACTGCATCCATTCCAAGGATTATGTAACTTGTCATTCCATACAAACTCTTAAAGAAAACAATGTGGCGCTTCACAGCATCACAAAATCATCTTTACATACACAATTACACACAGCACCCTTTCAAACATGTCAGATAACACTACTAAAGTTTCCATTGCATAAACTGATACCAAAATGAGACATCTTTCAATGCATTTAGAAATCATATGAAATCCGTTCTCATCCAAACTGTCATTCACATCATCCAACATACCTATAAATCCATTCATTCACAGTCACTGCTGCACATAGTAGTACGCCATGGGGTCTGTCCCAGGGACCACCACCGACTGTCCCATCATCGCCACATCATCCTTCACATCCTCCCTCGGTACGATGTCCACCAAGAAATCAAAGATATCGGTCCTCGTAATCGCAGCAGCAATGTCATTCTTCTGTAAGGTCCTCCTCTTGTTCTCCTCGGTGTGCACCCACGAACGGTGGGTGAGCTCTAGAATGAACATCTCGCAAGCTTGTGCGAAGACAACGGGGGCCTCGGCTGCGATCATGCGGACGTCCTCATCGGCCTTCATGATCTTCTTGATCCGGGCGAGGGGGAGGCTGTGGTTCTTGAAGTCGGTGGTCCGCTCGATCTCCTCGTACTGCTGAGACCAGAACACCTGGAGCTGCTGCTGGGTTTGTTGCTGCTGCTGCTGGTGGTTGTACATGGTTTGGTAGTAGGGGGCGGCTGTGCCATAGGGGAGTTGTGGGGCGATGGTGGCGGCTGTTATGGCTGTGCCCATCACTGGCTCAGTCTGATCGTGGGGTGGCTGATCCATGGAGGATACTGCTATTCAAGTAAACAAGTGAGTAGACAAAATTTAATTGCATTTCATTCAAATAAGAAGTCTAATAAACCCAACCAAGAGTCCTTATGCAATTGTGCCAGAAAGAAAGATTTGATTGCATACCTGACTAATCAAGACAAATATAGATGTTCTGTTACTAAAATGTCTGTTGAACAATGCAACAACTCTCCCAAATTTTAATCCCATTGTTCATTTACGTCAGATATTCAGCAAAGGTTCAGTTTGGTATGATGTATTTCATAAATTATACGAAATACGAATGGTAAAAGTATGGAGATAAGTAAACTATTTCTAGATGTATTTTATCATTATTATGAAAAAGACATGCAAAAAATTAGATGTTGGGTGTCAATGGAGTGATAACAATTAAGAATTAGCTTTTGAAATTACAAAGTATATGATAATCATCCAAACTAAATACACATCTGGATTGTGAATGTACAAAACATACAATTCGATGAATAGAAGCATGTTCGGCCAATAGGTGAAGGAGGTATCTAATCAAAATACTTTTCAAACATCAGAAAAAGTTTAGAGTATGCTCCCAATAAGATTTGCAGGAGTTCAAGAAGTTGTGTGTTTCAAAAGATTCGCAAAAAAATGCTTTTTAGCGTTTGGAAAACACATTTTGGTTAATTATGCAGCTTATGCTTTTACAGGAATCAACTTAACCTCCAACGTGTTTCCAAATGGTCACAAATTTTAAAAAAGCTAAATATAGCATTTATTAGTTATAAAACAATAAAAAAAGAGCTTTTCAGGAATCTAACTGATGTCTGCTTTCTGGGGGTCTAATTTTAAAAGCATCTTTAAGTGAAAAGCTGCATTTCAAACAGGCTTCCAAACGTTAAAGTAGAGGAAAGATATTGTAACAAAAAACCATAACATTCTTAACCTTCAATGATAGAGCAAGACACAACAATGGAGATTGATTTATTTATTTTTTAATAAACTTTGTGGTTCTCTAACAACTTTGAAGGAAAAAAATGCCTATCTCTAGGTACTCAGAATCAAAGTCCTCAAAAGAAGGGGACGTCTAGTCTCACCAACACTTTTTCTTACCCCACCAATAAAAAAGGTGTTTTTTCTATTCCCACCGATCCAGCCAGGACGATCGAACTTGGTTGTCATTTTAAGTTTTTGGCGACCGAACTTGATCGTCATTTCATATTTTGGACGGCATAATTTGGTCGTCATTTCAGGTTTTCGGCGACCGAACTTGGTAGAACAGAATTTGTAATAAAGTTTATAATTTTTTTTCATGGAAATATAATCCCATGACGTGTATCCTCCTTAGATCCTTCATGCCACTCCACGTCAGAGTTGTAATGTAGAGATAATAAATTATTATTCTTAAATGTAGAATATAAGAACAATTTTTTTACATAAATAACAGACAAATTTTCAAAAGCCAAATATAAAATGTGTTTGAATCAACTGGTATGTTTTTTTTTTGTTTTCAAACAAAAAATCTGGTTAACTATGAATTCAAATGAAGCTTAAAAATGATATATATTTGTCTAATAAAATATTTTTCTATAAAAGTTTGAATTAATTGAAAATATACCTACTTACATTTTTTTTAGTCCCCCAGCTATTGTTTGGATAAAAGAATAAATGTTGAATATGATGGATAAAACAAAAAAAATTATTTGTTTATAAAGAATAGGTAAATATAGTTTGGACCCTGTTCGAATCCGTCGTCCAAAACTTGAAATGACAACCAAATCCAGTCGCTCAAAACCTGAAATTATGACCAAGTTTGGTCGACCTGGATCGGTGGGAACAGCAAAACACCGAGTTTTTTTTTTATTTTTTATGGTGAGTTAGATGAAAGACTTGGTGAAGATAGACACGCCCTCAAAAGAATCCATAGCATACAAATTGAATAGCAGATCAAATTTTTGACAGAACTACATTAAACTGCAAAAGACCATTCATAAATCTCCCCATTAGTATTTAAATAGTTAATAATCTAGTGATCATCAGTTAATCATATGAGTACTAAAGATTGCATTTTGTATAGACAAAAAAAGGACTCCCGTTGGATAGCAGAATAAGAGTGGATTAAGGTGGAATAAGGTGGGATAAGAATAGATAGGGAAAAATGGTGTTTGTTTAAAGAGTATAGGATGAAATTACTATGCCAATAAAAATGAGTATAAGAGAGTATAACAATTCTAAGTAACCCCTAGAATAAGCTATACTCACTTTATCTATTCTCATGGGCCCACATGTCAAATCAAATTTTTACACCTTATCATATCAAATCAAATCACATATCAACACCTCTTATACATCAAAGGGCCAACATGCCAAATCAACTTTTTCACACTTTATTTATATTTTATTCTTTATCAACCAAACAACTCAACTTTATTCTTACGTTTTCCAATTAGAATAAAAAAAACACAACCAAACAGAAAATCTTTTATTCATGTAGATTTGATCTATCCAGAATAACTCAATTCCGCTATGCAAACGGGGACATAATAAATACAATGATAGACAAAAAATGGACATCAAACACTATAGTCGATTCAATGAATGGAAATACTAATCCTTCGAATAAACATAACACGCAAACTCTAGTGATAGAAATCAAAAACGAAGGAAAACACAAAAATCAGATTTTGGTTTTCAAACATTGAAGGAGTTCCTCTTCCTCGAATTAGAGTTTACTTCTAACCTCTTTTTTTTGCTTGAAATCAAATAAAACCCATCAATTCATCAGAAACCACAATTTAACAGAAACCCAAATCAAATCTAATAAATATAAAGAAACCCATTTTGATCCCTTGATCCCAACCCAAGAAAACCCAAAAAAGTTCATTCATCCCATCCATGAAAAAAGAGCCACCTAAATTAGGGTTTTCAAACTCCTATCGAAACCGATCAGTTCAAACGAACAACCACTAAAAAAACACGAAAGGGTACGCGAAAAAACACGGAAGATCGCGTTTTCCCCTTCATTTTCGATCAAAAGAGGGGGACCAATCGAATCGGACTTTCAAGAACCGAAAAATCGGGACGAATGAGAGAGAAACAATGGAGATGGGGTGGGAGGGAGAGATCACCTACTTGAGATCGTCTGATCTGAGAGGGGTCAAGAAATCGGAGACGTTCGCTTTGAAAGGGACGGTAGAGGAGAGAAAACCCAGATAGCAAATCCTCCTCCGTTGAAACTCTTTATAAATGTTTTTTTTTTAGACTCTACGGATGAGATTTTAATTCAGTCACCAATTTTTTATATTTTCTGGAGAAATTAATTCCGGGGCCTCCATAGAATCCCTGAATTATTTTTAGATCCTTATAATATCTGAGCTTATTTTTAGGTTTCAAGGTTACGTATGGTATTATTGATGGGTGTTCCTATGTAATTGGGTTACTCTTTTTATTCAATTTTGTCCTTGTATTCACATTGTCTTTGTACCCTCCTCTCCCCATCCATACATACTAGACATTCTCCCCACGCGCGTTAAATTTGGTGATAAACGGTGAAAGAAAGATAAAAATATAAAAATATAAAAATGTACAGATGGAAAGATTCAAAATAATATACAATAAAGTCTGAGGACATAAAAATAAGTCGATGTTATGTTTCAATCATTTTCATAGTCCTTACACGGTTTACTTTTTTCAAGGTATATATCTAGTTAATAAGATACATTATTTTATGTAAAATATACATACTCAAACGAATTAAATGCATATATTCTTATTTTTTTCACAATAGATATATAATGAGAAATGAAATATGTACTAAATTTTTATGTGTAATTTTTTTAATAAAAATATATACTTAGTTAGTGAGCTGCATTCTTTATAAAAAAAAAAAGTGAAAGACAAATTTGAATGAATTGAATTGAATTGAATGCATATGTTTTATGTTTTTTGAAATATAGTATACACTCACATGGTTGAATATATACATTTGAGTTTTGACTTTTAACATTGATTTTTATATATTTAAGAATTAGTTGGTCTAATTAACTCGTAGCCAATTCTAAAAAATCATCCGTTCAGGATCTGATTGGTTGTTATCGAGTTTTTATCATAACTCAAACTAGAATTCAGACCGGTTGAAGATTGATTCAACCGCTAGGTCGAGTCGGTTTTTAAAACATATCAACACCTAAAGACCATATCTAACAACTAACACAGGAACACCAATAATATCTAATAATTTTGATATTCCATATGATCTCATTAAATGGAATCAAATCAAACTGTTTAAGAATAAATTCTTGAAGAATGGGATTCCGATAGACTGATTTGAATTTATTTACTTTTTTAAAATATGATTCTTCACGAATTTATAGAAACTGAGTGCAATTAGTGCCGTAGAATTATTGTTCACCTATAAATTTATTCTATTTTTTCTTGGTTAAGTCTTTTCTTGAATAAAGTTAGAATAGCATATTCCATTGCATATTTATCTTCAGGCACTAAGAAAATTTTGGATGTGTTATTTAATTTGGATTTAATGATTTTATAATTTTTTAGGCCTAGCATGTTGTTACGATAAATTTTGAGAGTGGGTGGATCAGATTGTTTTGTTAAGACATTGTCACTAGGAACATAAAGATAATTGTGTGAGAGATGTGACATGTGCAACGTGCTTTTGTATGTGTGGGATTGTTTAGTAAGATGGTTTTTTTTCAAATGACACAAATAATTTAATTCATTGACTTGGTTAACAATTGATGAATAGGAACTATTATCATGTTTATACTAACTCAATGTGGACATCTATATCAAAGTTTATACTCGCAAAATAAATATATTTTTTCTTCTATTATTCTAGTTATACAAGATTTATTCTTCTCTTATACTACAAAACAAATTGGGCTATTGTAGCGTTTTACAATTGGTCTGAGTCATGTTTGAAAATTCTATTTTTAGAAGAATCATACTTAATTTAAACATATATGTTTTCGACGCCCAAACAACCCTATTCTTTTGAAGAAAGTAAATAAACAACTACAATTTCTAATTTTAAGAAAGCGATTTTCAAAATATATTTTCAAAAATTAAGTAATTTCAAAAATTGTTTGGCTAAGTTTTAAAAAGCTTCATTTTGTTATATTTCTCAAAAACTATTTTTTTTTATAATTTTTATTAAATATGATTCTACCAAAAATAGAATTTACAAAAGTTGTTTAAGTGTTTTTTCAAACTTATTTTTAAACACTAAAAATCGATCACAATTTCAAACAGCCCCACCAAAACTGAACAACTACACGTGTTAAACAAGAATTCAACACTTATTCATGTCAGATTTTCTCTCTGACCCACAGAAAAACTCACCCAATTCTTGAAACTCAGCCACAGCTGATTCAAACCATTGGATCTCAAGATCCAATTTTTTGTATAATCAAAATTTTAATCTAATGCTTAATTAATTCAAAAGTCAAAACACAAACAAGTTAGAACAGCTTGAACTCTTGGTTTCTTGATCAAACAATATCATATGAGAAACATGAACTCCATTGATAACACAAACCACACATACAAAAAAAAAAAACTGTTTATTCAGTCACAAAAGTTCTGAAGCCTTTTTCTTCTCCTCTTCCAAAAAAGTAAAGAAAAAAAACCTTAATCACATGCACCATGAGGACTCCCATCGACGAACCTCAAATCGCGATTCCTGCGTTGTCGATTGGTTTTTGAGTTCTCATCTGTTTCATCAACTCTGGAAAATATGATCACAAAGAACATCGATTCATTGCCTCCCTCTCTTATGTTCTTCATCTCCATAGACATGTCTCTCTTCTTATGTATAATCTTTGATGTCTCCAAAGAGCATCATTTGTGGTTGTATATATATATAGATAAGAAGTCTTGTGATTTTTGTTTTTTGTATGTATAGAAGATATTTAATTTATTAGGCCGCTTTGACCAAGGATTTTGAATGGTTTTGCTTTTGGTGAGGAAGTTGTATTTGGTTTTGACTATTAATCATTCAAGCTTAGTTTTGTGTCCTCTGTTGCTACTACAAGTCAAATAATTGAATTCATATATCATATATTAAAAAAACGCTATCATAGAATATAATAAATCAGACCAGGATTGGTTGTTTGACTAGAGTAATGGATTTACTTGTAGATATCAGATTAAAAAAAAAATTATGCTATAAGATATATCATCTTATAAATATGAGCAATTATTTGTACATGAGAAACCTTTATATTGTGTGAACGAATTATTTGTACATGACTAAGTGCTAAATATCAAATTAAGGATTAACCCGAGCCATCTATTGTTAGCACTTATTAGCCATGCCTATAAAAAATAAATTATACATGCAGTATATTGTGGGTCAAAAAAACTATACAATACTTATTAGAAATATATATCTTAAAAATTGAAATACACAATCACATGAATTGAAATAGCAGCTTTGTCAAAAAAAATAATGTAATTTTTTTTGTTTGAGAAAATGTGGTTCATTTATAACTTGATAAATATAAGTTACAATGATCCGAAAGCGGAGGACATGAGGAGATGAAAAAAGAAAGAAAACAACACAAAAGGGGGAGTGGCACAAGAGAATTGTGCGCGCTCGTTCCCCGGATCAAAATTGATCCAAAACACGGGGGAGAGAGAGCAAGGAAGATAAGGAAACAGAGTGAGGGGCGGGTGGAGTGTCGCTCATCTACGCTTCCTCAAGTCCTGATACCGATTTGTCCTCGCGATATCGAGATACTTTGTGTGCCCGCCAACGAGCAGCCCCAGCCCCTAATGAAAGCCGCAGTGGTCTCCCACAGATTTTCCTCGTAGAATTTGTCTCTACTGAAGATGACACCATTTCTAACTATCCATATTACCCACAGGGCTGCTGGGATCATTAGATGCGCCACTCGGTTATGCACCTTTGAGTTTCCCCAGCCTGGGCATGTTGCCATCCAAGACTACAATTCTTCCAGGTTTCCACACGAACATCGGGCGAGGGATGCTAGCGCAATGTGGTCCCAAAAGTCCGTTAGTGTAACGTCCTACATTTACCTAACCGCTTATCGTACGGTAAACGGGTCGCTACTAAATTTAATCCAATTACAAGACCAAAATTTGCAGCTTTTTTTTATATATATGATACCCATATAATATAAATATAATAAAACTGATAATAATAAAATAAATAATACCAATGGTATTAAATCACTAATGACTTTACAATATATCAGAGTTTTTGCGAAGACAAGATACTGAAAAGAAAATACATAACAAACCACCCCTGTGGGAGCCATCTAAATTAAAGTAAATCTAAATAGTTGACCGTGACTATTATTTATTCTCTAATACTGCTACTTCGACGAGATCCCTGAAGCGTATGAAAATTCAAGCTTTGTCTTGGTCATCAGAAGATGAGCTACCTGGTTATGAAACAACCAGCCCATATCGAATATGATGAGTGATTAACTCAGTTCCACTGACAAATTATCTCACGTGATAGTATATATAAAAATAAAGTTTATGAAAATCAATTTCATTTAATAAATCTTTTATTTTATTAAGTCAATTTAAAATCATGAACTTTTAAAAAAACATATTTTAATGTACACGTGGCCCAATCCTTGGCCTACATCAAAGAAATCATGAGAGTTAAATAAGAAAATCATATATATATATATAATAATATTAAAAACAAAAATTTTCTTTAATAAATCAATTTAAATTCATGAGCTTAATAAAAAATATATTTTAATGCAATCACGTGGCCCAATCCTTTGTCCACGTCATAGAAATCATGCAGCTTAAATGATATGACCGGGTAGGGTTCTCAATCGGAAGAACCGTTCCCCAAAACAGGTGTGCCAAGCCCCAAGCGACTAAATCGCTCAAAAAGCTCCCTCGAGGAGACGTCGGATCTAGAAGACGCTGATGGGTCGCCACTGCCATCACTACGAGAACACCAGCACAGGATGCCCCGGTTGCTGCAGACTCCAAACAAAGGAATCCGCCGCTGTAAGGAATGCTTTACCACACCCCTCACCGATCTTCGGACTCTTCGAGTCCTAGACCTTCCTCCCCAAAGGCGAAATACTACGCGGGGATTTATTCCAAAAAATATGTCATGATATGCATCTTAATAAAATCTCCTAGGACTAGGTTGTCTCCACTAAATCTAAATTTTTTTCAAAAGTCTTGAAATGAAAATCTTTAATCCAAATGTTATTTCGAAAACATCAACATAAAAAATGTATTATATTAATTCTTGAAACACGAATAGCATAATTCATGCTATTTTAAATGACAAGACGAATGAATTAAATCATGCAATTTTATTCAGTAAGAAATGCAATTTCATCAATATGTAAAATATCAAAATCATGCAAAACAATAATAATATAAATGTGTAGATATCACATAATATCATACAAATAAAATGAACACGTAAAATTCAACGATGTAGAGAAAAACTCACATAAAATAAATCAATAGGCCTATTCACCTCAATAGACCCTAGGTCCGGAGAATGAAGCCCACAGCAAAAATTATAACCTAGATAAATCAAATAAATTATTAATTTAAACCTATGATTCAAGCCTAGGCCAAAGACCTAGTTACTTATCCATAATTATTAGGTATAAATTTTTATACCCAACAATCAAAACTCATCCATATATACCACAACCTAAGAAAAAATCAAAAACTTATTTACAATAAAACCAGACATTAAAAGACGAAACCAGAAAAGACAAAAATCCAGAAATTCAAAATAATAATAAAATAACGAAAATTCATAAAATAATATAAAACATCCTTTTTTTTAAAAAAAAAAACTTCTAATTAGTAAAATTTGAAAATAAATAAATCTTATTAAGTATACGCATAAATCATAACCCTAGTATTATTAAAAAAACTTATATTTTAGAAATCTGATCATAAATCTAATCTTTAAAATAAATAATAAATCGAAACCCTAAGTTTATGAAGAATAAAAAATCTAAATATCTAATATAGATCTAATAAAAATAATAATAGATCAAAACCTTTATTTTTATAAAATCATAAGAATCTAACAACATAAACATATACATATTAAAACTATAACTTGATCAAAAACTAAAAATCCCATAACATAAAAATATATTTAATCCTTAAAATAAATAATAAATCAAAACTCTATTTTTACATAGACATATATACTTAGATACCAAAATCTAACAAAATGGCAAAATGACCCTTGCTTATTTTATATTTATAAATAGGTCCCTATGTGAATTACATATAGGTCCCTATAATATATAATAAAATTTCAACATTTAAAACTATGTCCCTGAAAATCAATAACAATGAAAATTCAAAATTCAATCTTTTGAGATCAAAAGTTTATAAAATGGTAACCTTTTAAGATCTTAAAAATCTTCGAAAGAAAATATATAAAATCTTTAACATTAACAAATAGTGTTTAAAATTATAAATTGAAATGAGCCCATAAAGATACACTAAATGAGTCAAAACTTAAAAACACACAAAATACACAAATTTCAATTCAAATATCATATTTATATATTTAAATTAAATATATAAATAAGATAAAATTCACAGGTATTACAGTTAGCTTCGGGCAGTAGAAAAGATGGTCGACCGTCTCTTCTTCGACTCCGCACAATGCGCAAACTATGTCCATCGTCGGTCTCCACTTGGCCCGGCATGACTGGTGAGGACTCGCCGTTGCAACATGAGCCATGTGAATATTTTCACTTTCAAGGGAGCTTTCCATTTCCAGATGGTTGTAGTCTTGTTCTCCATGAACGGGACCTCGGCCGAGTCGCGCTTCCACCATCTGTATCCTTCCTTTATTGTGTACATTCCCGAATTGGTGTTGCTCCAAACCAAGGTGTCATCGTCGCGCCCCGGCATTCTACCGTAGACTCTGAATCAACCGAGCAGCTTCTGTGACCTGCTCCTCACATGTTATGCGCCTGAGATCAAGGGACCAGTTATCGCCTTCTCCCTCCTCGTTCCACCTCGACCTCACCGTCTCCTCCTTGTTATTTGCAATTCTGAAAAGCATAGGAAAAGTGTCTGCAAAAGTTAGTTCCCCGCACCATCTATTCTCCCAGAATTTGATCTTGTCACCCTTCCCATATTCTAATGTGTGGAATGCATGAACTCGGGGCCCAACTCAAACCAGCCCTTGCATAGAATGGATGTGTGCGTGGAATTAGTGAACCGACAGCGTTGTCTCCGTATCGTTCTTTGAATAGCCTCACTCACCACAACGATGGGTTATGCACCCACCCCCACAGCCATTTAGACAGCATAACTCTGTTCATCGTGTCCAGGTCGAGAATTCCAAGCCCACCTTTCTCCTTGACCTCACAAATTTTGTCCCACTTGACCATGCAAGGTTTCACCGTGTCAACCCGTGCCCCGTTGCAGAAGAAACGTCTGCGTATCGAGTCGATCTTGCGCATGATTCCCTTGGGGACACGGAAGGTGGATAAATAGAATAGTGGAAGGTTGGAGGATAACGAGAAACCTTATCTAACAAAATGTATATTTTGCAAACACGTTATATTCAAAGACATGTCTAACAACATACATTTTTATATATAATGAGAATGTAACGAGAAACCTTATCTAACAAAATGAGCAAACAAACAAAGACTTAACAACATCATTTTTATAAGGGCGCGGCAAAATGTTATCCTACCCACCCCATAAAAAATTAATTTATTTCATATCTATCCACCCCACGATTCGACATAGACGATGCTGTGTTTAAATTGTTCACGTTATCGAACAATTAAACACAAAGACATGAACAATATGAAACACAAAAGACTAACAACATGGGGTGGGTTAGATATGAAATAAATTAATTTTTTTATGGGGTGGGTAGGATAACTTATGGGGTGGCTATAGCCCCACCCTTTTATATATAATGAGAATGTACCATATGTCGGTCTAAAACAATCTACAATACTAAACAATTGTACAGATAGTGTATAATAAGTTTTTTCAATGTAGTTGTGAGTTGCTCACCAAAACCCACATACATAGAAAACTTGCTCTTCTCGCTCCCTTATTTTTTCTTTTATATTAGAGTGTTACCACATGTTGAGCATGCTATGATTCTTTTTATTATTATCATTTCCCATTGAGTATTAGTTTTTATTACCTTCATTTATATATAAATGTTGATCAAATCAAAATTTTATATTTGTAGATATTATATAAAATGATAATTTTTAATATCCTCTCCATTGTATATATATATTCAGTTTTTTTTAAGTGCTAGCTAGCTGTTTCAAAATGGAAAAACATTTTAACTCATGATGATATGATATTAGTGTGATATGTGAATAACTAGCTTAACATGACCCACTACAGTCTACAGAGACAAATTTTTTGAATTTTAAAAGAAGTATAGGAACCTCTGATAATCTCTCTCTGTACCAATGGAAATGACAATATTAATTTTGACAAAAGAGGTCTGCTCCAAATAAAAACATATGATATTAATCAATTAATGGAGTTTATAAAAAATTTCTCTTGGGGTGCATGCGTTTGATTAACTTCAACTGTGGTGATTAAGACCAGTCACATGTTTGCATCATAAAATTCTGATGAAGTCTTTCAACCTCAACTTAAACAAAAACATTCAACAATGTCATATATATTGTTTTAAAAGATATTATTTTAAATAGTTGGTTAGTTTGATTAGCGAATAGAAAAAGTTTATGTCTTCGAAGAAGAACCAACACTTGGTTCAAAGAAGAGAGAAAATATAAAAGAACTCAAGACTTCATATATAATATGATGATTCAAGGTTCAAAGTTCACTATCAATGGCCTGACTTTGTCCATGGTGAGGTTACACAGATAATTCTTCTTCTTTTTTTATCCAGACTTGTTCTATTCTTAAAAAGACATCTAACTGGATGCAATGATTCCCTTCTATGTCAAGTGTTTAGGGTCATTATCTTATTAGTCAGCTGTTTAAGTGTTGTTGCCTGCGGTTTCAACAATGTATATGCACATATTTCATTAATATATAGGTGATGATTAGGTGCGATCGCGGGGATGATTAGGTGCGGCGGCCGCACGGTGCGGTAGCGATCACGGGCCGTCGATCACGGGTGGATCGCATCGGACGGTCGGGTGCGATTCACGTCGACCGTTGGATGCGATGGACCCGCGATCGAACGGCCCGTGATCGCTGCCGCACCGCCGTTCCGCCGCACCTAATCACTCGACTATATATATAATGGATTATGTGCGATTTGGGGTGCACTATGCGGATAGCGGAGTACCATGCAACATCGTGTATAAACCACCTGATCGTGCAATCTCCCAATCAGACGATTCAATTTTGTAGAGAATCTTAATGATAAAGTCGTCCAAAAAACAAACACAGCAAGATCGCGCATCGGTGTGTCTATACGCACACACACACATCGGGGCTCTAAAGCGGACGCCCGCTTTATATTAGTTTGCGGACGATCAAAGATCCACCGAATATGTGGTGGTGATCAAAGTAAACTAAAATTTAATTTTCACCAAAACTAACTTCTCCCCAATCATAGTTAGACCATAGTTAGACTAACCTAGGTTAAACAATGACATGAAACCCTCCCCGCTCATTCACTCTGTCTCTCTCGCCCGTGTTTACGAAATCGCCGCCCGACGCCGCTCTCTAAAGCGGATGCCCGCTTTATATTAGTTTGTCGGACGGTCAAAGGTCCACCGAATATGTGGTGGTGATCAAAGTAAACTAAAATTTAATTTCCACCAAAACTAACTTCTCTCCAACCATAATTAGACTAACCTAGGTTAAACAATGACATGAAACCCTCCCCTCTCATTCACTCTCTCTGTCTCTCTCGCCCGTGTTTACGAAATCGCCGCTCGACGCCGCCCACCCTCTCGATGCCGATAGCCCTCCCCGACAGTCCCTCCCGACGTCGATAATACTTCTCGAACGATAGATCACGCAAATGTTTGGTCTAACACTCCATGGTGACTTGTATTGTAGATCTAGGGTTTTTTTTTTTCTTTCTAATCTAGAGTTTTTTTGGGGGTGGATTATGAACCTCAACACTGCATGTGAAGAAAATGTAGTTTGTGATTTGATTTTTTTTTCATATAAGAGTTTTTTGTCATTTGAAGTTTTTTTTGGAGACATGTAATTGAAAGATTTTAAAAACTCAGTATCAAGAATGTTATGGAGCTTGTTTAAATTTTTTTTTCTAGAATATTATGATTCATTGTATTAGATTTTTGAAGGTGTACTCTGAGCCCTGCTACAAGGCTAATAACAACCATGAAATTATACACATCAACTCTGTTTTCTGGTTCTCAGTGAGCCACTTTTAATCACCTAATTCAACAAATAAAACATGAACATGGCATGTGAAAAAATGTTGAACTTTTTGTTTTTTTTGTTCTAGTTTGAATGTTTTAAGGAGACATGTAATTCATGCTTTAATTTTATTGATGAGTTTACTTGAGTTTTGTCATTTGAAAATGTCTCTATTTATTTTGGTTTGAACCTTTTTTCATATAAGAGTTTGGAGCTTATTCTTCTTCTTTTTTTTTTGCTTTTTAGTTTATACTAAAATGGATAATCTGGACTTGGGAGTGGAGAATGAATGTAGCCAACATGAAGAAGAGTTAGATTCAAATTCTTGCAATGATGTTTACACTCCTCACATAAATCATGAATTGAAGCCTATAAGGGGAAAATAATTTCAAACATTAAATGATGTGCATGAGTTCTACAACAAATATGCAAAAGAAACTAGATTTAATGTTCGAATTCATTTGAGTCGGAAGAGTAGGAATACTAATGAAGTCTTAAGGAAGGAGTATGTGTGCTATAAAGAAGAAACATGTTCTAGAAAAGATGTTAATTAGAAAAAAAAAGCGTCGGGGCATAATAAAAGAGGATTGTAAGGCAAAAATTGCAATTGTAAAATAAAAATGTTGAAATAAAAGAGTATAACAAATTATTTAAGGATGAAACACCATCATCATCTCTATTAGAAGAACTTGGATTGCAATCTTTAGCAGAGACCGAGAGTGCATCGGATTCATTTTTATTTCTAAAACACATTTTATGAGATGGATTATATAGTAATTAAAAAAAATTAAAATGTGCATCGACCTTATGATATTATGATATTCCAAATATATAAAAACAAGTAAATCTCCGTCCCTTTCCGGTGAGAGATATTTTATTGATAATAAAAATAAATATACGTTTAGCTAGAAGACAAATATGTTAAATCAAATAAGGTCCCACATGATTAATATCTTGTATCTCAAGAATTCTTTGTGAGCTGAGATTTTGATATCATCATAGAGAAAATCTCACGTCACCACATATCCATTATTTTTAAATATATAATTATGTGTTTAAATACTTAATTAATAAACTGAAACCACATGTTTCTCTTTGTTAGTACATGAATTCATTCAATGTATTAAGAACGTCAAAGGTCTTTTTTGCAAGTATACAATATAATTCATAATTAAGAATATTATATATATAATATTTGAGTTATCAAAAGTATACACAATGCTATAAAAGGATACATGACTGTAGATAAGGAGGTACTATATAGCGAAAAAAAAGAAAAAGAAAAATGTATTATATTAAAGTTTATTTCTGGTTGGTATGTAATTCTCATTTACAGTTTTACGTGCAATTTTATTTTGCTAACTGTTGATAGATAAAATATATATATTTTGCTTTTTGTTTGCTAGCGGTTGATAAATTCATTATATACAATTTATTTTCATAAAAATACACTTTTCCTTGTATGAAATATTCATTGGGCACAGTTAAACATTAATAAAACATTTAAGAGGATCCATCCTACCCAGGTAACACCCGGCCCCCATCCAATAAGTTCTTCACGGCACAAAAGAACTTGATATAAAAAAAAAACAAAAAAAAAAACCAACAAATCAAATATAATATTGTCACACCAAATAAGAAACATTATCAAAAACTATTATTATTGTAAAGAAAAACCTTCCAAGAGTCTCAACATCTATTCATAATTACATGGAATCCAAAAGGAGACTGCACTGATGAGAGACCCTGATGAAAGACATAAATATCACCCTATGAGAGCGGGTTTGTTGGATCCTCAGCTCTCTCTCTTCTTTTTTAAAGATGAGTTCATCCATCAAATTAACATGGGCTTATTGACTTGATGAAATGAGAACCGTCTTATTTAGTCTAACAAAAACAAACAAGAGAATTCTTAAGAAAGATAAGTCCCACAATACTCGCACTTGCCGTCGCAGTTCACATCGCAACCGCCGGCAAAGAGCGGCGCATGGTGGCCTCCTCCGCCGCCCATACGGTGGTCCCTCCTCCTCGATGACCGTGCGCCGTGATCGCCACCGCCCCATGCGAACGTGATCCACGATATGATCGACAGCGAGACGATGATCACGCAGAAGAGCACGTCGGCTGAGCCGCTGCCTCCGCCGTGCCCCACCGCCTCGTAAATCGTGCTAGGAGGAGCCATTATTGCTTCTGTAGCTAGTTCTGCTTCAAGAGGAGTCTCAATTATTGGGGTCACAGAAAGCACACTGTGATTGAGTTATATGTTTTGTTGGTTTTGGTTTACATGAAAAAGAGAGAGTGGTGGGAGACCTATTTATAGAGAGAGGCAGGTGGTTGTGTTGTGTGGGGGTATGTATGTATATTGCATCATTGAAGTCAAAGTTGTTAATTGAACATGAAAAAATTAAAAAAAAATTGTTACCTTTATAAAACCATTAGCATACGTGTTGACTAGGGTGAGGTGGGTTTTGAATGCCATCCCTGTTGGCCGGCCGGTTTGGATGAAAAGGTCTAACAAATTGACTTCATAACAATTAGAAATAAGAAACTGATCTGACACTTGTATGAAAATTTTAACAAAATATATATCATGCTAAAAATATATATATAATAGAACATTTTACATTTTGTGGAAACACGCACATGAATTTTTTGCTAGAAAACACTTGAATAGAGAAACAACATCATACGTACACACACATATATATAGAGAGACAAATACTTCTCTCAAATGTTGTCTTATTCTAGAAATTGATCAAACAAATTAGTTACCCAAAAGGTTGACCAAAACATATAAAATTTATTGTTAAAGATAATGTTAAGGATATTTAGTGCATAGTCTTTTTTTTTAATAAATGTTAACCGAGTGAATTTAATTTTAGCAAATATATATTGTTTTAGAAAAAAGATATATATTGTGTTGAAAGATTATCAAAGTACATAGACTGTTGGCAGGATTGTCTCACATACGGCTTTGTCAAAACATTTAAGCTGACATTATGGGGCCGGCCGAGGTTATGGTCCACATAGATTTGATATGTCCATTACAGGTAAGAGGGGACCACAAAAGCCCATGACATTACTAAATAGGCAATGGCCCTACCATCCCAAAATTTCCACCATCCTTTTTGAGAGAGAGAGAGAGATAGATATGCACATTTCGTCTGTTCACTATATAAGTTCAGTCACATGTTTATACTTACATTAGCATAAAGTGTCATTAAAGATGCAAATTATTTGATGACAAAGCAATTTACAAACAAATACCCTTTTTGTGTTTTTTTAAAGGAATTTTTAGTTTTAAATCCCCGTAAATTATAGGATTTAGCGACCGATCACTCACTTTTTCATATTTAGGTTTTAGTCCCTACATTTAAATGATAATTTAAGAATAGGTCCCTCCCAGAGACTAAAAAGCAAACTAAATAATTTAAGAATAGGTCCCTCTCAGGGACTAAAAAGAAACATATCATTTAAATGTAGGGACTAAAACTTAAATATGAAAAGTGAGGGATCGATCACTAAATCTTATAGTTTACAGGGACTTAAAATTAAAAATCTCTTTTTTTAATTGGAGATTTTGGTCTTGTCCCGATAACCATATTTGAATTCAGGACCCTTCAATAAAGAAGATATACATCGATATATCTATTAACCTGTCGGTTGATAAATATTTGTATAATGTCACAAGGAAAATGTATTTATTTAAAATTTGTAGGGCCACTTGATGGTAATGTGAGAGGTGGAGGATAAATGGTGCATGCATAAATGACTATAAGGTAAGGTGTGTTTCACATTTTGGGAGACCCATGACACATGCACCATCAATCAATGGGGGTGATGATCTTTCATTGATTGGGTCAATGGATTAAATTCATACAATGCCACTCTTGCCTTTTCAAAGTCTTCAATTGGGGCATGCTTTGTTGAGAGGGCCGGAAATATAATTATGTGATTTGACAAGGACTTCTAACTGCCCAAGTTTCTATTATTAATATTTTTGAAACATGGGAAGAAAAATTTGTATTTGTTTCTATCTATAATTGATCTTTTTAAAACAGTGTGTGGCTAGTGTGCTTGCTAATATAGGGTTAATAATTGATTTGAGTGTGACACGTACCCACAGAAAATGAAAAGCATGACTTAATAATTGATAATTAGGTTCTTTAATCTCTCCCCCCATTTTGGTGGTTAAAGTGGATGCATATTGAGTCCCTGAGTGATGTTGATTTCTTTGTTTTTATTTATTTATTTTTATTTAGATAATAGTTTAGATAATTATGTACCTATCTTATATTTCTAATATTTGTTGCAATAGTGAGATTTTTTTTTTGTTCTTTATATATCTCTCAAGATTCTCATTTATCCTGATGATATTGTAAGCTTGGTGGCTTGAAACTATACAAGATTAGAATTTCTAACCCGTTTAATAATGGAGGATATATACAACATTATATTGATCATAAGATGGATTTCTAGCTACAAGTTTTTGTTATCTTAATTTTTTATCTGTATACAGTGTACACTGTGAATTAATTCGCATTAGGTCTATAGTTATTTTTCCTGGTGAATTAAATGGCGGTGTCGATGTCCATCAATTGACACAAATGAATATTTTTAGTCAAACTATCCTAATCTCGAATAATATGAGATTTTTTATATAGGTTTTGGCTTCTTAATATAAAAATATCAATTGCATGTGCATACATTATCCGTATTTTAGTGAATGTGTATATATACACATAAATATTAGCAATTTAAAGGATGTTTAATGTACATTTTGGTTCCAAAAGAAAAAAAGAGGCAAATGTTATGTACCATGTTGTGCCAAGCTCTCATTTGCACTAATGTAAAAATGTGTGTGAAAGTCTGAAAGAGGATATGCTATTCTATGTGCCTAGAAGTTGACTTATTTGATAGTTGGGAAGCTGAGGTGTGCTTTTAATATGAAATTTTTGCTGACTTTATAGATAAAAATGAAACTTGAGTGGTACAAAAAAAAAAGTCTTATTTCTTGTGAGCCGAAAATACTTTCTATTAGAAGACGAAAGCGATATGTTTTTATATACAATTTTGTGTGTAGTTTCATTTCTTTGGGTAGGGCAGGTAGCTGGTTTTAGAGTAGCAGGACATGTGGAGTCTTATATAAACTTCTAAAACGATGTGTTATACAAATTTTATTATGGTTAGCATCACAAATAAATTTTGAATAATTTTTTTATTAATATTCAATTTTGTTCACAACTAACCTTAAGAAAAACAAATTCTAATAGAATATGAATAAAGAAAAAACTAAATTAAAAAAGGATACAAATAACATATCTAGTTAAACAAAGGGCAAAACAAAAAATAAAATAAAAAATAATAAGAATTGATAAGTTTCTAAAAAAATTTAAAATATCTAAAAATAAAATAAAATACAAATAAAACAGGAAATAAAACATTTTTAGATTTAGGGCCTTCCGAAGGTGGAGATCCCAAGCTGATGTCTTGCTCGATTATGCTCAGGGTTAATCCTAATTTTATCTTTTGAGACATATATTTTGTTATAGGAAATATGATTTTTTCCATAAATGAGTATAATAATACATGTGTATATTTTATTTTTTTTATTATTAATATCAATTGTTAGCTCCATGTGTCCATTTTTGGCTGACACCCTTTTAAAGTATTGCACAAAATGCATTCCATGCAGTTTGAATGCACTGATTAACAATCTAATATTGGGGTCATTTTCAGGCTTCAAACTGAGTTAAACATGTTCATGTTTCAAGTTTTATGTCTTTTTTTCAAACAATATTTTCACAGTTTACAATCAATGTCTTCTCACGGGATTTTGGGCCAAGGTGGGAAGAGAGACGGGTATCCGCACCACATTCCAAACGGTGGAGGAGATGTGGGAGGCTGGAAAAGAAATAAAGGGGGGGGGGGGGGGGGGCTGCAGTGCTGAAACGGTGATCTCGCAATCCATTGTTCCAGCGGGGGCATGGACGATCTAAAAAACAAGGAACGACACCGTTTTCAACGAAGCACGAGTGTACCAAGAAAACATGTGGGATACGTTTATAGAGTGCATACGCGACTGGTGAAGGTACATTACCGAGGTGGGCGAGATCCAGATTCGAGGAGGGTGTCTAAGGCTCGCGGGGTAGTCGAGGAGGGCACAGTGTGCCTCCGTGGTTCGATAGCTCCTCGAACCCTAGGTGCCCCGTTGGTTCTTGTTTCTCGTTATATTTTTTTATGTTTAATCCTATTCTCTCCCCATTCAAAATTTACAATTTGACTTCAGCAATGAAATCAAGTAGCAAATATCTACCTTTTTCAACAAAAAAAAAAAAAAATCAATGTGTTTCCATGTTGAATTTTGAAGTTATTAGCACATAAAGGACTAGTCCTATAAAAATATTTGCTTGAGTTAAGTTGGTTCTAATGTTGGAAAAATCTCTTATAAGTAGTAGTCTTGTCTACAACTCCTGGTAACAGATAAAAAAATGTGTGTTTTTCATAGGTCTCATCATTGAATCTCTCGAGCTTACCTAATTGTACAATTTATTTATATTTTTTTCCAATGGGATTTATTTGTAAAATTAAAAATCATCGAAATTTTGTTCCATTTGACAATCCATTCAAGCAAATTGAGTGACCTTTTGAAAATTATAAATTTTTGAAGGGAATTGAAATATATTCCATGTGAAAATCGAAAACTTAAAAACAACCTAAATAAAATTTTCTTTGTATAATTATATATGCTTTTCCTAAATGGGTTGATTGTGAATGCCATTTTTTTTTTTGATAAATTTACATATAGTTAGGGGTCGGCAACAGGGCCCAAGCCCGGCCCTGGGTCCAGGCCCGCGGGCCTGCTTGGCCAACGGGCCCGGGCCGGGCCGGGCCGGCCCGTGGCAAAAAAACAGGGCCCAGGCCCTGCCCACGGGCCCGGGCCTGAACGGGCCTCACGGGCCGGGCCTGGGTTCGGGCCCACGGGTGGGCCTACGGGTCCAAATTCAAAACATTTTATTTTACGTTGTTTATTTGTATATAATGTTAAAATAACACAAAATTTAAAGTATAATGTTGAAAAAAATATGTATATCTATTGAATTTTCAAAATAAAAATATTAAATGAATTAATTATTTACAAAAATGAATAATTACATGTACCTAACTAGGTTGCCACCTAAATAAATATTAATAATTTGTATAACTCAACCACAATTCAAAAAAAAATCACATGTTACTAGTTCATTGGATCACCCTCCATGGGCCTACGGGCTGGGCCCGCGGACGGGCTTACGGGCCAACCCGAACGGGCCGGGCTCGGGCGGGCCTACGGGCCGGGCCCGGGCCCTAGAATCAGGCCCAAGCCCGGCCCGCCCTGAAAACGGGCCGGGCCTGCCCGGCCCGCGAACGGGTCCGGGCCGGGCTTTCGGGCCTCGGGCCGGATGATGACCCTTACATATAGTCTCATTTTCAACCCCAATTACAATTTACATATGTTTTGATTTTTTCAAAAATAGTATTCCTTATCTAATAAAGTAAACGCTTCTATAAAAAATGAAGCATATATTTGAATAAATTACATAGATATATTTATAGAAAGAAACATATGCCTTGTTAACATGAGCATATGCTTTATTAAATTTCTATCGACACATATAGAACTAGAATCGAGACTGAAAAATGATTTGGATGTAACAACACTTATTTATTTATTTATTTATTTTACTACAACGTACATTGAAATATTTATTTTGTTCATGTCCTTTGATGAAACCCACAAAAAAATATCTTTAACAAGGTCAGAGGGTACTAAGCTCGATCAGATAAAATGATTTTTTTAGGTGACCAGTGGTCTTCACCCACAATACACCAAAACCATTGACTCTAATGAATATAGCAGGCCACAACAAAAACCAAGTCATGGGTCTAACAAGTCATGGGTCTAACATTGACCCTTCATACATTTATTATTAGCTCATCTATAGAGGAACTCAAAGCCTTTTGGATTCCATTAAGAGACTGCAGAAGCCTTTGATAAAAAAATTTAAAAAAAATTGATTTGAATATAGTCTTTCTTGAATTGGCATTAGTCATGACAGGTGTTTAGAAGTGCAAAAAAAGCATTAGATTAAAAAAAATTATTGAATGGTCTCTGTTGAATAGGGATTAGTCAACACCAATTGATAGGTTTGTCAAAGATGGAGTAAAGCTTTTTTTCTTTTTTTAAAGATAAACGCTGAAACTTAAACTCACCATCTTATGATTGCATATTTGATTGTCAGCTATTGAACTATGGATCCATACGGATATACCCATTCATAATGTAGAACAGATGGCTGGCGCATTCTTAAAGCGATGAGACCATAAAAAAAAGGCCTACCAAATGATTATGAATCACATGAAAATTTTAAATTAACGATTTTACTATTTTTAATAATTTTTATATTTGTCATTTGCGATATTTCTTTTTCTAATAAACAGTAATTTTCCATAGATTCAGTTATAATTAATTTTGCTTTTTTGATATTTTTTGTATTTTTTTAATTTTTTGCTAACTTATTTCTGACAGTAATTTATAATTAGATACATGAGACTATAATTGATGTTGAAAAAGTCAAGAGTTGTAAAACGGTGGGCTGGGCCAACTCGACATGTGCCCAACTAAAGCTGTGATGGGTCTGGCCCATTTAACAGGCAACAACATGACGCAACAACAAACCATGAAATGGATAATGCTACAAACATTAATTCAAGTCTACGTGTGTTTTAAATTTTTTTTAAATAGTATACCATGTTTAATAAGGTATATGTCTTTATTAAAAAATAAAATATATACTCCAATAAATTGCATGTATATATTTATAGAAAATGTGAAAAATTTCTATCAAATTATATACTTCGTTAATGTGAGTACTATTGACGCATATAAGATTAGAATTGAGGTTAAAAAAAAACTGTGTGTAACAGCACTCCCACGAAATTGGTCCATAAAGATGGTTATCAGCAGAATAACAAAATCCAATGGCTCAGCAACCCAAAGACTTGTGATAGCGTGCACCGTCGTAGTGTATGATGTTCCTTCTTTCTCTCTCTCTACACACCAAAAAAACAGGTGGGGTCCCGTTTGGAGGAAAATCCCTTGTGAAATCCCTACATTTAAATGATAATTTAAGAATAGGTCCTTCCCAGAGACTAAAAAACAAACTAAATAATTTAATAATAGGTCCCTCGCAGGGACTAAAAAGAAACATATCATTTAAATGTAGGGACTAAAACTTAAATATGAAAAAGTGAGGGATCGATCACTAAATATTATAGTTTACAGGGACTTAAAATTAAAAATCTCTTTTTTTAATTGGAGATTTTGGTCTTGTCCCGATAACCATATTTGAATTCAGGACCCTTTCGATAAGGAAGATATACATTGATATATCCATTAACCTGTCGGTTGATAAATATTTGTATAATGTCACAAGGAAAATGTATTTATTTAAAATGTGTAGGGCCACTTGATGGTAATGTGAGAAGTGGAGGATAAATGGTGCATGCATAAATGACTATAAGGTAAGGTGTGTTTCACATTTTGGGAGACCCATGACACATGCACCATCAATCAATGGGGGTGATGATCTTTCATTGATTGGGTCAATGGATTAAATTCATACAATGCCACTCTTGCCTTTTCAAAGTCTTCAATTGGGGCATGCTTTGTTGAGAGGGCCGGAAATATAATTATGTGATTTGACAAGGACTTCAAACTGCCCAAGTTTCTATTATTAATATTTTTGAAACATGGGAAGAAAAATTTGTATTTGTTTCTATCTATAATTGATCTTTTTAAAACAGTGTGTGGCTAGTGTGCTTGCTAATATAGGGTTAATAATTGATTCGAGTGTGGCACGTACCCACAGAAAATGAAAAGCATGACTTAATAATTGATAATTAGGTTCTTTATGTTAACATTTTTGCGTATTATGTGGCATTTACATGTTTGTATTTAATTAGTTACTAGATGTTACTCCACAAGAAAAATATTTATGAGAATAATTGAAAGGTGAACCAATTAAATAATGGCATCCAAAATGTTTTATAGACAATATAACATACGTTGTTATTTTGAGATGTTTCAATCTTCATTCATGTACAAAACTCTATTTTAATGTTCAATGGAGTAATGAGAAAACTCAATGCCTTTGATGGTTTTAAGTTATGAAAAACCAAAGGTCATTAGAAACTCATGTAACTCATGGATTAATGAGAATACTTATGTTTGTATTCATGTATAACTTATGGATTAATGGAATAAGTTATGGAAATACTAATGGTCTTTAATGGGAAGACCAAAGGTTGATGAAGATGTCTATATAAGGGTGAGGTCCCTAGTCATACTCTCACACTTACACATTCACGATTTGTGTGAGAAATTCCTACACCACATATTGTTACCCATTAAGCTAGGTGAGAGTAGTGACTTGAAGACCTCAACCAAAGAAGGTTAAGTTTTGAGTTCTTTTGGTACACCACTCACCTTGATATCATGGAAAAAATGTTAGTATGAATTATGTAGTGTTATTTTGGACAAATTCACTATGTTTTTATGCATCAAAATTACATCCTTAAAATTTCGCATAATGTTAAAGTCTAACAATTGGTATCAGAGCCAACCAATTTTGATGTATAAAACATATTAGGGTGAATTTTGATTATGAATGTCCGAATAACTTTTAGAATTGTTGATTTAATTCCATAAGTTATTTTGATTTGGATGTTAGTATTGCACAGCATGTGTGTGCATGTCACTATTTATTATTAATGGCATGAATTATTTTGCATATGTATTTGATACTATAATGAGCAGATAAAGACACAAACCTATAGATGATGGCATGCATGTAAATGATCAATTTATCTTATGATATAGTGTCGGTGATCATATTATGCATAGTCTTAATCTCGGTGATCATATGATATTGTCTTGGTGATCATGTCATGCATGGAATTAATTCAAAAAGTTATTAAATTTATCATATTACATCTTTACTATGTGATGTTATTGTTTATGGGAGTTAAATCATTCATGAATTTACCTCCATGCATGAATTCATTTCGGTGCATCTTTATCTTAATAAATAATTCATGATGCATAAATTATATCTTGTTTGAATAATTCATGAATTTCAAATATGATTAATCTTGTTAATACATCCTTATTTCGGTGCATGAATTATATAAGAGATAAATAATTCATGTTATGGTTTATTATTTAACAAGTGATTAATAAAATATGATATATGTATATCTATATATTTTGTTGTCATATGATTGATCATATTATGTTAAGTTTCATATCTAGTGTTGATCAACCCAACGGAGGGTCAACTCAATAAAGGGTCATCACTATATATATGACTAAGTTTGAAAATAATAGATGATAAATAAAATAATATCAATGAAGTTTTTCTACCCAACGGTGTTAAATTTCCTTATGATTTGATAATTTTATTTTAACTATCATCTCATTTTGATATATATTATTGTAATTCGGTCAAAATGGAAGAATTATAATAATATATTTTTATGCTTTACAATCAAATTATTGTTCGGCCCAACGGAAGGACTATAATTATAATTTGATATTTGATATTGTAATTCGGTCCAACGAAAGAATTACAAGAAATTGAGATTAAGAAAAAAAAATCTAGCTAATTATGTATTTTGGTTAGATTGTTTAATGTGTGGTGTTGAATTTATTCATGACATGGAAAAATAATTTATTATTTTGCAGCAATGAACCCTACTGCTATCACTAGTTATTTATCTGGTATTGAAGCTTTGAGTGGGACAAACTTTAAGAAATGGAAGGAGCAAATTAATATTGTTCTCGGCTGTATGGATTTTATGCTTTAAGAGAGAATCCTCCCGCAGAGCTCACTACTGAAAGTAGTGAAAATGAAAAAGCTTTTTATGAAAAGTGGGAGCGCTCTAACCGCAGGAGTCTAATGATTATGAAAGGTTCTATCACTCCTGCAATTCGTGGAGCAATCCCGGATTCAGATAATGCAAAGAGCTACATGAAGTCAGTCGAAGCACAATTTGCATCAACTTCCAAATCTTTGGCAAGTACCCTTATGATTAAAATGATGACAATGAAATATGATGGTCGTAGTGGTGTTCGTGAGCATATCATGAAGATGAGTGATATGGCCTCTCAATTAAATGGAATGGACATGGCAATTTCTGAAGGTTTTCTTGTTCACTTCATAATGACTTCTCTTCCTGCGCAATTTAGTCCTTTTAAAATTAACTACAATACGCAGAAAAAGAAGTGGAAGATGACTGACCTAATTGCCATGTGTGTTCAAGAAGAAGAGAGGCTTAAAATTGAAAACCCAGATATGGCTCGTCACCATTGCAGGTCCAAGCAAAAAGGCTTTCAAGAAAGGCAAGGGTAAGAAAATAAAGAAAAATAATGAAAATTCTCCAATGGGCAAAAGGATGAGAGTAAGGTACGCTGTCACTTCTGTCACAAGAAAGGTCATCTGCGAAAAGATTGTGCTGGTTTTAAGGCTTGGTTGGAAAAGAAAGGTAAAACCCAATGCTTTGTATCTTATGAATCCTATTTAGTTAATGTTCCACCAAATACTTGGTGGATACTGGTGCGAGTATTCACATAACGAATTCCATGCAGGGATACCTTACAAGCAAGAGACTAAATAAAGGAGAGCAAACCATAACTTTGGGAAATGGAACAGAAGTAGATGTTGAAGCCATTGGCACTCTACGTTTGGTTTTAGATACTGGTTTTATTATGGACTTAGTAGATACAGTTTATGTTCCTGTATTTACTAGAAACCTTATTTCAGTTCCAAAACTTGATTCTTATGGTTATGAATTAAGATTTGGAAATAATAAAGTATCTTTGTTCTTTAATTCCCATTTGGTTGGCTCTGGTATTTTGCATGGTAATCTTTATTCATTGAATTTATATTACAATTATGCACAGTCTCTTTTATCCTTCCATGTGAATGATGTAATTTCTAAGAAAAGAAATCGAGTGAATGAAAATTCATCCATGTTGTGGCATAAAAGACTAGGTCACATATCAAGAGAAAGGATGGAACGTCTTGTTAAAGATGGAATTTTAAATTCACTTGATTTTTCTGATTTTAATACTTGCATCGAATGTATCAAAGGAAAATATACAAAGATTAAGAAAAAGGGTGCATCTAGGGTCACTGAATTGTTAGAATGCATTCATACTGACATTTGGGGACCCTATCCAACTTTAACCATTAGTGGGCATAAATATTTTATTAGCTTTATTGATGACTTTTCGAGGTATTCTTACGTGTATCTTATTCGTGAAAAATCTGAAGCACTGGATGTTTTTAAAATCTATAAAGCTGAAGTTGAAAATCAACTTTGTAAACAGATTAAAAGTGTAAGATCCGATAGAGGTGGTGAATATTATGGAAGATTCACTGAATCGGGTCAAAATCCAAGTGCTTTTGCCATATTTTTACGAGAGAATGGAATTGTCGCAAACTACACAATGCCTGGTACTCCCGAGCAGAATGGTGTAGCCGAGCGACGAAACCGTACTCTAATTGATATGGTGAGAAGTATGATGAGTAAAACAACCTTGCCTGAATTTCTGTGGGGTGAAGCTTTGAAAACTGCTGTACACATTCTTAATCGTGTTCCTAGTAAGGCTGTACCCAAAACTCCTTATGAATTATGGGTTGGTAGGAAACCGAATTTGAATTATTTACGTGTATGGGGGTGTCCAGCTGAAGCTAAAATTTTCAACCCACAGATAAAGAAGTTGGATTCTAGGACTATAAGTTGTTATTTCATTGGTTATCCTGAAAGATCAAAAGGTTTTCGATTTTATTGTCCTACTCATAATACTAGAATTATTGAAACTAGAAATGCTGTGTTTTTAGAAAATGATGATTTTAGTGGGAGTATTGAGCCTAAAAATAATACTTCAATAAATAACCATAATTTACCGGTTATTCAAGAAAAAGAGGTATCCACACCAATAATGGAAAATGGTGGGAATCAAGAGGCTACCCATAATGAAGTTGAGCATATCCCAATTGTAGAAGTAACTTCACGTAGATCACAAAGAGAGAAAAGACCTGCTATATCAAATGACTATGAAGTTTATCTTAATGAGTGTGATTATGATGGCTTGGAAAATGATCCAATTTCTTATGATCAAGCCATAAAGAGTCATAATTCAACTCTATGGTTGAATGCCATGAAAGAAGAGTTGAAATCTATGGAAGACAACAAAGTTTGGGATCTTGTAGAATTGCCCAAAGGAATCAAACTGTTGGTTGCAAATGGATTTTTAAAACCAAACGTGATTCCAAGGGCAATATCGAAAGATACAAGGCCAGATTAGTTGCAAAAGGATACACTCAAAAAGAAGGGATAGATTACAAAGAAACATTTTCTCCTGTTTCTAAAAAGGATTCCCTCAGAATAGTCATGGCTTTAGTAGCTCATTACGATTTGGAGCTACATCAAATGGACGTTAAAACTGCATTCTTAAATGGTGACTTGCATGAAGAGGTTTATATGAACCAACCTGAAGGTTTTCAGGATAAAGGCAAGAAGAAAATGGTATGTAGGCTTAAGAAGTCCATATATGGTTTAAAGCAGGCTTCTAGACAATGGTATCTTAAATTTCACGAAGTTCTCATTGCTTTTGATTTCAAAGAGAATTTAGTGGATCAATGCATATACCTTAAAGTCAGTGGGAGTAAAATCTGTATTATTGTATTATATGTTGATGACTTATTGCTAGCAAGCAATAATATGGGAATGATTCATGAGACCAAACAATTCCTATCTAGGAATTTTGATATGAAGGATCTTGGTGAAGCATCATTCGTGATTGGCATTGAGATTCACCGAGATAGGTCTCGTGGGTTGTTAGGATTATCCCAAAAGACCTATATTGAAAAGGTTCTTAAGAGATTCAACATGCAAAATTGTTCAAGCAGTGTTGCCCCTGTTGTTAAGGGTGACATATTTTGTGAACAACAGTGTCCCAAAAATGATCTTGAAGTGGAACAAATGACAAATATTCCATATGCTTCTGCAGTAGGAAGTATTATGTATGCTCAAGTATGCACTCGTCCTGACATAGCTTATGTAGTGGGTTTGCTTGGTCGATACCAAAGTAATCCAGGTATTGAACATTGGAAAGCAGTGAAGAAAGTATTGCGTTATTTGCAAGGCACTAAGGACTACATGCTTACATACAGAAGAACAGATAATCTTGAAGTCATTGGTTATTCTGATTCTGATTATGCTGGCTGTAAAGATACTAGAAAGTCCACATCTGGTTATCTTTTCATGTTAGCTGAAGGACCTATTTCATGGAGGAGTCATAAGCAAACGCTCACGGCTTCTTCTACCATGGAGGCAGAATTTGTAGCATGTTATGAAGCCACATGTCATGCAATATGGTTAAGAAATTTTGTCTCAGGGTTGCACATTGTTGATTCAATTATGAAACCCCTGAGATTATATTGCGATAATGATGCTGCTGTGCGTTTCTCCAAGAATAACAAAACATCTGGAGGATCGAAGCATATCGATATTAAGTACTTAGCTGTAAAAGAGAGAGTTCATAATGGAATTGTTTCTATTCAGCATATAAGTACTTTACTCATGCTAGCAGACCCTTTGACTAAAGGGCTTCCACCAAAGCTCTTTAATGATCATGTTGCGCGCATGGGCTTGGTGAAAAGCTTATCAAATTTGGTCTTTAATGAGTATGATGTTATGTGATCACATTATGTTGTAAATAATGATTTTATGAATTAATGATAAAGTTTATGTTACTTTCATGCATCAAATTGTGCACATCTAGATGCTTAAAAGTAAATTGGACCATTTTGGATGAATTAGCATATCACCATAACTTTGCTAATGTCATCAAAATCTCACAATTCATGTCAATAAAATTACTAACATTATAACCATTGAAGAATCTTGAATTGATGGATAATTCAATGATTTCAATGATTTGGTATTAGTGATTTTATGGGGCAGAATTTAACTGTGAGGGATGCAAATTTTCTTTAGGAGTTTATATGGCCATTTTAGAATCTAGTAAAAATATAATCATGTCAGGCCAAGTGGGAGATTGTTAACATTTTGTGTATTATGTGGCCTTTACATGTTTGTATTTAATTAGTTACTAGATGTTACTCCACAAGAAAAATATTTATGAGAATAATTGAAAGGTGAACCAATTAAATAATGGCATCCAAAATGTTTTATAGACAATATAACATACGTTGTTATTTTGAGATGTTTCAATCTTCATTCATGTACAAAACTCCATTTTAATGTTCAATGGAGTAATGAGAAAACTCAATGCCTTTGGTGGTTTTAAGTTATGAAAAACCAAAGGTCATTAGAAACTCATGTAACTCATGGATTAATGAGAATACTTATGTTTGTATTCATGTATAACTTATGGATTAATGGAATAAGTTATGGAAATACTAATGGTTTTTAATGGGAAGACCAAAGGTTGATGAAGATGTCTATATAAGGGTGAGGTCCCTAGTCATACTCTCACACTTACACATTCACGATTTGTGTGAGAAATTCCTACACCACATATTGCTACCCATTAAGCTAGGTGAGAGTAGTGACTTGAAGACCTCAACCAAAGAAGGTTAAGTTTTGAGTTCTTTTGGTACACCACTCACCTTGATATCATGGAAAAATGTTAGTATGAATTATGTAGTATTATTTTGGACAAATTCACTATGTTTTTATGCATCGATAGCTCCTCGAACCCTAGGTGCCCCGTTGGTTCTTGTTTCTCGTTATATTTTTTTATGTTTAATTCTATTCTCCCCCCATTCAAAATTTGCAATTTGACTTGAGCAATAAAATCGAGTAGCAAATATCTACCTTTTTCAACAAACAAAAAAAAATCGATATGTTTCCATGTTGAATTTTGAAGTTATTAGCACATAAAGGACTAGTCCTATAAAAATATTTGCTTGAGTTAAGTTGGTTCTAATGTTGGAAAAATCTCTTATAAGTAGTAGTCTTGTCTACAACTCCTGGTAACAGATTAAAAAAATGTGTGTTTTTCATAGGTCTCATCATTGAATCTCTCGAGCTTACCTAATTGTACAATTTATTTATATTTTTTCCAATGGGATTTATTTGTAAAATTAAAAATCATCGAAATTTTGTTCCATTGACAATCCATTCAAGCAAATTGAGTGACCTTTTGAAAATTATAAATTTTTGAAGGGAATTGAAATATATTCCATGTGAAAATCGAAAACTTAAAAACAACCTAATTAAATTTTTCTTTGTATAATTATATATGCTTTTCCTAAATGGGTTGATTGTGAATGCCATTTTTTTTTTTTGATAATGTTACATATAGTCTCATTTTCAATCCCAATTATAATTTACATATGTTTTGATTTTTTTAAAAATAGTATTCCTTATCTAATAAAGTAAATGCTTCTATAAAAAATGAAGCATATATTTGAATAAATTGCATAGATATATTTATAGAAAGAAACATATGCCTTGTTAACATGAGCATATGCTCTGTTAAAATTCTATCGACACATATAGAACTAGAATCGAGACTGAAAAATGATTTAGATGTAACAACACTTATTTATTTATTTATTTATTTTACTACAACGTACATTGAAATATTTATTTTGTTCATGTCCTTTGATGAAACCCACAAAAAAATATCTTTAACAAGGTCAGAGGGTACTAAGCTCGATCAGATAAAATAATTTTTTTTAGGTGACCAGTGGTCTTCACCCACAATACACCAAAACCATTGACTCTAATGAATATAGCAGGCCACAATAAAAACCAAGTCATGGGTCTAACATTGACCCTTCATACATTTATTATTAGCTCATCTATAGAGGAACTCAAAGCCTTTTGGATTCCATTAAGAGACTGCAGAAGCCTTTGATAAAAAAAATTTTAAAAAATTGATTTGAATATAGTCTTTCTTGAATTGGCATTAGTCATGACAGGTGTTTAGAAGTGCAAAAAAAGCATTAGATTAAAAAAATTTATTGAATGGTCTCTGTTGAATAGGGATTAGTCAACACCAATTGATAGGTTTGTCAAAGATGGAGTAAAGCCTTTTTTTTTTTTTTTTGAAGATAAACGCTGAAACTTAAACTCACGATCTTATGATTGCATATTTGATTGTCAGCTATTGAACTATGGATCCATACGGATATACCCATTCATAATGTAGAACAAATGGCTGACGCATTCTTAAAGCGATGAGACCATAAAAAAAGGTCTACCAAATGATTATGAATCACATGAAAATTTTAAATTAACGATTTTACTATTTTTAATAATTTTTATATTTGTCATTTGCGATATTTCTTTTTCTAATATACAGTAATTTTCCATAGATTCAGTTATAATTAATTTTGATTTTTTTGATATTTTTAGTATTTTTTTAATTTTTTGCTAACTTATTTCTGACAATAATTTCTAATTAGATACATGAGACTATAATTGATGTTGAAAAAGTCAAGAATTGTAAAACGGTGGGCTGGGCCAACTCGACATGTGCCCAACTAAAGCTGTGATGGGTCTGGCCCATTTAACAGGCAACAACATGACGCAACAACAAACCATGAAATCGATAATGCTACAAACATTAATTCAAGTCTACATGTGTTTTAAATTTTATTAAAATAGTATACCTTGTTTAATAAGGTATATGTTTTTATTAAAAAATAAAATATATACTCCAATAAATTGCATGTATATATTTATAGAAAATGTGAAAAGTTTATATCAAATTATATACTATCGACGCATATAAGATTAGAATTGAGGTTAAAAAAAACTGTGTGTAACAGCACTCCCACGAAATTGGTCCATAAAGATGGTTATCGGCAGAATAACAAAATCCAATGGCTCAGCAACCCAAAGACTTGTGATAGCGTGCACCGTCGTAGTGTATGATGTTCCTTCTTTCTCTCTCTCTACACACCAAAAAAACAGGTGGGGTCCCGTTTGGAGGAAAATCCCTTGTGAAATCCAAGCCTGGATAAGATACAGATAATATATATTTATGTATTCACTATTAAATTTTTTATATATAATTGTAAATTTAAATATTTTTATATCTAAATGGTACAAATTAATATTTTTTTGGATAATTGTTATGTTTAAAAATGAATTGATGGTATCACGTGATTCAATTTATACAGTTATGAGATAGTATAATCGAAAATATAAGGGATCAAAATAGAAACCCCAAATAGTTTCTCATTTTCATATATGTGATTCACCTAAATAATTAGTTTACTTCAAAAGCAAATCTTAAGTTAATTTCATACCGTGAGGCCCCTGTACTGACAGAATAGGTTATCAACGGTCTCCTTTGGATTCCTCCCACTGAACTATTGCTTTCTTAATTTTAATTTTTCTCTGTATTTTTTCATCTCTTTAATTTGAATTTCCTAAAAAAAAAATGTTTCATGCCATATACCCAATTCCTTTTGTCATGCATGAACAGATTTTATACATTGGTACATGCATAGTACTTACCCACATAATTAACAAACTGCATAATAATACAGATGATGGAAAACACTATCTTAATAAAGGCAATTAAGTCACATGACATGTTCAACCACCACAACCTCCACCACAACCACCACCACAGCCACCACCGCCGCCGCCGCAGCCACCACCGTCGTGTTTCTCGCCCTTCTTGGCTGAGTCATCGGGTCCATCACCACAGGCGAAGATGATCATCGATACGACGATGATAGACGCGACAACCATGAAAAGCAAGACCAATCCACCTGTGACATAGCCCGTGGCGGCGGTGGCGCCGCCACCACCAATATAGGCGGCATCGGTTAATATAAGAAGCCTAACCATCTCTCTAAATGGAACTTAATTAATCATTTTGAGTGTCTGTGAGCTATTTATCTTAATCAAAAGTCTTCCTTTCTCGATGCCTCCTTAGAACATGCATGGTTACTTGTGGGGACATCAAACCTACTAAAATAACATATGTGGAGATATTTATGTTGGAAGTATTGTAATTTTCGTCAATGAAAATATAATATAATAACAAGTTGTTTGCATGATTAAAGTGAGGTCAAACAAGAAGATTACTAGCTAAGGCATGTTGATGGGCTGGAGCTCTTCCATTGTCAGTTTTTGGGCCTCTGATCAGAAGGCCCAATGGTCTTCCTAGTGACTTCACTTTAACAGCGTCCCTTTGTTGACTAAAGTATGCCCCAATTAAATTTTTTTTATTTAGATATAAATGATTTAGATTTAGATGTAAATAAGGGAAAATGTTAGTTATAATCATTCTTGTTGTATTCCTAGTGTGTTTTTATTTTTTAAGATGTATATTTATCTAATGAAATATATATATTTTTGAAAAAATAAAATATATTTGGGTTATTTATATGCATATCTTTCTATAGTTTTGTAATATGATATATAACAAATTAAGAGAAGGTGAAGACTACAAAAATGACTGGGTGTATCAACATCATGAAAATGGTTACAAGAATATTTTAATATTAGGGAGCAATGTTACACAGTTTCATGTATGTACCACGTTTCATCGAACTTCTTTTGTTAAAATTGTCCATGAAATTATTTTCAAATTCTATGAAATGCAAGTGAAAATTTCTAATTCATTGTTATTATGTAGATTGTTTTTAAATTTGAATTGTATGTATAGAATGTGTTTCTTGAACTTTTTATTTATTTATGTGACTCCATGTGATTATATTTCTTTAAATTTTGAATTACACCCACTTAAATTCTTTTAATTATACGTATTGAATTTGTTCTTAGCTAAACAGGGGTTAGGAAGAGAGAGTTTGCATTAAATAGGCAGATGAATTGAATTAACACCCACTTAATTAACTACTCATAATTTAATACGACAGTTGTTTCAGTTCAGAATTTGATACACTCAACCACTTCACAACACAAATAATGGTAAGTAAATCAGTTCTCTGAAACCACAACTGGTGCCAAAAATGTGTCATGGTTGGTTTAATATGTCTATATTGGATCAAATTCAGATAATTCACTGTGATTGATCAATAAAGGAGAATACCAAACTAACCAGATTTTCATATTAATAATTAGAATACCAAAGATATGTACAGGGATATATTTGACCAACCCATTGTATTAAAAAAAATTGAAATATTAAGTATTTGGGCAGTAGCGTTGTCACAAAGTTCAAGCAAGCGTTCCATTAGTTATAGTAGGTGTACGTTCTCAAATGACATAGATAAATATAATAAAAGTACAGAGTTAAATAATATGCTTTCAAGATACATTTTGGTTATTAATAAGAGAATTACTAAAAAACTTCTACATTGAATGTGAAGGAGCATATTTTTCAAATTATGAAAGTACTAAACGCACTGATTCCCTACCTAAGAAAATGAAGGTATTGTTGGGATTATCTCTCGATCCGGTGTATCACATCAGATGACCATGATGAAACCATATTAGGTTAGACACCTAATGAGTAGAATATTATTTAAGATTTGATCTTAATTAATATTTAAAGTAAATCTCCTAAAATAATAAACAATAGTTGTTTGTTAATTATGAGAGTGAATATCTCCTAATTAATGGGAACAATATTTGTTTGTTCATTGAAAGATTACTTGGGAAGGAAGTTATTTAATTATAAAAATATCTTCTACGGTTTCATGGAGAAACTAGACAGACATTACAATGTACAGATCCTAAGGGAAGGTTGAAAGGCTATAAGAGAGGGTAACTCTATGAGAGTTTGTGAGTCTCTTAATGTATCTCAACTATCAAAGTGGATTATCTGCTTTTGTCCCGTGGATGTAGGCCTAGGCCGAACCGCGTATATTTTGTGTTCTTTGTGTGATGTGATGTTTCGTTCTTGTGTTTGATCTCGTGTTTATTGTTGACTTCCGCGAATAGCCTTCTCAACAGTGGTATTAGAACTCCAGGTTCCGACCTAGGAGGATGAGATTTGAAGAACGAGGATCAATGGCGACACGGGTCGATGAATCCATACCATCGACGGATGTATTATTGAAAACTTCAACAACGGTGTGTCGTACATGGTTTCATGCGAAAAAGAAGAGAAAAAAATCATGCAAGGTTGCATGGAGCTCTCGGTGGTGGAAGCGGCACATCTATTCAGGTGTGTAATGATGATACCAATTGTTGTGGGTCCAAGATCCAACGAGAAGCAGATGTGCAGAGACACTCGAGGTGCAAACTTCACAGTGACATGCGGACGTGGGGGTATCATGTGAAGCGTGGGTGTGGAGTTCGTACATAAGAAGATGGAATAGTGCAACACGGTTTAAGGCGTTCTGAACCGAGTATGGGAGGAGCTACGCCCCATGTGGTTCGGTTAAAAGAGCGAGTCTAGCCATCTCGCGGGCGCGTGTGTGGCATATTCAAGGTGGAGGTAAGATCCAGATCTTCTTCGGAGATCCATGAGGAGCGTGGAATAGATGCATGTGAAATCAAGTCACAACATTGACTTGAGGATGCACGATTACTGAGTCCGACTCAAGGGTTGATACATGATAAGGCGAGCGCACGCTTATAGATCTAACAAAATTGGGCGGTGCAGATATCTAGGAAAAGAAGTTCCTAAAATCCATTCAAGATGGAGTTCTGCAAACGGGTCTAGTGTACAAGAAGACTCGTGATAGCGACTTAAAGGCTGGTGAAGCTCAAGAAAGTCGAAAACTACTTGATTATAGGTGGATGTGCACGGTTGCTTGTACGGTCGTGCTTCAAGAACGACATGGAGCAAGGTGGAGACATCAACGGAAATCTTTTAAGGGGTTCGAGGGAGTCTGAGCTTACTGGATACAAGCCAAGGTGAGATTTATTGGGATTATGTTTCGATCTGGTGTATCACATCGGATAGCCATGATGAAACCATATTAGGTTAGACACCTAATGAGTATAATATTATTTAAGATTTGATCTTAATTAATATTTAAAGTGAATCTCCTAAAATAGAAAACAATATTTGTTTGTTAATAAGGAGAGTGAATATCTCATAATTAATTGGAACAATATTTGTTTGTTAATTGAGAGATTACTTGAGGATGAAGTTATTTATCTCTATAAATATCTTCTATGGTTTCATGACAAGACTAGACAAACATTATACAATGTAGAGATACTAAAGGAAGGTTGAGAGGTTCTAAGAAAGGGTAACTCTATAAGAGATTTTGTGAGTCTCTTAATGTATCTCAACTATCAAAGTAGATTATCTGTTTTTACCCTGTGAATATAGGTTTAGACCGAACCACGTTATCTTGTGTTCTTCGTGTGATGTGATGTTTCGTTCTTATGTTCGATCTCGTGTTTATTGTTGACTTCCGTAAATCACCTTCTTAACAGGTATAACTAGCAAATCCACCACCATCTTAACCATAAGGGACCAAGGCCACTCGTGACAAAGGAGGGCATTACCAGAAGGAGCCACTATGGCATGTCCGCATCACACATGCCTTTCCTAGAGGAAGACAAAAAGAATCCCTAGCATAAGCAAAGCATGAGCAGAACCATCACACAATCTCCGCCTGGAGACCGGAACTTGATGACATAGGTCTACTTGTCGCATCGGACCACCATTGTTCAATTCTTCTCTCTCTATTTCTACCAGATTCTCTGTATTAACCAACGAGAATATGTCACATCAATTGTAAAAAGAAAATTACTTTTTAAAAAAATATCATAACTTTAAAAATGAGGGAAATTTTAAAAAATAACCCCCTTAAAATAAAATCACTTTTGACCACACGACAAATTTATTTACAAAACTGACCCTGAAACAGTTTTGACCCCAGTCAACACGCTACATGGACGTGCTGATCACTGTAAAAATTACCACAACGGAGACGTGATTTATAATCACGTATCCGCGGTGACTCCGCGCCGTGCGCGGGGGCATGTATGTCTCCCCCTTAGGGGGACACATACATGCCCCCGCGGGCGGCGCGGGTCAGCGCGTGCAGGGGTGATTAATTTTTTTTTAAAAAAATTTTAAAAATAAAATTTAAATTTCAAAATTCAAATAATATTTAAAATTTAATTTTATAAAATAATCATTTATAAAAAATCAACAAGGGAAAATAACCATTTATAAAATTTAATTTTATAAGACAAAAAATTATATAAAAACAGAAAAGAATAGGAAACAATAATATTTAAATTTAAATTTTGTAACAAAACTATTTATATATATTTGCATGTGATTTTTTTTATATAAATGAGTTTTTTATAAAATTAAATTTTAAATATTATCTCAATTTTAAATCTGATTCGAATTATAAAATTTAAGTTTGATCTTAATTGTAAATTAAAGTTAGGTCTTATCTTTCTTAGATGATCTCTAACCAAATATTACTTCGAAAGAGAGGAAAAACAATTATGATATGAGTATTATTTTTATTTGAGAATTGATCATTTACTTATTTTTTTATGTTTGTTTACCTATTAAATCATTTTATTAATTTTTTAAACACTTAGTGAGATCTATTTGGTACATATTTTAATAAAGAATAAAGCATTTAATATAATAAATTGCATATATGTATTTATAAAAAAATTAATCTTTTTTTCATTTTTTTTTCTACGTGAGGAATTTTCTTTTTTTGCATGGGTTTTGATTTACTGCATGTATTGGTTTTGGCTTTTTTTTATTAATGTTTGCATGTATGGGTTTTATTTTTATTTGTTATCTAATTATAGAGTTATCATATTTGAAAATAATTGTTAAATTGATTCTATTTATGTAAAAGCGTATTTTCACATAATCAGTTTCAATGCGAGTTTTTATTTTTTAATTTTCTGTTTTAAATTTTATTTTTTATATAATAAGATTAACAAACAAATACTTGATTTAAGATTTTTATGAATAAAATAAAATCATATTTATTATAAAATATAACATATATATAATAAGATTTAAATATTGATAAAGTGCATTATTTCATTTTTTGTGTAATTGTGTGTGTATATATGATGCAAACATCACTAAAAAAAGAAAAAAACCATGCATGCACGTAAACCAAGATCCAAACAAAAATAAATCTCACATAAAAGAAAGAATTAAAAAAATGATTAATTTTTTTTATAAAGACATATATGCAATTTTTTATATTACATGTTTTATTTTTATAAAAATATGTATTTAAATATATAAGATATACTATTTTAAAAAAATTTAACACACACAGCTAATAGAATTGTGGGGTTGAAAATGAAATTCTATATAACATTATTTATTTGAATAAAGAAACAAAAGAAAACTATTCATGTAAATAAAATTCATGCAAAACAAATTATGCATGCATGCATGGATTGGAGACGTGATTATGCATCATGTCTCCCATTGAGACGTGAAGCATAATCACGTCTCGGGTCCCATGCGCAGCCCGCGCACGCTGGGGCCTGCGCGCGCGGGTCTCTGTCGTGGTATTTTTTAGCTCGATCAGCACGTCACGTGTGTGTGTGTTGACCGGTCAAAATTAATCTCATGATCAGTTTAACAAATACTTTGATTAGAGATCAATTTTGAAATTCTTTTCTTTAACAGGGTTATTTTTCAAAATTTTCCTAAAAATTATTTATAATAAACTTCTACATACACATATTAAAGTATTCTGTTTCACCTTAATTGGACAAAACAGAGGATCTCATTATTCTCATTCCCCCTCCATTATTCTCAAGTGTGTCGTACTGTCGTGTCATGTGAGGCTTAACGAAGGTGTGAAGGGACTATACAAGATAATGGAGTTGGTTTTGTGTGTGTGTGTGTGTGTGTGTGTGTTAGGTCGACTTATAAGTTATAAGTTCATTCTCTGCAAATGGAAGGTCTGTTGTGATTACCAACCTCTGAATCTCCCAATGAGGCTTCCTTACAAAACAAAATGTTTGGTTCTGTGTGGTGAATGCCAATAATAATTGATGTAGAATAATGTGAGAATGATGAAAACTGAGGGAGTCAGGCTATACATTTTTTTTTTTGTCAGGCTACACATTAATTCGGCCTTGATTGAATTTCTTCTTCTGAAACAGTCTACCATAATTCCACAACTAGCTAGCTGGATTTAACATTGTTAATTATCGGAAAAACACATACATTAGCTCTAAAACTGTATGTGAAAAAACAAAAAATCATTTACTATTTGAATATTTAAAATGCAGATATGGATATCAATATAATTAAATGCAATCTAAAAAAATCTAATACATGTATCTTTGTATTATATATTCTTTAAATTCAATTATCATACATGATTAGTCATCCTCAAATATCTCGAATTTAACTCTTGAATCTCTAATATGTCATCTAATTAAGTAATTACCCAAACCAATATCTACATTTTGACATGTCAATCATGTGAAAAATATTTATATATACTTTGAATTCAAAACATCTGAATTCATATATAGGATATAATACAGATATCAAGATCTCTAGCCAATGATTGTAATCATATAAAAAGAAGGAAAAAAAAACTCCACACAAACTTACACTAAACCTGTTCACATCTCAATCGTCGGAGAGTCCACTGAGGACAAGCTCGCAACAGCAGCAGAAGCATTCACACAAGGCTTCGCAAAAATCGTCGTCTAAGAAGCAACACTCATCGCCTCCGCCGTAACCGCCTCCCAAATCAGTGCCGTCGCTGTCGGCGCAGCCATCACAGCAACAGCAGGAGAAGCAGCAACAGAAGTCCCGGTCTAGGTTGGAATCGATGGCTCCAACATTAGTGTTGCTGGTGCTGCTGTGGTGGTGGTGGTTGTTAGAGTGGCGTCGATGGTACGAATTGTGGGTGAAGTCAGGTTTTCTGGGCAGTGGTGGTGGCGGCGGTGGACGGACCATTGGAGGCATCGCCGGAGGTGGAACAACGACGGGTTTCCATCTGTCACTATAGGGATGCATTATGGGGGTAATATTAATGGACTAAAAGATTTTTAAATTTTGAGAGGTATAGTATATCAAGAGGTGAACATAGTATTCGTCAAATAAAAAAAGATGGGATAAAGTCAGAGACTGACATGTAGTAATAACTAAAAATTACTCAGTGAAATTATCGCAGATTGACATATATAATTTCAAAACTTAAAAACTCCAAATATTCTTTTCACATAGGAATCATTTAAAGCCGATTGTCAAACTTATTCAAGTTTTATGAAATCAATTTTTTAGAAGAACAGTTTTAAGTGAGAATTTTTTAACATAAGTTATTCATTTAAATTTTTTGTATATTTTTGTGTCAAAGAAACAGTTTTTTATGAAGAAAAAAAAAAACTTGTTGAACTTAATTTTTTTAGAATCAATTTAGAGCCGCAGTTGTTTTTGGAAAACATGGAACGGAAGGTTGTTGGAAAACATGAGAATATATGATTAATTGCTTTGTTGTATTATTGTTATCCTTTGCATCGACCGCACGTAAGTATTTCCATATATGGGACGTGCTTACGTGCGGTCGTGCGGTCGGTGCGTTCGCGATCACGGGCCGTCGATCACGGGTCCATCGCATCGGACGGTCGGGTGCGAATCACGTCGACCGTTGGATACGATGGACCTGCGATCGGACGGCTCGCGACCGCGGGCGCACGACCGCACGACCGCACGTAAGTATTTCCATATATATATATATATATATATATATATATTTAGCAGATATCAAAAAATAAGACAAAAATTAAAGTTTGAGGTGGGTGAATTGGATGGATGAGTTGAATCGAAGTGATGATGCTCTTGGGGCTTTATGAACCATTCAAGGAAAGAATATTTTTTTAGAGGATGCCTTGCAAATGGTGTGAGGAATCAATTTAGAGAATATCTTTTGCGTGAAATACATGTTTTACTGGAATTGATTTTATTGAAAAGAACGCACGCGTGTGATGCACGTGGCATGCATGTGGTTATTTACTTATTTAAGCCTATACAAAATTGATTTTTCAAAAACAGTTTATTATCTACAAAATTGATGATTAAAATAAGCTATGATGAAAAGTTATACATAAAAATCAAAATCTAAACCAAATGTTAAAGTTAAAATAATTATTTGAAATCGTTATATAAAAACTAATTTTACAAAGTTAATATATATTATGGAATGATGATGTGCGCAAAGTATTGTTGGTGCTACGTAGAGTATTTTTTTAAGGTGTCTTTTATGTATTGACATTTTTATTCTTAATGAGATGTTAGTATAAAAGAGTATCTTATATTTTTCATTAGGTTCTAATGTTTTTATTTTCGGTGTGACTATTATAAAAGTTTCTTGATAGTAAATTGATATCTGGTGTACTCCGTGGTGGACGTAGGCAAGACATAATTCCTTGTGTCTTTCTTTTTAAATATTTAATTTTCTCTTAATTGATTGTATCTCAAAATTCAGAATTCCTAACATAAAACCACTTGAAAATAAATACCAAAAAGAGCTTTATCAAAGTTGTTCTTTTTTCAGGACGAGTTTGAAAACAATTGTGAACAAATTATTTATATTCCTTTTTAAGGACGAGTTTGAAAACAATCGTGAAAAAATGATTTGCATCATCTGATCAATTAAATTTATCTTTATTTTCATCGAATGGATAAATATAAATTTAAAAATTTATTATTTCTTCTCTAGTAAAGTGGAGAGCCACAAATTTCGGTTGTTTAATTTGCACAAAAAAGGCTAAAATTGAATGAACTGAATTCATAATTGAGTATATATAGTTTGGAAGAATGACCACACGTGTTTGAGTGTAACAACAGTTTTTTTAAAACAATGTTTCACTTAAAATGTTGTAGAACATAATTTTCAATTTTTTTATAAAACAATTTTGGGGCACTTTTTTATTAAAAGTATTTTCTTACCCTCGAGTGAATATTCAAATGGTGTTATACACACTCAAAAAGATATGGATTCCACGCACAGCTGTGTGTCAGAGTTCAAAACATAGTTTGTCTAATAAAAGTCTAATCTTCTAAGAAAACGTAACATATTTTAATTGGATTCCAAAAAGAGGATTGGTTATAGGTTATGGAATATTTCTTTGATGATATCCTAATTTTGATTTATACAAGATTGCAAATTCATTAATTAACTCATTTAAAAGCATCAGTATTTAAAAAACAACTATGAAAAACAAAGATGGACTTAAAAAGGATGCTGATAAGTATATGAAATTTCTCCATAAAATATATGCAATCTCATAGAATATATATACTCATATTATAAATATAATATAAAAATATATTCATGCGATTCATTCGAGCATGTAAGGTGCATATAAAAATCGTATGAAACCATATATTCAAAAAGTTTGTGCGTGACAAATATTCGATGGAGATTTTTTTTAGTATGATATATTTACATATATCTTAAATTATACATGATAAATATAATAAAATACAGGGATAATTTTTTAGATATATTTTAATCATTAGTTTTTTTTAAATTATAAAGAATGCAATAAATCTTTCAAACTAAACGAACACATCAAACTCACCATTCGACTAACAAAAATACATTCAATTGATAAGTACAAGAATATTTTTAAAGGTTCCAAGTATTTTGTGAGTTGTGACTTGTCCGGAATAGATCTTCGAGATACTAAAATTCATCCAATGAAAATTTTCTATTCATCACACAGTTTCATTGATAAAATGAGACAAGTTTGATTTAATAACCACCTTTCACGTCGTGTCACCCCTACGAGGTCGGTGGGGGCGACGGCCGCAGAGGAAGAGGACTATCGAAAGGATGGCGATGGACGCCCCGATCACCAAGACCAGTAAGGGTCCACCGAAGGCTTTGGTGCTCCGGTGACCTTCATTAATGCTTGTGATGAGCCTCATGTGTTTGTGTTGTTGGATTAAAAAAGGTTGAGTTTTCATCACCCCATATGAATCCATTGTTCATAGTTTCATGAGGCAGATCACCATTCAATAGGCCCTAACAACCTCCTTAACAAAAAGTGGAAAGAAAATATTGTGAAATCAATGCTTCATCGCCAAAAATGTAGCCTTGTTGATCTGGTCTGAATAAGGTAAAAAATTAGAAGCACACATTATGACTAGTAAATGAAGATACCAGACGACTCAAATTTTGAAATAATTTAGAATTTTTTTTTATTGGTAAATTTAGAAATTTTTGTATAAAAGAATGCATTATTCTCGATCACCAGAAAATCTCACATATACATTTTTTTGATCAAATACTTACATGGAGAAAATGTTAAGTCAGACATGGCCCTATTTGGAGTCCCTATAGTCGGGTATGTTTCAATATATTTTTGAAAAATATTGTACCTCATTTAATAAAATATATGAATATTGTATAAATAATGATATATATATATATACTACATTACTACAACATGTATGGATGTATTTATAAGAATTTAAAAATTTTTAAACTGATCAGTAATCTGTTTATTTTTTAAAGTATAAAATTTAAGGTCAATTTGATAACTCTGATAAAGAATTAAGGGGATTTCATCATTTCTTTGTATTCATGAAATGAGAAATTTTACATGAGATATCCGTAAAATGAGCACAAGAATGGAAGATTCCAAAAAGAATTTTTTTGAGTGTTTAGTCGATAAATAATGAAAATGAATGTCAAACTGATCATTAGAATTATTTTGTTTCCAAACTTTGTTTTATTCAATGTATGATCATCTATACATCTACATCACATTTTTGGGTGATTAAATTAATCAAAGTTCATCTACAGATTATAAATTGAACAAGATAGCAAAGTACCATTGAATCCCACAAACCCTTCTGAATATTCAGCTGGCCTGGCACATACATTAATGCTTGACCATATAAATGGCATGCCCATATATGATCATACAAACATACAAGTCACATGAACTCTCAGTAAATGACAATAAAGAGTGATGAAAACTCCACTTCTTTTGGGAGATTAGGAAGAAGCTGGATGTCATAAGGACTAGTTTGAAAACAATAGTGAAAAAATGATTTTCCATCATCTCTAATCAATTAAAATTATGTTTATTTTCATCGAATGGGTAAATATAATTTTAAAAAATTGAATATTTCTTCTCTAGTAAAGTAGAGAGCCACAATTACGGTTGTTCGGAAAAAAAAAGAATATGGATCACAGACTGCATGTGTGAGTGTAACAACATTTATTTTTTAAACAATGTTTCACTTAAAATGCTTTAGAACTTAATTTTTCAAATTTTTTTTAGAAACAATTTTAGAGCCCTTTTTTTAAAAATATATTTTTATTCCAGAGTGAATATTTAGATGGTGCTATACAACCCCCAAAAGATATGGATTCCATTCACACATCTATGTCAGAGTCCAAAACATATATGGTTGCCCTTTTTAAAAAAATATATTTTTACTCCAGAGTGAATATTTAGATGGTGCTATACAACCCCCAAAAAATATGGATTCCATTCACACCTCTATTATATCAGAGTCCAAAACATATATGGTTGCCCTTTTTTAAAAAAAATATTTTTACTCCAGAGTGAATATTTAGATGGTGCTAAACAACCCCCAAAAGATAAGGATTCCATTCACACGTCTATAGGTCATAGCTTGTCTAACAAAAGACTCATCTTCTAAGAAAATCTAACATATATTTTAATTGGACTCCATACAAGAGGATTGGTCATAGCTTATGGAATATTTTTTTGATAATATATATTCATATTTTGATTTACAGAAGATTGTATTAACTCATTTAACAGAATCAGTATTTAAAAACAACTAATTAATTTAACATAAACGTTTTTAAAAACAACTCAACAAATGGTAGCTAGACGACTCTGCCATTTTTTTCTTTGGGCATGAACCTTTTTTTTTTTATAAAATTAACTCACACCTACCGATTCTTCCACAAAAAGAAGAAGAAGAAGCTCTAAAAAAATAATAGGGAAAATTCTTCTTTAACTCCTTCAAATTTTTTTGAAGTCACAAAAAGTCTCTCTAAAATCACAAAATCATCATAGGTCCCTATAAAATGTATATAATTAACGAATTTAGTCCCCCGATCAAGAGTATATTAAAATAAGTATTTAGAAACTTACTAAAATTGGATTCAGTCCCTACAAACTTTACAAAATCAGATTTAGTTCTTTTGTAAAATAAAAATACCCCCGTTATTTTTCAACACCCTAATCTCCTGATATGTCATCCTCATTTGTAAAAAAAACCAAAATCCATCGAATCTCATCTGATCTACAAAATTAAATCATTTTTCAACATTTTTACCTCAATCTCGTTACAGAGACTGAACAAAAAAAATTACAGTTTCATCAACTCCATTATAAAATCAGTAGAGAAAACAATTTAAAAATCAAATCAAAATTCTATAATACATATTTAACTCAAAATTACTAGCAATAAAAAATATAACCCCTTGATTATAAAACTATAATTTGTATAATAAAATTTGAATAAATCAATATATATTTTTAGATAATCACATGGATTTTATGTGATTTTAAGAAGATTTCATGAAGTTAAGACGATTTTTAAATTTTACATGATTTTTTTCGATTTTCATAAGTTTTGAGGGAGTTATATCGATTTTTTCCAACAAAAAAATAAATTTGAAAATAGCATAACAGTAATTTACCATGCATGGTTATGGTTAACCACACATCTGGTTAGTTATAGGGACTAAAATAAATATTATTATTTAATAAGATAGGGATCTAAGGGGATTTATCAATTTTACAGGGACTTTTTTTTTTATTTTCATAAGTTTTCAGGGAGTTAAACCGATGTTTACCAAAATAATAATGATAAAAGATGGCCTTAAAAAGGATGATAACTACATGAAATCTCTAATAAATCATACATTTATTTAGGAGAATATGAATATATATATATTCAGATTAGAAATACAATATCAAAATATATTCATGCCATTCATTCAAATATGTAAGGTGCATGCAAAAATGTAAATAACTGCAGAAATTATCCCTATTATTTCTCCATAAAAAAAGTATAAATGATTGTATAATAATGAAACCATGCAAACTAGCCCTAGACGCTCACAAAATTTTTGTGCTGACAAATATTCGACGGAGATGTCATTCGGTCTGATGTATGTATATACATGTGTGGATTATACATGATGAATATGACAAAGCACAGAGATGATTTTCTAAATATATTTTAATCATTAGTTTTTTAAATTATAAAAAATGCAATAAAAGGGAAAAATCCAAATAGCCCCCTTTAAACTACTTGAAATCCATGTAACCCCCTGGATTTTCTTAAAATCCATATAACCCTATGAAAATATCTAGTAAGCCCAAATAACCCTCTAAGTTAAATTTTTTATTAACTAATTAGGATTATTCTACGAATATTATCTCTGGTTAACACTGGTAGAAAGCATAATATATCAAAAACACTCTACAATTGGTTAAAATGCAAAAAATCATTTTTAAACCAAGCAAAAAAAAAAGCAAAACATCATCTTTAAATGAAGATTACCTCTCCGTATAAGGTTTTATATATAATCTATTCGGATGAGTAAAATTGTCATGCATAAAAGTTTTTTGTATTTTTAATAAATTATAAGAGGTTTTTAGTATACTATGTTTTTAATCAGAATCAACAAAATATAATATTCACAAAATATTTATGATCTGTTAATAAAATTTTAACTCAGGGGTTTATTAAATTTACTAGATGTTTTTATAGAATTATATGGATTTCAAGTAGTTGAGTTATTTGGATTTTTCCCATATATATCATCTTAACTCACCAAATGCACAATTTGACAAACAAAGATACATTCAGTTGATCAGTACTATAGTATTTTTAAAGACACAAAGTATTTTGTGAGTTGTGACTGTAATATAGTCCAAAATGGATCCTGGAGAACCTAAAATTCATCAAATAAAATATCTTCATTCATCAGATATGGTTTTATTCATAGATGAAATGAGAAGTCCAATTTAGTCAAGCAAGAAAACCAACACAAAGGATTCACCGGTGTTGCTGCCATTAAGTAACTACAAACCCCAATTAGCCTAGCCGCAACCGCCGCCGCCACCACCGCCGCCGCAAGCGCAAGAGCCAACGCCACAGTTTGCGCCACCACCACCGCCTGCCGAGGCTGCGGGCACCGCCGCCGCTGTGCCGCTGATCCTATTCCTGCCGACATGGTTGTCCTTATAAATAACCGCCTTTTGCGAGGCCCGCGGGGGCGACAGCAACAAAGGAGGAGGACCATCGAAAGGACGGTGATGGACGCCGCGATTGCCAGGACCAGTAGGGGTCCACCGGAGGCTTTGGTGCTCCAGCGACCTTTAATGCTTGTGATGTGCCTCATGTGTTTGTGTTTGTGTTTTTGGATTCAAAAAAGTCGAGTTTTCATGGCCTATATGAATTTCATTGTTCAAAATTTTATTCAATGGGAGTATGGGACTACCAACCTCCCTAACAAAAAATGGAAAGAAAATATTGTGAAATCAATGCTTCATTGCCAAAATGTAGCCTGGTTGATCTGGTCTGAATCAGGTAAAAAATTAGAAGAATACATCATGATGACTAGTAAATGAGGATACCAGACCAATCAATTCACATGCATTTTGAAATAATTTAGAAATTTTTGTATAAAAGAAATATATTATTCTTGATTTCATGCATTTTGAAGTCCATCACTATTTGAATATGATACATGTAATAAATTGGATTGGCTTGGTATAAAATGGAAGTTATAGTTTCTATAATCATATTACAGGTTTTCTGATTATGGTCTTTGTTATAGACTTATAGTGCACGTAATTATCAATTAAAGTGAGACATTTTCATGAAAATTGATTAATTAATTTCAAACAATGGCTGAAAATTATAGTGAAAAAATTATTATATATAGTGCACGTAATCATAGTGCATGTAATCTTTTTAAGGACTAGTTTGAAAACATTGTGAAAAAATTATAATAGTCCACGTAATCATCATCTAATCAATTAAGATTATGTTTATTTTCATCGAATGAGTAAATATAATTTTAAAAAAATGATTATTTCTTCTCTAGGAAAGCAGAGAGCCACAATTACGGTTGTTTGCAATAAAAAAGAAAAAAATAAGAGGATATATGGGTGACAGACTCCATGTGTCTGAGTGTACCAACACTTAATTTTAAACAATGTTTAACACTTCATTTTTGGCGAGAAACAATTTTGTAAAACTTTTTTTTAAAAGTAAATTTTTTACTCTAGAAGGAATATTTAAATGGTGCTATACCCACCCCAAAAGATATGGATTTCAGTCACACCTCTCTGTCAGAGTCCAAAACATAGTTTGTCTAACAAAAAGACTAATATTCTAAGAAAATCTAACATATATATATTTTAATTGGATTCCACACAAGAGGATTGGTCATAGCTTATGGAATATTTGTTTGATAATATCATATTTTGATTTACAGAAGTTTACAGAAGACTGTATTAACTCATTTAACAGAATTAATATTTTAAAACAAGTAATTTAACGGTACTAGTTTTTAAAAACAACTCAACAAATGGTAGACAACTTTGCCATTTTTTTCTTTGGACATGAACCATCTAGTTTATAAAATTAAAACTCACATCTACCAATTCTTCAAAAAAAAAAATCTAAATAATAATAATAATAGATGGACTTAAAAAAATGACAATGATATACATATATATGTGAAATCTTTTCTCCAAAATATATGAAATCTCTAATACATCATACATTTATTATATATAGTCGAGTGATAGCGTGCGGTCGGTTCGATCGTGCGGATTCGACGTGTGTCGTTCGATCGCGGGTCCATCGCATCCAACGGTCGATGTGAATCGCCCCTGACCGTCTGATGCGATGGACCCGCGATCGGACGACGCACGTCGAATCCGCACCGACCGCACGTAATCACGAGTCATTATATATATATATATATATATATATATATATATATATATATATATATATATATATATATATATATATATATATATATATATATATAGATTTCCGATAATATGCGGTCGTAAGGTCGTGCGGTCGCGCTCGTGGGCCGTCCGATCGCGGGTCCATCGCATCCAACGGTCGACGTGAATCGCACCCGACCGTCCGATGCGATGGACCCGTGATCGACGACCGCACGACCGCACGATATCACGAGTCTATATATATATATATATATAGAGGGGTGATATCCTGCGGTCGGCCGCACCGTGCGGCATCGACCACGGGCCGTCGATCACGGGTCCATCGCATCGGACGGTCGGGTGCGATTCACGTCGACCGTTGGATGCGATGGACCCGCGATCGGACGAACGAGGTCGATGCCGCACCGTGCGGTCGGCCGCATATTATCATTCGACTATATATATATATATATATATATATATATATATATATATATATATATATATATATATATATATATAATGACTCGTGATTGCGTGCGGTTGGTGCGGATTCGACGTGCGTCGTCCGATCGCGGGTCCATCGCATCAGACGGTCGGGGGCGATTCACATCGACCGTTGGATGCGATGGACCCGCGATCGAACGACACACGTCGAATCCACACGATCGCACCGACCGCACGCTATCACTCGACTATATATATATATATATATATATATATATATATATATATATATATATATATATATATATATATATATAGGGAAGTGATTCAGTGCGGGAATGCGGGAAGCGATCACGGGCCGTCAATCACGGGTCCATCGCATCGGATGGTCGGGTGCGATTTACATCGACCGTTGGATGCGATGGACTCGCGATCGAACTACCGACGTCGCTTCCCGCATTCCCGCACTGAATCACTCGACTATATATATATATATATATATATATATATATATATATATATATATATATATATATATATATATATAGGGAAGTGATTACATGCGGTCGTGCGGTCGGTGCGACCGCGATCACAGGCCGTCGATCACGGGTCCATCGCACCGGACGGTCGGGTGCGAATCACGTCGACCGTTGGATGCGATGGATCCGCGATCTGACGGCCCGCGATCGCGACCGCACGACCGCACCTAATCATTTCACTATATATATATATATATATATATATATATATATATATATATATATATATATATATATATTCAAATTAGAAATATAATATCAAAATATATTTACATGATTCATCCGAATAAAAAAATATAAAAGATTGCATGAAACCATGCAAACTCACCTTAGATGTCGGACAGTTGTTGTTGTTAATACTAATGTTGTTCATAATCACAAAATTTGTATGAGAAATATTCGACAGGGATTTCATTCGGTCTGATGTATGTATGTACATGCGTAAATTATAAAGATAAATACAATAAAATACAAAGATGATTTTCTAGATGTATTTTAATCATTAATTTTTTTAAAAATCATAAAGAATGCCATGAATCATCTTAACACACCAAATTCACAATTCAACGAACAAAATACATTCCATTGATAAGTACTATATGTGAGATGTGACTATAATATTTTCTGAAATGATCCTAGAGATCCTAAAATTCGTCACACATGATTTTATTCATAGATGAAATGACACGTCAAAGCAAGTGGATTCACTAGTGTTGCCACTTAAAGTGACTACAAACCCCAATTAGCCGCCTCCGCCACCGCTGCTGTCACCACCACCGCCGCAACCGCAAGAGCCGACGCCACAGTTTGCGCCACCACCACCGCCTGCTGAGGCCGCGGCCACCGCTGCCGCTGTGCCGCTGACATGATTGCCCTTATAAATAACCGCCTTTTGCGGCTTGTCACCCCTGCGACGGCCACAGAGGAGGAGGACTATCGAAATGACGGTGATGGATGCGGCGATCGCCAGGACTGGTAGGGGTCAACCGGAGGCTTTGGTGCTCCATTGACCTTCAATGCTTGTGATGTGCCTTATGTGTTTGTGTTTTTTTATTAAAAAGTTGAGTTTTCATGGCCTATATGAATTCATTGTTCAAAATTTTATTCAATGGGACTACCAACCACCCTAACAAAAAGTGGAAAGAAAATATTGTGAAATCAATGCTTCATTGCCAAAAATGTGGCCTGGTTGATCAGGTTTGAATCAGGTCAAATATCAGAAGAACACATCATGATGACTAGTAAATGAGGATACCAGACAATTCACATGCATTTTGAAATAATTTAGAATTTTTTTGTATAAAAGATATATATATTATTCTCGATTGCCAGCAAATCTCATAGATTAAAATTTGATTAAATACTTACGTGAAGTCGTGGAGAAAATGTTAGACGTGCCCCGGTTTCGATCCCCTGTGGGCAGCTTATAGTTCAATTTATTTTTTAAAAATATTATATTTCATCTAATGACATATATACGATTGTATAAATAATTATATATTATACAACAAAAAGTCTCATGTGTTTGTGTTTTTGGATTCAAAAAGTTAAAATTTTATTAAGAACAAAAGTTTGATTGAATAGTAATATGGTAAAATCAATTCTTAATTGAATGATTTAGTTAATAAACTCTATTGAGATTTGAATCTATGCAAAAAATTTAGATGATTGAGTTTATGAATATGATTCATGCATGTAATCTCTTTCTAATCATGGATAATAAATAATATTCAAAATGTAACATATATAGTGTGTTTATGTTTCTCTTTTTCCAGTATTACTTGAAATTTTAGATTTAAGATTTTCTACCTTCATCACCCATAAGAATTCACTGTTCATAGTTTCATAAACCAGATCACCATTCAATAGGCCCTAACAACCTCCCTAACAAAAAGTGGAAAAAAGATATTGTGAAATCAGTGCTTCATAGCCAAAAACGTAGACTGGTTGATCTGCTTTCAGTCAGGTCAAAAAACAGAACAGTACATTATGATCAGCAGTAAATGAGGATCCAAGAAAATTCAAATTTTGAAATAATTTAGAAATTTAATTACTACAATTTTTAACATTAATCACGGTTGTTTTGATCACGCTTTAAAAAAAGCGTGATCGTAATAATTATGATCACAATTTTTTTTAAACCGTGATCGTTATAAAATATACGTTTACGCTTTTTAGTAAACTGTGATATTTGATATCCCAAAGATCCCGGTTTACTTAAAATTGTTATCGTTTAATAAATATTTGATCATGGTTAACTTAAACCGTGATTGTTTCATAAATAAAATATCACGCGTTAAATGAAAACGTGATCGTTTCTTAAATAAATGAAAAAAAACCTAATGTGGTCCCAAAGAAATCCCATTCGACCTCACCTCCTTTGTTGATCCAACCACCGCCATTGCTTCCCCTCCGCCGCCGCCGATGACTCAGCCGCCCCTTCACCTCCATCGCCGAAATGACTAACCCGCCGCCTCCATTGCAACTGTCACTCATCCTCTACGTCCCCACCTCCGTTGACGTATCCGCAGCCATTGCCGCCCCTTCCTCCTCCACAGACGATTGAGCCTGGTAAGTCTCCGCCCTTTCTCCTTCTCCACCGGCCTCGTCGGCTCCAAAGCACACACTCCAATTGATTTTTTTTTTCAGATTTATTTGATCATCCATTGTAGATTTTGATGTGGTTTCTTTGGTCATTGTGATGATTTGGGGTTTTTTTTACGAAGTAAGAGATCAATATTACCTTTGGATTGAGATCTAGGGCTTTTTATTTGAGGGATTTTATTTGATTTTGTGGATTTTAGGATTTGAATGAAAAAGTATATCTTTTTGGATCGATTGATTTATAAATAGAGATGGTATGGATTCTTGACTTGTAAAAAATAAAATAAAATGTGATGGCAGAAAAACTTTCCCAAAATCATCTCGCTGAAAAACATCTTCAAAAGTAAAACATGTGAGAATTAGACCTTAACAATGCTCGAGGCTAGATTATTTTTCTCTATTTCATCCTTGGTAGTTGTTTACACTCACTAGTTTGTACAATTTTATGACTCTTCTATTGCTTGGAAAGATGGTTATATTTTAAGACAGAGGTGAAAATGGTAGATAAATGTAAATATGATGTATGAAGTTTGGTTAACACCAACATCATCCCTAAGTGTATGATTAAATGAGTCCCAATATGATTTTTGGATTCCCAACATGACTGTTATTCTATATGACTCATTATGTATCCATTTTACAAATGTGAGATCACATTATCATATAGTAAAATTTTATTGTATACAAAATGGTACATCTACAGGAGCTACTGAGGTAATTAAGTTATGAAAATAAAAAATATTTAGAAAATTTCATTGTATACAAAAGATTTTCATAAATACTAATTAATTCTGAATCTTTAAAAAATTTTATAGGTAATTAAGTGGAGATTAGATTTAAAGATTATTAAATGAAAACATAAAAACTTAACCTTTAATTGCAATGAATCATTGAATCTTGTTGATCATTAATCCAAAACAACATATTATTTATTATCTGGATCCATTAAACAATGACATTATAAAGCGGATTAAAATAGTCATAAACTTGTAAGTATTATATTAATTGTTCAATTTAAGCATTTGATACGTTTTAACAAATCTATGAATTTTATGTTTTCCTTGATTTGAAGGGGGGTGAAATCGTATAATACACTCATCGGGGTTTCGTCAAAGAAAAATTCACAATGGATTCAAGTCTCGGTATGATTTATCATATTTTAAAATTTATTTTTAATCATAAATTTGATTTTTTTTTCACATGTAAAATTTTAGTGCCATAAACAAAGGGGGAACATCGAGTGTGATTATTTTGTTATGAAGTATATGTGGACCTCATTGACGATCAAAACATACCCATTCAATAAAAGGTAAGATGAATATTATTCTTATAAACATTATTTTGATTGTTGTAATAAATATATTTGGTACAGTTAAACGGAATATCCACCTATACTGAAGATGAAATAAACGAACTGCGGCTTGACTGGATCAATGTAATTCAAGAACAAATGTAGTTGATATATGCTTACATAGTTCTAATTTTTGTGGTATTGTTATCTCTTTTGGACTTTAGCAATATTTTGCTCTTTACTTAATTGTTATTGAATCTCACAAGTCAATTATCTAATTTTCAGAAATTTTCTTTTATGTTATCCATGTATTTGCTACTTTTTACATTACATTATATTATGATATATGACGAACTTGATTTTTATAATTATGTTTTTCATTATTTCAGGTAGTTCTAAAATTTATCTACTTTACGGCTCGATCGGATAATCTCTTTTTGTATGTAGAATTGCGAGGCGAAGGTCATGGACTGAATTTATTTTTATTTTTTATGATGGAAGAAGTACAAGTTACACTTATTGTGGTTTTGTTTGACTTATAGTTATTTATAATACAATTATGTGTATGAAACAATACTTGTACGAAATTTGATTCATATAAGAGGAATGAAAGTATTTTTAATGAGCATTTCTCTTTTGTTGTGTGAATTGAGTTGTAAGAGCAGGTACAATCAATATATGAAATTGTATAATGATTCAGGAAATTGTGATTTTTTTATAATTTAATGTCACAGATTGAGCATGATCTTAAATAATGTAAAAATCACAGATTATTTATAAAGTGTGATCGAAAATATTATAAAGATCACGGTTCTTTTCAAAATTGTGATCGTTTGGATATGAAATATCACGTTTTATAAAATAAGCGTGATCGATTCATATATAACCATCACGGTTTATTCCAAAATCGTGATAATTTATTATTTTTTATCACGCTTCCAAACCGTGATTAAAAATACAATACAAACAATCACGTCCTCATAGATCACGGTTTAAAACCATGATTAAATGTCTTTAATCACTGTTTTAAACCGTGATTAATGTCAAACCGTGATTAATGTAAAAAATTGTAATAGTTTCTGTATAAAAGAATTATATTATTCTCGGTCACCGGAAGATCTCACTGATCAAAATTTTGATTAAATACTAAGTTACATGGAGAAAATGTTAGACATGACCCGGTTTAGAGCCCCTATAGTCAGCATATGTTTCGGTTTATTTTCAAAAATATTGTAACTTATCTAATGAGATATAATATTATATAAACAATGATATATATACTATAATGAATGTATGGATGTATTTATAAAAAATTTAAAAATTTTCAAACGAGTAATTTGTTTCTTTTTCAAAGCAAGATTTAGGATGAGTTTGATAATACTGGTAAAAAAAGATAGTTCCTCCTTTCTTTGTATCCACGAAATGAAAAATACTTATAAAATAAGCACATGAATGGAGATTCTAAAGAGAATTTTCTTGAGTAATTCAGTCGATAGAGAAGAGAATGAGAAACTGATTCTTATAATGATTTTATTTCCATACTCTGTTTTAATCAATGTATGATCATGTATCCATACATCGCATTTTTGGGTGATTAATTAAACAAAAGGTCATCTAAAGATTATAAAGTGAACAAGATTGCAAACCATTGAATCCCACAAACCCCTTTGCATGTTCAGTAGGCCTGGCACATAATATAACTCGATCTCAGTAAATGACAATAAGTAGTGATGAAAACTCAAGAGATTAGGAAGTTGGAAGTCATAATAAACCTTCCATTTGCATGGCATGACCACATTAAATCTTGACCTACCCCCCCCAATCAAGTCCTTAAAACACCTCCATTAGTGTTCACAAAACACACTTGTAATTGCAGAGAGAAGCTAGAGAGGGATGGGCCGGGCCATGAGAATGCAGTGCGACAAGGAGAGCTGCGTGGCGGTGTTCAGGTCGCCGGAGGGAGACTATCTGCTCGTGCTGTTCTTGATATTGGTCCTGCTGGGCCTCCTCTTCGTGCTCATCCTCGCCACGTTTTGGGTGCTGGAGACGTGCCGTGTCGGCCCGCGCCGTCATAGCGCGCGTGTCGGAGCATCCGTTGTTGTTGGTGGTGGTGGTGGGGCCGGCGGCGGCCGTGCTGCTTGAGGTGGTGATCATAGGGTTGTGTTTTGTTTTTGTTAATAAAATTGTGTTTGTGTCCATCGTCATCACTATGTGAATATGATGTATTTGGAGTAGTACTACTGGCTTGATATACAATGGAAATTATAGGTTCTATAATCATATTACAGGTTTTTTTTTTTTGTTTTAGTGCACGTAATTATCAAAAATAAAATAAAAATAGTGATGGCATTTTCACTAAAATTGATTTTGTGTCACCTGCGCAATGTTTCGAACACTAACTAGTCTTATACATTGTTAGATTCCTGAGCATTGTAATATCACTTCTTTAAAACAACAAATGAATTTAACTATGTGAAATAAATAATACCAGTAGTGTGAGAAATATATGGCGCAACACAAAACAATTAGAAAAATCATGGGACACAAATATAATGAAATGTAAAGTATACATTGAGATATATTAATGTATTTTTAAAAATAAAATTAAAAAAGATTAATTTTCATCCTACCATGGTGTATATTGCACGATTAATAGTTAGGAGAGTCATGTTGACAAAGCTGCAAAATGGGTTTATATTTTTTTAGAGCACTGTTACACCCCGCCCTTTTACTGTCTCAAATACAATCTTATATATTTTGTTAGTTCATTCACTTACAGTATCGAGATATATACCGGTTGAAAAATTTTCACATTTTTTTTAAAGTGATGTCATTCAATGAGTAGAAATCTCTCTCCCTCACTCCCCTCAAAACAATTTCTTTCCCATTGGTTCTCAAATCCATTTCTATCTCTCCCTGTGATTGAATATTATAGGTTCAACAATTATATTATTTTAATTTTTATAATTTTCTCATTCTATTAAAAAAATAATTTGCTATTTATTAAACGTATATGGTAATAAAGAAGATTTTAATTTAATAATTGTATAAGATTGTGTAGCTATTTTATAATATTTGTAACTTAAAATAAAATGATGTACAATATTCAAAAAATCTATATTTTTTTTATAAAAATATATAGGGCCCCATTTTAAAAATTCTCTTAAGGCTCGGTCACAAAATTCAATTATCAGGAAAGACTTGTGTACACTTTACATTTTATAAAAATACACACAATATAATTAAAAAAATAAAAAAATGTGTTATGTATTTTGAAAGGAAAAAGATACACATATCCCTATTGCAGCTTCAATTGTATCCCATCCCATTTTTTTTATATATAAAATTATACATTCACCATTTGAAATGCATGCTATTAAATGAAATGAAGTATATACTGAAATACATTAGTTTATTTTTTTTTATGATAAAAAAATAAAAAAATAGATTATAATATATCTTATGATAATGCAGTATATACTATAATAATGTAGTATATACTGTATTATCATAGTGTACGAGTTGCAAAAACGGGCTACGTGTAGGAGCACTCATTTTTTCTAAGGGATGTTTATAAAGCCATAAGCACCCCCGATCCGCCATCGGATGCATGTTCCCTTTCCCCACAAATCAAACCCCATCAAATCAACGGTGATCATTACACAACCATACCCTCCAATAAGGGTCCACCAAATGTGCGGTAGAAGGAAAAAGGCACTGCAGAGTCCTGACATCGACCGTACTTTGTCCACATCCGCTTAACGGACCCCATAAAATCACGTGGTGTGACATCACTGATCTCACGGTAGACCCTATGCCACGTGTCATCCGATTTGACCGTCCAAACACCGCACGTGCGCATCATGAGCACCTCGTGATTCCGAATATGCCCTCCCCCCATATTTCTCGTGCAAAGGCCGCCAATGTACTGGAAACGATCGACTATGTTCCCGAAACTAGCCCTGCTTCATGCACGTATTTACTGATAATGCCACTCCTTGTAATCTTCAACATAAATTTCATTTTATGCGATTTCAATAATATGATTTTATTTAAGTGCATGTTTGGCAACATTTTTCACAAACAGCTTTTATCTTTTGCAGTCACATCAAGTTAATTACATCATTATTTAAAAGTTAAAAGCTAAAAATTGTTATCAAACAAGTCAACTTAAATATATCATTATTACTAGATTTTATCTCTAAACTGTGCCTCGAAATCTGTGTTTTATAAAACAGTCATCATCATTACACCCTCAAAAGGTGTGCATAAAATTGCAAAAACTAAAAGCAGTTTTTCAAACTGTGTTTCTAAATGCTACCTTAAGATTTGGACCCCGAAATTTTTCTAATAGAGGATGTGTTTGGAAACGCCTTCTCAAAAATTACACTCGTTTACTTTTAAAAATTTATTCTCAAAAAACATACTTTCTTTTATTTTAGTTTTTGTTCCCAAAAATCACACTCATTTGCTTTAAAAAAAATTGTTCTTAGAAAACACACTTTTTTTTAGATTTTCTTAAAACTATTTTAAAATAACATTTATAATTAAAAAATTAACTTACATTTTCTGATTAATCATTTAAAGTTGAGGGCCATTTGAAAACATGTTTGTAGTTTTTGGTTTCTTATAAAAGTAAAAATTTTTCTTACGTTTTCTGACACCCCTTTAACAGGGTTAAATACATGATGCAGAAAAGCACACTCAAGAGATGATATGACAAATAGAAAACTTCTCCAGCAAAACCATAAAAAGGTTAAAAGAGTCTCAAAAATTGCTTTCAAACTTAAGAAAATAATTTTATATAAAAAATTGAATTGCTTTTACAACTCCAACAAAATACTTAAGTTTGTTGAGATAAAATAATATCTTATCTGAATTGTTATATGAACAACTAATATATTAGTCATCTAACAACTCAATAACTAATATATTTTATCATGGGGATCATGGATCTTCAAAAATACACACACACACACACACACACACACTTATCCTCTTACAACTCAATAGGTTAATATATTAATTCTCTAACCACTCTAACTAATATATTTATTCTCTAATAACTCAATAGATTCCTAAAAACCTAACTAACAAATCCTAGCAAACTTATTTTTCAAATCAATAAATAAAATCGATTATTATATAATAAAATCTCAAAATAATTATTTAAACTAATTAAGTAAATAAAATAAAATAAAATAAAATAAAAATAAAAATAAAAAACCCCATTTTTAATTTACATCAATACCTTAAATTTTTTTGCATATTTTTATGTCCTCACAAACTACTAAACTTTTTTTTTTATCTCCTTCCATTTACACCAATTCAATACTTTTGAACCTAAATTTGGATTTTAGGGAAATACATAGACGAAAAGAAAAGAAAAAACATAAGTTTGAATGGGGCTTTCCGGCTTTAGGAATAACCAAAAAGAATCGAAGTTAACTAAATAAAGAAGTAACAAGGACCTATTACTAAAATTCCATTTAAATAAAGACGAGGGGCAATATAGTCCAATATCTCTGATTGAGATCTGATTTTTCGGTTTTAGTTTATATTAAAGACCTTCTAAAATCGAACTTCGTTGAACTTGGACTCAACAGAGTGAACTCAAACAGAGAGAGAGAGGTCTTTCAATGACGATGACGTCGATCGGTGTTGTTAGGGTTCCTTCGATCCTATCCAAACCTTCCGATCGTGGAAGGACCGCTCCGTCTCGGGCGTCCCATGGCCTCTCTTTGTCTTCCGCTTCTTCGACCCTGTCTGGCGAGAAGCTTCGGCTGCCGGCGCAATCAAGAAGCCGGAGGATCGTCGGTGGTGGTGGCCGGGCTCCGATCACCGTTTCTCCGAAGGCGGTTTCGGACTCGCAGAGCTCGCAGACCTGTCTTGATCCGGAGGCTAGCAAAGTGAGTCGAACCGTCCATTGCATCTCTTATTATTATTATTATTATTATTATTTTATGGTTTTTTCGATTTTGATGCCTTTGATTAGGGTTTCGGGTTCAAATTGATGTTTTGATAACCCGTCTTTTATGGTTTTATTTGATAAAAATTGGATTTTTTTTTTAATTTTTGATGTATTGGTGTAATGTAGATTAATGAGTTGGTGCCTAATTAACCATTGTAGTTTTGGAGGCTTTTCGGAGGGTTGATTGAATCGATTATGCGGGTTATATTTGGCAATTGTTGCTAAAAGAGTCGTTTTTGAATTCTGGGTTCCTTTTGATTATTTTTATTTATTTATTTGTTGGGGAGAGGATTCTTTTACATATTTTCTGTTTGATTTCGCGAGAAAGTCTATGTTTTTGGCGTTTCTGTTTGATTTCGCCAGAAAGTCTATGTTTTTGGATTACTTTTAGAGTCTTAGAAAGACTGACACTGTTATTTGATGGTTCTTGAGTACCAAATCAGATGGGTTGTGGGGGTGGATTACTTCCATGATGTGCAATTTGTTACTGCATTATATAAACTTATGTGGTGTTATGTATTTTATCTTTTGTTCTTTAAATAAGTTCAATATGTCTTTGTTTTTCTGTGTGTAGAGTGTTCTTGGAATCATACTTGGTGGTGGAGCTGGGACACGCTTGTATCCTCTTACGAAAAAGAGGGCGAAACCTGCCGTTCCTTTGGGTGCCAATTATAGGCTTATTGATATTCCTGTTAGCAATTGTTTGAACAGCGACATCTCGAAGATTTATGTTTTGACGCAATTCAACTCTGCTTCTCTCAACCGTCACCTCTCTCGGGCTTATGGAAGCAACATGGGTGGGTACAAGAATGAAGGATTTGTTGAGGTTCTTGCTGCTCAGCAGAGTCCGGAAAACCCAAATTGGTTTCAGGTATATTTTTTCTCATCTTGTGATCAATAACTTGATTACTAGCTTTGGATATTTTAGTGTTTTTGTACTTTGTACAGAAAAAGGTTTAGTCATATGTTCTAACTGTTTAGCAATGTGTAATACCATTATGCATTGCTGCACAAACTTTATTGTTTGAAAATGGCTGGAGTAAAGTTTCTTAAGTTGATTGAGGAACTCAATTTTGTTTTTTCAATTGTGATTACAAACTAAAATTTTGTTGTTTGACTACTGCTCATTTGTTGATGAATCTCTATGTAATACTTGCATGACTCTTTTTGAAAAAAGAAAAAGGATGGAAGTGTATCACTTCCCATAAATTGGTAATACTTCATGACTTAGACATAATGACCTGTATATTGCTAGAAAATTCTGTTTACTACTAATAAAAGAGCTGAATGCATACTGTATTTCTGTGCTGATCAAAGTTTGATTGTCTTGTCCAACTCCATTATTTATCTTACTTGTGATATTTACAAAGTTTATCCATTGACATGTTTATTTGTAATTTTTAAGGAATCTTGGTCATTGGACCTGGATAACAATAACAGAATGCTATACAAGTATATGTCCCTAAACAGGAATAACATGCATTCTTTCACTGGCTCATTGATAGGCTGGGTCTTTGTGGGCTTGCTAATGTCGTATAGAAATACCTTTGTCTTGTTTCATCTTTTTGGTTCCAACTCATCAACTGAATGAATTTCATTTTGCAATTTCAGGGAACCGCTGATGCTGTTAGGCAGTATCTATGGCTTTTTGAGGACCACAATGTCATGGAGTTTCTGGTTCTTGCTGGAGATCATTTGTACCGCATGGATTATGAAAGGTTTATCCAAGCACATAGAGAAACTGATGCGGATATCACTGTAGCTGCACTGCCAATGGATGAAGCACGTGCTACTGCTTTTGGTTTAATGAAGATTGACGAAGAAGGGCGGATAATTGAATTTGCAGAAAAACCAAAAGGAGAGCAGCTGAAAGCAATGAGGGTACACACTTTTTTTTTCCCATAATTATTGCTGAGGAGCATTGTTAGTTTACTATATATCCTGATGAAGATATTTTTCTGGCAATTGCTATGCGATTTGTATTCCTCCCTCATTGTATTTATTATCTGACTATTCAGGTTGATACCACCATATTGGGCCTTGATGATGAGCGAGCTAAGGAGATGCCTTATATAGCAAGTATGGGCATCTATGTAATCAGTAAAAATGTCATGTTGGACTTACTTCGTGAAAAGTTTCCTGGGGCCAATGATTTTGGAAGTGAAGTTATCCCTGGTGCAACTTCCATTGGACTGAGGGTATGACAATTGCATCTGTTTCAACCGCAATTTGCTTAATTTTCAATTATATGGAACAAGTCACCCAATTCGGTTCGGCTGCACATTATGTTTTTGTTGTAGATGATATGAATCCTAGCAATATTGGTGTTTGAAAATAAGTTGTGAGCATTTTTGTGTCCTATACATTCACATATTCAAAATTAACTGAAAATACTTGTAATTCTAAAACTATGACTTGTCTGGAGAGAATATTATAATAAAAACAATTCGTTTAAACACATATGTCAATTTTTTTTTTTTGAAGCATTATATATAAACACCTGGATGCTTCTTAACCATGCAGGTCCAAGCTTACTTGTACGATGGTTATTGGGAAGATATTGGTACCATTGAAGCATTTTATAATGCAAACTTGGGGATCACCAAAAAGCCAATTCCAGATTTCAGGTATTTATTTTAATGAATTGGCAACACATCACTTGTCATACCCTGGTGATTATAGTGCATATAATTTAGTGGGCCTCAATTTTTTTATTTTAAATAATTCAATCATAAACTTTTTTGCAGCTTTTATGATCGTTCTTCTCCAATCTACACACAACCCCGATATTTACCACCCTCAAAGATGCTTGATGCTGATGTTACTGATAGTGTCATTGGTGAAGGCTGTGTAATTAAAGTAAGTCACCCATGGATAAATTCATTTTCTGTTTGCTTCAGTGATAGCTTTCTTTTATATCATAACCATAGCTTTTCTTTTACACATCAAAACTTGCTGGCATGTGAAATTTCTGCCTGCGACATGTTCTAGTTCTATGTATATTTAAAGTGACTTTTTTGTCAAAAGAATTGAAATCTCTAGCTGGAATGCGTTGTCTGAACCTTGTAACTTAGATTTTGAATGAATATGTATATGTTTGAGCTTACAAGATAAAACTATACCTTTTTAGATGTCCAAGAGAAGAATGGTTATGATTGAGGATGCAGTAACTCTAAGATGTTTTTTAGCTTCTTCCACATATGACAAGAGTTTCAGTTTTTTATATTTTTTTCTGTGTTTACAAGTATTTTTTTCCCTGCTGATTGTCATGTCGTCTGGATCATAAATGGAAGTATCCCTTAAGTTCTTTAAATCTTATCAGGAAAGAAAAGACAAAATTGAAATGCATCTGCCAATCTTTTCAGCATATACTGTTTATTTTATTATATCACCATATCCAGATTAAAATTCTTGAGGCACCTAATTGTTTCATTTTCATCCAGAACTGCAAGATTCACCACTCAGTAGTGGGTCTTCGATCTTGTATTTTGGAGGGTGCAGTTATTGAGGACACCTTATTGATGGGAGCAGATTATTATGAGGTAAATGTTCCGAAACAGTATGAAATATCTTGAATAACTTCTGTTGGGCTGATAAGTTGATCAGTGATTAAAAATCAAAACTTTTTCAATGCTCATTTTGTCAAACAGACCGAAGCAGACAAGAGGTTACTCGCTGCAAAAGGGAGCATTCCGATTGGTATCGGGAAGAACAGTCACATTAAAAGAGCAATTATCGACAAAAATGCTCGTATTGGAGACAACGTGAAGGTATACTTCGTATACTTCTCTTTCTCATGAACTAGATTATTAGTTATTTGTGAAAATGATGTAACAGTAACGCAAGGGAAAAAGCTTGGAGGGCACCTTGAATCCACACGGAGAAAAACCAATAATAGATTTTTTTTTATTGATTCAAAACATTCTTTCAATAGGCTCTTTCATGCACTCCTTTTATAGGCCACAGACTATTAATGACAATCATTGAAATTTGCTAAAAATAGTTAAACAAACTCTTAGTAAAGTGTCCTAAAATAGAAAAAAACAATATAACATGTTCTGTTTTTTTTAGGCAACAATCATGTTCTTAAAAAATTAAGAATCGCATAACAAAAAAAAAACAGATTAACATGACTCTAAATGACTAGATTTACCAAAAATAGTAAATTGTTATAAATGACAAGTTTTCCAATTTTTTTATACTTTTGATGAATAATTGAAGGAATTTTTTATTTATAGATTCATAGGCATATATTCGTATAATATAAAACGTTTTTCAGTCCTTACACCACTTGTTTATAGATTCATAAGCTCATGAGTATCATTAAAATGTAGCTCAGAATCCACTAAACTTGAATCATTCGCATTTCCAGATAATCAACAGTGATGATGTGCTAGAAGCAGCAAGGGAGACTGATGGATACTTCATCAAGAGTGGTATCGTGACCGTGATCAAAGATGCATTGATACCCAGTGGAAGTGTCATATAAGATATGTATATATAAGTAAAAGTACGTCCCCTTTGTTTTTCTATGAATGTAACTTATTCTAGTGAAGGCAATGGAGGAGGACGCGAGCGAGGATCAACCTCTGTTGTATAAAGCTTTCCTTCACCATAAGTATTCCTAGAGCATCTCTAGTTTTGTGAATATTTGTTAGATTCTGCTATGGACACTTCTTTCCTTTCTTTTGTTAAATATTCATGGTAAGTTAGTGTTGATTGCACCTGGTGAAATAATTACACTTTGAATGATGTGTATTGATCAACATGTTCAAGGAAATGTTAGGGATAGTCATTCCCTTAACATGTTTTAAATTTCCCTTCTAGGCATATATAAATTCCCTTAGGGATTGTCTTATGAAATACATATATTTACAAAAGATGAAGTTTATACTTGATCAGATTCAAATCTTTTAAAATTTTTCTTTTCTCTATGTTAGGGGAAGTGGTGATGTAAAAGTAGTGGCAGGAATGACTAATGTTGCGCTTGAATATGACATTGAAATGTTAAGATTCTTGAGCTCTATTTGGATATGAGTTTAGATAGATACTGCATTTGAAGAATTAAAAATTCTCAAACTTAAATCTAAACACATTTTTAATGTTTAGCTTTTCAAACCACCATTTTCTTTTTAAGTAAAAAAATCGTGCGGTTGAAAATCTAATAAAACAATGATTTTCAAAAGCTGAGTTTCAATTACAAGATTTTATAAATCTTAGCGTTTCAACCTCATATCCAAAAGCAGTCAATAATTTTATGTTTCAAACTTAAAAAAATTTGTCTAAAAATGGAAAATGATAGTTTGAAAAACTAAACTTTGAAAATGTGTATAGATTCAAGTTTGAGACTTTTTAGTTTTTTAAATGCAGAATTTACTTAAACTCAAATCTAAACAGGGCTTAAGTATCAACACCCCCAAATTCAAACATTGATAGCTAGAAAGTTCAAACCTATCTGGATGGACAAAATCACCAATAAACCTTGAGCATCGAGTAGTTCCAAAGGACTCGAATTGGAGATGTGTATAGAGCAAACCCATGGCTCTGCCTTCAGAAAGTTTGAAAATTGAAGCTCATGTTTGGATTGAAAGGTCACAAAGCTCGGATTTTTGTATCCGAATCTGATTAAAAAGACTTTTTTAAAGGAAATGATACACTCAACCCTGTTCATAGTCCACACCAATTTTTAATTATACAATTGCTCATCGAAATACATATTATTTTTGTAAAATGAAGTATACACTAATGTACAATAATATAATTTTTCTTTGAAAAAATGTTAGCCTTCACATATTATGATTGGGCTAACTTTGCTTTTCATGCATTGTGGGCTTTCAGCCGGCGGGCAATCCATTTTCAGACAATCAAACATGAAATAAAAGGGCATTATTACATAAAATCTCATTTTCAGTCAAAGAAAACGGGAGAAAACCCCATACGTTATGGAATTAGGTTAGACAGTACTGATGTCAACCAAATCGTAAATCGTAGACACATAATCGGTCAAGGAAAACAGGAGAAAAACCAATAGGTTCTAAAATCACATTAAGCAGTACTGATGAAACAATTTTTAGTTGTTTTTTTTTCTGAACGAATCAACACATAGGATGTCTATGATATGCAGAACCGTCAGACACTTGCAATGTCATTGCGTGCAGAACATATTTCAAATTCTGCTTTCATGGTCTTTCTTTAACAATGAGAAAAAAATACTCATGTTTGTTTGTCCTCTCAATGTATCTTTAGTAATGGACTAATGGTGTCACGGTCATAAACACTGATAAACATTCAACACCATACTTGCATTTAAATACCGGGGTGTTTACAGTATCCAACTTATTTGGGTGGGATGTGGATAGACCTCTTCTCGACCACCCTCATCAACTTGGCCAATGGCCAACGACGCATAGTACATGTACCATGAGAGGAGGTTCAAAGGTTTTAATTCAAAGGAGAGGTGTTCGGGTGGGCGTTGGAGGCAGACGCGGAGATGGAGACATTGTAGCCAGAGGGGTTCGTGGAGAGGACAAGCCAAAGGGGGCTGGTTTTTCAAAGAAAACAGCAAGGTGAAAAATGAAAGGACATTTTTGTAATGTTTCACATCTAGTTAATGTTAACCATATGTTAGGTTACTTTGGGTAACAGTAAGGATCTAGTTGAATTTTTTCCAATAAAACAAGTACCTATGATGATTTTCAGATTTTACATGGAATGGAATTGTGATTTTAAAAAAGATTTGGAGAAGTTATAACAATTTTTCCCTATTTATTATTTTGAAAATTTTTGAAACGATATGTGAGACCCATGTATTTGGATGACTAGAGGAAAATAACCCAATTCCAACCCTAACATGAAATCTCAATACTAGTTTTATGCATGTTTAATCTAAAATATGTTATCCTAGATTATTCCAAGCATCCAAGCATGCTAAAAGAGCTATTCTAGCTAATTCCCAGTTATTCATTCCCGTATTCTCGAACCAAACGATGGCTTGACAAAGGATTCAATGCAAAAATTATTTAGTCCATTTCGATCCGTCTCACGTGCCTAACACATGAGTTGACGAGTTGTCCCCGTGTCAGGTCAAGCTAATATTTTTCACATACTATTTTCTGCAAATAAATTTAAACAAATAAAACATATGATTTTTCTGCAATGAAACATTATTGCCAATGTCAAGAATCATGAATGTTTCAGTAAAATAATTCAATAAATAAAGTTTGATAAATATTCAGCTGTTATGTCATTCCACCAAATACTATGGGAAGAAAGAACAGGAACTTCAGCCACCAAACAAAAACCCAGCTGCCTGTTCTTCATTACCATTGAATAGCTTAAGAGCTTGTATTGCTGCTGCTCTGTCAAATCCAAGCTCAACAAGCTTCGTGATTTTGGCTTCGAAATCAACTCCCTATATGAACATCAGCCATAAATGAAAAGATTCAGAGGTCTTGTATGGTAATATCAAACATATGGTAGCATTGGATACAGTTATATATATGTCAAAACATGGTCACGCGTTACATCAATGTATGGCATGCCTTTTTTAAGTGGATATTAATGTCCAATATTGAAAACAAAGATTAAATCTAGTTGACGTGAATAATTTTGCAAAGACACCAACTACAAACCAAGTGATGATATGCTGTGATGATGCAGCTTAAATTGGGAAGGGAATACATTTATCACATGTGACTTCTAACATTAAGATATGTGTTATATGTAACATATCATGTACAAAATCCTGATGTGATGGGGGGAAAAAAAGTAAAAAAAAGTGAAGTCTATTTTAAATAAGCTGGAAGTTACCTGTGTATGGTCAGCTCCTGTTGTTCCTGAGAACACAAAAAAACACCAAGAACTATTTGATCAGAACATAAACAAAGAATATTTGACACACAAATTCTGAATTTACAAAGGAAATTATTTAGGATAGCGGGGAAATTTAAAATTGTAAGACATTTTAGAGACTCAGAAAATGTTGAGATATTGAAAGATCACCGGAATCACGACTTCCTGTGGGCAGACTGACTTTTTTCTCTTGTGCTCCTGATGGTCCCTGCTCAAGCAAAAGGAGAAGTTTAGGGGATTTTTTTAATATTCATTTAATTATTACTTATATCATAGATGAACTTTCTATTTGATTTTTTAAAAATAAAAGGATATTCTACCATGTGGGATACATAAATTATGAGTTATATCATCTGGGAGAGCACCCATATGACCATTTTCATAATGCTAATGTTCGACATATTTTTCCAATAAGGTACACAATTTTTCAAACTCTGGTTGGCTAACAAGACCTTACATGAAAGATGTCAATTACGAATACCCAATTTATATATGATATTATAACTATCAGATGAATGTAAAAGGTCAAGTCTATCAATAGTGATGCAATAACATGACCATTCAAGTAGCAGATGATCTATGAATTCATGAAATTTGAATCACTCAAAAAGATTTCTAGACGGAAAAAGTCATGATAGTAGTAATAAAAAACCATGAACAAGATAAATTTTATATCTGAAGCTGCTTACTGTGGATGACCCTTGGCCTAAAGAAGATTGTCTGGTGTCTGTCTCTTGATCGCGAATGTGTGAAGGGATGTCTTTTTCTGAGAAGTTAATGAAGCTCATTAATTGATAATTGCAAGATCTTTACATGGTTTACGATCTAGTAACTTAAACAGGTCATCATCACATGAATTCTAAAAGGTAAATATGTACTAACCTTGCAAAAATGGCACTGAAACCTCTCCTCCTCCAACTCGTAAGACATTATCCTTCAAATCAATTGTACACTACATGGGCATAATCAGCTGTTCACAAACAGCTCAGGATAATAAGCATCAAACAAGGCAAGTTGAACATGTTATCTCACCTGATGCTTACGTAGCATATCAAGTCCAAAGAGAAATTCCATGTTAGTGGCATCCAGTACCGTGAAGGAGCAAGGATAGTATGCGTTGCCGATCTATATCACAAAATAAATATATGACAAAAAGCTTATTTTGAAAAAAATATATGACAAAAAGTTAAACAAAGAATAACCAAGCAAATGAAGATGTATGACCGATAAAGCATAAATTTAAATTTTCTAAAGACTCCCTATATGAAGACCAAAAGTGCTATTGTCTTAGATTGGGTGTGTACAAGTGACCAATAGTCTAATCTAGCATCGATATAACAGTAATAATATGCAGTCCGACATGCAACATCACAATTATGAAGGTTGATTTAGTTAATTGAATAACGCTGATAATAAGAGGATGGATCATCAAAAGGGGAAAAAGAAATATTGAAAAGAAAACTATTTCAAACCATTTTAGATGAGAAATCATAGTTTGAAGCCCCTCCCATATGCGGTGCCGTTCGAAGTCAGTTCAAACTAAATTCGAACGGTCTCTTACTGTTCGAAGTCAGTTCGAACCGTCTTCAAATGGCAAACTAACTTCAAACGATAAAATCTACCTCTAGGTTCGGATTGCCGTTCGAACGGTAATTCGAAAGGCAACATACCGTTCGAAAGCCATTCGAACGTCCAGAGGACGTTCGAATTCAGTTCTAACGGGGGTTCGAACGGCTTGCTTACCCTATGTGCGACCGCATATCGGTACATGCGGCCGCATATGCCATGTGCGGACCCCACCGCACATGTGGTCCGCACATGGTTTTGAACCATGTGAGAAACTATATCCCCAATTTAGATATGCTTGCAATTCAAGATTAGAATGTTCAAGTATACTAACACAAACCTCCAGTGTTCAAGTATACTCTAACACAGAGGAAATAAGGCATATGAAATTAGAATGTTGGTATTTAGTTAACAAGATTCAGAATTTTCAAGTTGTCCACCGTAATACAATCATAAATCTCAGCCTCGTTCTATTTAAACATGAAGTTAAAAATCCAGTACCAGAATTTGAAAGGCAATTATGTTCATTATTCCAACCTAAATTAATATAAGTAGAACTTGATGGCCGCATTAAAATATTGGATATCTTGTGCAGGCCAAAAGTACTCATACAGACTTTATTCTAAAGTTTAGCTAAGAAAATATCAAATGATGGTATGCATTTATCCTTCAAAGAAGAGTGATTGAGAAATCTGCATTCAACACCATAACCAAGAGGTGCTTCTCTTAATCCAAAACAATTACCACATTTACTCATGACGCCCCCCCCCCCCCCCAGCATAATGCATGATTGAAGAACAAAAGAAATAAAAATAATTTTCCTGAAAGTCCTAGACAAACCAGAAAACTCTAATTCTCATACGAATAAAATACCAAAACCCTAATCATATAGGAGTGTTAAGAAATTCTACTAACAGATATAAATATCCCAAAAATTATGCTCCCGATGCATCTCGACACTGGCTGTTTAACAGGTTACCTTAATTGGTGCTACATGTATTCGACCAAGTATTTCTGACTGGCCAACACCAATAGCAATGCCTTTATACCGCTGATCTAAGAGTCTTAACAACCTATAACATTATGCAACAACAAAAACAATGCAAAAATATTATTTCACTGCACAGTCTATGCTCAACACAAATTATTATATAGGAGGAAAAAAATGGTACGATGAATGAGTGAATTGAAAAATTTAGAGAACGCCAATCTGTAGCTGAATCTCTACATGAAAAAGAGACTACAAAAATAAATATCGGAGAAAACCCCATAAGCAAAAATTTGTACTAAATTATCCCCTAAGTACATTATTTTTCTTTAAAATTATGAACAAGGATAAAGTCTCCTAATCATAAAGGAAAATGTTGAAATCCTGGTCCACTTCTCTTGGTGATTGGTGATGGAATGACCATTGCAAAGCAAGAGACCATAATTTAAATCTCCAATGATGAAAGTGATGGATATTATTTGACTGGAGAATGGATTTCAGGATTAGTATTGTAGCATTAACATCAAAGCAAACAACATTATAACTCTGGATGAGGAAGGTCAGTTCAAGATAAAGAAAGTTGAAAGTTTGTGCAACACTTGTATGCTCTTCAAATGTGAAAAGAAATATATACACATCTGCTATTGTCTCCAAACTAGCAATATGTTCCAAATTTCATGATACTGAAGAGGAACTAAAAGAGTAATGAAATCAGGTTTAACCTATGCATAACATTAAACAACAAAAAGTGAATCTCCAACAGAAGAGTCAATTATATTACAATGCTTTAAGCTCGCTACTGATTAAGAAAATTTTGCATCAATTAAAATTTCAAAGGTCCAGCCAGGAACTTTTCAAGCCACCTGTCCCTAGTGTATTGGAGTAACTAATACTAGAAAAAATAGAAATTATAAAATCAAACAAAATATTAAACTGGTTTTTTTCTGATATTTTGGACAAATTAAATTGTCCAAGATACATGCATCAAGAATATGTACTTCCAAATAAAAATTAGCTAAGCAAAATCAGTTTTCATTAATCATAAATGTCAAAAATTAAAAAGAATGTGACCTATATTTTAGGAATAAACATCATACCCACAACGTTCGGCACAGCTTTTTGATATGATAGTTGACTGCGCTCCACTATCAACAAATGCCTGGAAACAAATTTAGAAATATTATGGCCTATTCAGGTCCATGCGATCTGAATTGCTTCTAAGAAATTAGAAGGGTAACATTTCAAAAAAACAAAAAGTAATCTACATCTCCCATGGTAGATTGCATTTCAATGCTCTCAAACATGGTATATAGACTTCAGGTAGCACATGTTATTCATAATACCCAACTTCTAAACAATAGGTGCCACAAATTATGACATGTATTATTAAGCCTGTCAATCGGACGGATACGGATCGGATATGCTAATATCCATATTCTAACGGATATTAATTTTCGGAATCAGATCACTTCGGATACGGATATTTTTCGGATAATTTACATGTTTGAATATTAACATTATTTTGAATAATCAAGTAATATTTTAGAGAGACATCAAAATTAAAATTGATATTTTGAGGCTTATTATCTTTTTCAAATATCATACATTGAAAATTTAATAGTATTATAATATATTATCATTATGATTAATCATATATGATAACAATATGGACAATATATAAGACAAATATATATTTTTTTATAATATATGTCGGATACGGATATTTTTTGGATCGGATAGACTGATATCATATCCGCACTCCAGATCTTCGAATATCGGAATTCTGATTTTTCGGATACGGATTCGGATTTTTTTCGGATAATTGACAGGCTTATATATTATGCACGATGTTCAGTGCATGTTAGAATGTTATGATTTCCTGTACAAAAGAGATCGGTTCAAAGTTTATAAAATGGGTGATCAATATGACCCCCCATCATGCATTTAGAAGGCTTATAGGTTTCCCTTATAGACCCAAAATTGTAAATAAATCCTGTCAACCGCTATATCTGCTGCACATAATTTCATGAAAAGTAAATCTACATTTACCATAGACATGAATTAGATCAGAGGAAAATTAAACAGAAAGCTCTAGAGATATGCTTGACCAAAGTTAGCCTATTATTAGTGGAGAAATCTCATTATCATACCACTAAAAAAATATAATATTCTCACAATAAATATCATAAATAAACCGAGAAAAATGTAACTGTCATCTAGGATTCATTGGTTTTACCTTTATAGGCACTCCATTCACTTCCATATCCACGTACAACATTACCTACAAAACCATAGAAGAAATTAAAATGCATATTAATAGGAACTAGGAAGTAGCCATGATTCTTGCTAATTTATTAGTTAGCAATAATTTTCAAGGTCACGAATGAGGCTTACCACTCGTGCAAATGCTTCAGGGTTGTGTTCTAGTGCATTTTCCCAGTTCTCGTCGATGCCTTTCTGAGATTCAGTATAAAAAAATTCACATGTACCAGGTGTCAAAAAAACATAACAAAATGTCAAGAAAGGACCAGTACACATACATGATTATGTACATGAGGTGCTTGTATATGGTCATCATGAAGTTCTATGTATCTTCAACTTTCTGTTTTGGAGTCTAACGTTTTATAATCATAAAAAGTTACTATTTCTTCTCTCTCAAAAAAAGCTATTTTATTTGTTCAAAGTTGCTGCTCTCAGGACTTGAACTCGGGACCTTGTCCTTTAAGCCCAAGCACTTTTTGTCCAAGTAATGACCCTTAAAAGTCATTGTCTATCAGGAAACATATATACAAGTTCAATTGAGAACTCAATTTTATCAAAATATAAAAGTACTTTAATATTTCTGAATAAATTGAACACATTAAGCTGCTGCAAATATTCTAGATGGGGTTAAATCCAGGCTCTATTCTATGTAAATTCATCATCAATGGTTATATATTTTAACAGAGTAGATGATTTCAAACAAGATGGAAAAAAAAACTAAGCAGATTTTTAGATGGATGATGAGAATTGCTTGTTAATTCTCAAAGAAACAGTTGCATAGAATAAGTTCAAAGTCTCTCTTCTCTTAGAATATTCTACTAGTAAAACGATATTTCATGCATACCCTGTTTCGATCTTCATGTTTTCCATTTAAGAATAGTTTAGAATGTCAATAAATACGAACGCTTAAGAAAACCAACCTAACTCACAGCAAGACTCAATTAAAAAACTACATTTAAATGCCAATTGAAAATAACAGAATATATAATGAAGGGGATTTACCACGAGGTGTTCTGGAATTGAACAATAATTAGAGTTCAATGTTCAAACAACAAGACATAATAAAATAATGAACTGACCTGTCTGATGGCAGCTTCAATTTTTTTCTGTGATTCAACATCAAAAGGGTCTGCATACATCAACGCCTAGATATAAAAGCATCCAGAATGTTAGTAAGTTGACGAATATATTTAGCTAAGTAGGTAATCTGAAAAGACCAGATACCAAGTGTCCAATATGATCCATATCAACAAGGGATGGGTCCTTTGACAAACAAATCGTCTGTGCTTAATTGAGAATCAATCATTTTGATATATTTATCAATGCTTAGAACTCAAAGGTGTCTTTTTTAAAGAATAAAAAATGCCAAGTACGTTATGGGCACAATGTTAAGAGGCACCATTACAACAACAAGACCATAAATCTCTCTGTCTCTATTATAAGAAAAGGACCTACCATGGGAAAATCCATTGGGAAAATGGAGCTACTGTGTGCCAGAATATGTTTCAATTTTAATCTTCCACGGATGCCAGAATATTTGTTGACTTTTTAGTCTCATCTCTGTTTATCCATACAGCATCAAAGAATAATTTTTCTTGGTTGTGTGCTTTTATTTTTGGAAAATGCTACTTGGGTTAGATGATGTCACTCAAAATTGAGCTACTGCAAATACTGCATGACAGAGTACTCAAAATTTCATATAAGACCATAATCTTTGAAATTAGACATCAGAATAATGCAGACATGGGATCATATCTATGCAAGTTAGAAACCCGAATAATGCAGACATGGTGAGCTACAAAATGGCCTGTTATCACACTGCAAATTATAGCTAGAATAAGAGGTCGATGGAATTAGAATCTAACAAGTTCCTCCTCCTGTCGACGTCGTATTTCGAGCCTTTGTTGATGACGCTCTCGTAGGAAATTCTGCAATCTATCCAAGTCATCTCCAAGGACAGCTTGCCCAAACACCGGATCATTCTGTAAAATAAATATATATTAATGCTGGTACCAAGTAATCAAGTAAAAGTTCAAGTTGATGTAACTGAAAACAAGAATATTTTTAAAAAAAGGCCGTGAAATAGCAGAAAAAAGTTGATTTGTAAAAGCTGAGATAACAAAAAAATAAGGCATATGGAGAGATGCTCCTACAATATATATCGAAGATTTCATATAAAATCACAAGGAAGGAGAATGCTGGTATCTGAAAGCACAATATTGTTCACTTACACATGACTTAGATATTTTAGATGAATGAATCATCTTATAAATTCATGAAAAGTCTTTTCAATATAGAAGATTAAGTCGGCACAAATGAATAATCAATAGTTGACAGTTTTAAAGGTTCCAAGATTGATCATATTTATAAAACTTTACTTTGTACCATTTTGCCACCAATCCTCTATTAGCTTCAAGAATTGAAGAGAATGTTTTTGACAAAATTAGTACCCTCAAAAGTAATTGAATCCAATTCATTAATAATGTTTTCTTTCCATTCCTAAAATGTTGAGGAAGCACATTTTTTTCCCACACGCAACACAATCAAAGAATTTCTTTCAGGCCAAATGCACAAATGTTTTCAAAGAGACATGTTATAGAGAGCCTACCTGAAGCAGTTGTGCCATGGTTTGAGAATCACGTCGCAATTGCTGCTGGAATGCCGCAGGATTTACAGCAGAACCATCTGGATTAAGGCTCAAATCATTGGCAGTGGTATTCATCCTGACAACGCATGAAGATTAGATTATATATAAACAATGTTTACAAACTATGTGAATTATTTAAAGGATCAAAACCATTGCATGCTACAATCTAGCATGCATGAAGAAAAATTTTAAAACCATCAGGTCAGTGTAAAATGGATGACACAAGAATCTAATTTTACAAAATGCTACTTGGTCTAGATGATGTCACTCAAAATTGAACCACCACATATACCGATGTCAATCATCTACTTCAGTGCTGATTTCCTTTGAGACCTGTCCATGGGACAATGGAGTAGCCTGGGATGAAGTTTTAGGCAGAAACCAAATGGCGGGTAAGAAAATCTATCTCATCTATCATGCAACTTAAACTCATGCAACAAGGGGACAATTACATAGTACCCTAATACTTGAAATAGACAATAAGGAGAAAGCACATATTTGATAAAATATTTGCATTCATTTACAATGCAGTTTATCATCTAAAGAGGCAAACTAAAATGCAGACCAAATCTCTGGAAATTCTCCTTCACCAAACTTTTCACACAAAGAAGAAATCACAAACTCCTCCATCAAAAGTCTTCTTTATAGACCTTCCTGCGAGATTTCTTTTCCATCTAAAAGTTTCAAAAACCAAGACACGGAGAACCTAGAGCAGCTTTCCACATCCAATACAATAAGTGTCATGACATTGTCTTGAAAGCTCTCTTGGAATTGTTAGAGGTGCATGGCAACATGAACAACAATTAAGTGAAATCTGAATTAAAATTTTTGATATCAATCCTATTCCGACTTCCCCGGAACCTCCGGTAGCACAGCCAAGACAACAACGAGTTCTCTGCCCCTATGGGGTGGGGAAAATATAGAATGAGTGTGGGGCAATAATCCATCCTAGACACTATGGACGGATCTTCCCAATTGACACATCCCAAGGAATCAATGTTGGACTTATTGGATCCTTAGTTATTCAATCATGCCATGACTGGCCATTGGGGGATGACCAACACATACGTCAAATTCTAATTTTCCTAGATTCAATGTACTAACATTCCTACCTAAACCACTAAAAATCATAATTGACAAGCTAACACAGGTAGTAAATTCATATGAACAATCTTCCAAGAGAATAAACCCAACAAAAAATTGAATAACGTTATCACAGGTAAAAACTCACCGAGCAGTGCGAGAAACCATCATAACCATATCATTCTCCCGGACTCCGATCGAACTCAACCGATCAGAATCCCCAATTTCCTTCCCATTGAAGAGCAATTGTTGTTGTTGAAGCGGCACACTCGTCTATTAAAACAACAATATCCCAATTGAGTCACCCAAAAATTGATCTAAAAATTGATCTAAAATACAAAACACCCAAATCAAAAAAATCCATTGTTACAAAGCTCACCTCAACCTCAAGGAGGGCTTTCACGTTCTCAACCTATCAAAAAAAATAAAAACAAGTCAAGATACAATCTTTTTCAGAACCCAAATTATAATATCGAAAAACAAATAATGGGTCATGATTAAAAATTTTAAAAAATTAGGGTTTTGTCGCCGGAAAAGTTACGGATTCGTTGGGATCGACGTCGACGGTGATGAACTGCTCGTCTGCTGTGATTACGGTGATCTTCATCTCTGACTTGAATTTTCAAATTTAGATCTTACGTGTGTGTGTGTGTGTGTAGATCTAATGCTTTATATTCGGATTGAGTTTCTTCTCTTTCAAGAAAAACAGTTCAATAGATTTTCCAGGGATTTGTCAAAGTCATGCCAAAAGTGAATGTGGTGACGACTATATTGTTTATTGAAATACCAATAACACCCATCTTTTTAGGGGATTTACGATTTGTTGTATTAATATGTCTTGGTTTTTTCTAATTTTATAGTTATTACTTTTTTTTTTTTCTTTTTGCTTGGTTTATAGTTATTAGAGCATCTTTCCAAAAACCTCCCCAATGTTTTCTTACATTGTGGGAAAAAAAGTTCCCTATGACATGTAGGGAGCCTTTTTTTATCACTCCAAAAGCCTCCTCATTCTTACTCTACATTCATTTCAAATGACCAATTTACTCTAATTCATATCTATAAATTACAAGATATTCAAATATCAAATGAATCAAAGCACATTATAAAATTTATCAAAACTTGGAATAAAGATCATTTAAATAAAATTATTATTAATGAATAAAAATAAATTAAAATTTTTAAATAAAACAAGAAAAATATAATCATTAAACAAAGTGGTGGTTCAAAACATTAAATATAATCATTAAAAATATATTCTTTAAACCTGAACTTGCATGAAATCAGATTCTATATAACCCATTATATCATATGCTTCAATCATCATCATCGATAATGTAAAAGAAATAAAAAGGAGAGAGAAGAGAGTCTCCACATATTTAAAGATTTAGAGAGAGAGACCGGTGGACAGACGGTGGGCGGGCGGACGGACGGCCGACGGAGACGGTAGATGGAAATGGAAGATTTTTATTTTTTATTTTTTTAGGGTTTCTAAGGTAGAGAGAAAGATGGGATACATTTGGGGGAGATGATTTTAAAAATGGGAAGAGAGAGATAGTTGAAAAAAATGGGGTTTTGTTGAAAAGGGTAAAAAAGTCTTTTTGCATTGTAGTTTTCCCTACAAGGCTCCATATGGTAAGGGAAAAAATATGGTAGAAAGGGGTGTGGGGAGGCTTTTGGAGGTGGATTTTAGGGTTTTTTACTCCTTATATAGAGAAAAATGTGTCTAGGGAGTCTTTTGGAGATGCTCTTACTTATATACTAGTTTTGTTCACATGACAAATGGATGAAAATCTAAATTAATATTGATGTTAATAATACAATATATAAAATGTTTGTAGAATATTTATCCATCTAAAAATACATTATGCCAATTAAGAGTAATGAATTTATATATAAGGTAATATTTTTTATAGGGTTTTGTTATATCTTATTAATTACTAATGTTTTAAGTATCCAACAAATTAATTATGATATAAGTCAACAAAAATAAAAAAAAAATTAAAATACCAACAATACCCTTTATAAATTCACCACATTTTTTTCTTTTTCCTTCCCACACCCAATTTTTTCCTCTCATACCCAATTTTTAAAATAAAAAATATTACAAACATAAATAAACTATTTTCAGAAAAATACCCTATTTATATTTTTTAAAAAATGTATACCATTGGTGTTTAAAAACATTTAACTATAAAAAAATGCACAAGAATGGAAAAATTCACGTTTAACAATACAAAATCACTGCTCCATCAGCTTGCTTTTATTTATCAGGCTGTCATGCATCATTATCAACAATATTTCATCAATTGGATTGGATTTGGGCCTGTCTATCCCCACCAAACAATTTTCCAATCCCACCGATCAAAAAAAAAAAAACGGTGTTTGTCTGTTCCCACGATTAGTTCGACCGAATCCGGTCGCCATTTCAAGTTTTGGGCGACCGTAATGGGTGCATTTCAAGTTTTGGGCGGCCGGAATGGGTCGAACAGGGTTCAAATTAACTCTTATTTTTTGTAAACAAATTAATTTTTGGATTTATCCATCATATTCTACATTTATTCTTTCATCCAAACAACAACTAAGGGATTAAAAAAAATGTAAGTAGATATACTTTCAATATTCAAATTTTTATAGAAAAAATCTTATAGACAAATATATACATTTTTAAGCTTCGTTTGAATTCATAGTTAAGATGAATTTGTGTTTGAAAACAAAAAAACATCAGTTGATTCAAACACATTTTATATTTGCTTTTGAAATTTGTCTGTAACCAGTAAAAAAAATTGTTCTTATATTCTACATTTAAGAATAATGATTTATTCTCCCTACATTACAACTCAGAATTAGAGTGATATGAAAGATTCAAGGGGGATACACGTCGTGAGATTATGTTTTCAAAAAAAAAATTATAAATTTTATTACAATCCTGTTCGACCAGTTTCGGTCGCGCGAAACCTGAAATGGCGACCAATCTGGTCGAACGGGTCGATTGGTGGGGATAGCAAAACACCGGTTTTTTTTTTTTATTATTGCTTGGTGGGGTAAGAAAATACGTGGGTGGGGTTAAACGGGCCCTTCGGATTTGAACCGAATTTGGATTATCAACAATATTCGGATTTGAACCGAATTGGATTTGCATTATTGAAAGCATGCATATCCTCTGCAAAAGCATCTGTGCTAGTGAACGGAACCCGTGTGGCTTCTTCCACATTAACCACGGGTTATGTCAAGGCGACCCGCTTTCTCCTTTGTTATTTGTGATTGTTGCCAACGTCTTTAGTCGGATGATGAAAAAGGCCTCCGAGGTAGGGTGGGTATCTGATCTACAGTGTGTGTCAGGGGGACGAGCATCTCGCATGTTCAGTATGCAGACGACATAGTGGTGCTAAGCGAGGCATCTATGAGCTTTCCATCAGGGGGGTCAAATTCATGTTCAGAATTTTCGAATTACCTCTGGGCTCAAAATCAATTACCATAAGATCGTTCCATTCTTGGGATAAATGTCGACAACTTCTTGATTCTCAGTTTTGCGAGGGTATTCTCCTGTGGAGTGCAACATTTTCCCACGAGACTGCTGGGTCTTCCTCTACATGTTGGCAGACTACTGAAGTCGGAAAGGATCCCTCGTGTGCAAATTTGAAAAGCGTCTAGAAGGCTGGTCGAGCAAGCTCCTTAGCCTAGGTGGATGTCTTACTCTTTTACAGGCTGTTCTCTCTAACCTGCCCATTTTCTATCTTTCCCTGTTCAGAGCTCCAATCGATATCTTGCAGCGGATTGATGGTATTTGTCACAAATTCCTCTGGAATGGGGGTCAGCAAGATTGCAGGAGAGTTCACCTGGTCAAATGGGAAACTGCATGTAGTAGCAAGAGGTCAGGAGGCGCGGGGATTCTTAACCTCCAGGAGATGAATATAGCCTTGCTCATGAAGTGGCTATGGCACGGGTTAGTATATCCGAATCTGCTATATGGTGTCATGTATTCCAAGAAAGATATAGGGGAGACGTGTTTGCCTTGGATAGAGTTCCCTGGCCTTTCAGGGTCTCATCGAGGATCTGGAAGGCCATCCTGGCCAGGGTAGCTTTGTTGACCCATATCATAATTAATTTGAGTTGCCTAAAAATTTAGTAATTAATGAGTTAACAAATGCCCTAGGGGCACTCGTTAGGCCATCTCCAACCCTTACTCAAACCTATACCCAAATTTTACTTAAAATTTGAGTAAAAGCTTGATTTGATATGATGTGTCTCCAATCATCACTTTGTGTTTTACTCAAATCTTTTAAAAATTTCACTTCTTCTAATTATTTCCTATAAATATTTTCAAAATCTTTTTCCCAAACATTTTTACTAGTCAATTTTTGTTTCCTTTAAAATATTTAAATTTAAAATTATATATCAATTTTTTTTAAAAAAGTAAAAGTAATATATTTTTTTACTGATTAAAAATAAGAAGTAAAAAACAAAGATGAAGACTTAAGAAAGAAGACATTTTTTTATTTCAAGAGATGGTGAAAATTTTGAGGGGTGGAAAACATCTAATATAATTAAATTAAATGTAGAGTTGAAGGAAAAAATGTCACATTGGAAGAAAATGTGGAGATAAATGAAAAAAAAGAGATGCTAAAAATTTGAGTAAAGATTTGAGTCTCCCTTGATTTGGGTAAAGGTTTGAGTAAAAGCTTGATTGGTATGGTATGGGTAAATGGTTGGAGAGAGCTTTGAGTGATTTTACTCAAATTTAAGTTTGAGTAAAGGTTTGGGTATAGGATTGGAGATGCTCTTACAAAACCTTATAATAAAATATGTAACAAATCTTTGTAAAATTTAATCGAAATGGATTTAGTAATATATTATAAATTATTAAAATTTGGATATATTGATATGATTTAGTTAAATATTTTAAAATCTTAAAATGTATTTATGATTTATCTAAATATTATTTAAAATTTGAATAAATAGCTATGAGTAATTGTTAAAGTATGGAGGGTTAAAATGAAAACTGAATCATTTTTTTCTTTAATAAGTAATAAATATATTACAAATATTTACTTATTGAGTTGTTATTGATAGATAACTATATTTGTATAGATAATTATACCAGTGGAATATATTGTTTTATAATAATGAAGATTTTGTTGTTTGATTGAACATAGATAAGTTATTGATAAAATGACAAATAAATATTTTTAAATTGTGATAAAAATGATTTGACATGTGAGTCCTCTAATTTATAAGAAATAATAACATATGATTTAACATGTAAACCACCATTGTACTAGTGGAATAGATTAAATGGAATAACACACTGTAAAGAGACCACGTCCATCTATTCTTATATACAAACAATTTCTTTTAGGCTTATTCAGGTTTATTTTATCGTACTCCACATCTACCATTTAATTTCTACCCAATATCTTGGGGGGGGGGGGGGTATAGTGATTAATGGGGAAATGGGAAACATTTTTTTTTTAATTATGAACAAGTATCCATTGTGATATACCTTGTATATAATGTAGATTTGATACATGCATGTGAGTAGCAAATAAATATATTCATGAGAATGCTATGCTTTCGAATGTCTATTGTTTCGGAAGTCTAAAAACTCATTTTGGTGGCTTTTATTTTACATAAATAAAAAAAATCAAATATGTTGTAAAAAATATACTTAAATAAAGGTTTCTTTTAGTTTTCAATACAAAAAATATATTTTTTAAAAAAGAAAAAGTAAATTTCTTGACAATTGAATTTTATTAAGATATTTTATACAAAATTATATTTTTCAAATGGATTTCATAATAATTATTAAGGTGCAATTTGTAGAGAGGAAAGACATACTCCAAGAGCTAGTTTGACAAATGGATAAGTGCTGGGATAAAGGGTAATTATAGGGATAAGTGAATGTGGTGTCAATTTCTTATCCCCATTTGCCATAAAAAATAATTGAGATAAACTATGGACAATTGTCTAATTTTGAAATGAAAATTGAGATATTTTATTCCACCTAAAGGCTGGGATAACATTTATCCATACTTTTTGTCTCAATTTTAACAAATGTAAATATGAATAAAATTGATGGATTTTTTATCCTCTAAAATTAAAACAACTTATCATCAAAACCTTAATTCCTTACCAAACTAGCCCCAATGTGATATTGCACATCTCCATGGTGTTTTACACATACAATAGAATTACACTTCATTATTATAATTTAGTGACAATACAGGAGGAAACACAATAAGAAAGTGTTAAAAATAAGAGTTATTATTCTACAATGTACAATAGGTTTTAGCCATGCCACACATGGATTTCTCTTCAACAAAATTACAAGGGAGTCCAAACGTTCATGAGTCTCCTGCCCCAAAAATAAAATAAAATAAAAATAATATAAACAACTAGTCTTGCTAATTGGGGTCAATTTTTAGTGACAACCCTCTCTGGAACTCAACATATGGATAGGCCATGGGGTCGTCCACACCTTCTGTTCTCCATCTGCATTAAAGAAATTCATTAAGAATGAGAAGATCAGAAAATTTAATCAGCACTATATTTATTAAGATTTATTTTATTTTTATTTGTAGGGTCTTTCTTCACTATACTATTATGTGTACAAGGGCTTGTTTTAGATATACACAATTTTTTTAAGAGGACATACATACATTAAAAAAATGGCCTATCATTTTTTCTATTATTTTAGTTGGTGAGTACGATGGGCCTTGAGAGTGTATGTGGACTTCTAGATATGGGCCTTTTCCAACCAATGACCTTTCTTACACTTCAAAGTATATAGTCTTCTTCCTTTTCTTTTCTTTTTTTAATTTGTAACTATATACTTCTCATTTTCCATTTTGGAAAAATTAGATATTACTAGATCATAAGTTCACTTTCAACATAATATTTGGTGGAATAATGTTCTAATCAACCACATTTTTAGTCATGTTTTATCCCTAAAGGAGTAAATATCTTCCAAATATATGCACATACTCATTCAGGTTTAAAAATGGGGCTTGCTCTACATGTGTGATTTTTAATATGTGTAAACATTTTTTCAATTTTATTTTATATGAGTAAATCTTATCATATTAGAACCCAATATCCCTCGATGAAGAGGGTGTGCCTTAATCAACACACCAAGCTATGGTTTAGTAGCAGCCTCTTAAGCATGAATTTTTTATTCCTTTAAAGGAAGTATTTTATATATATTGTATCCATTTGAATCTTTGAATCATGATTATTCACAAGAGTAGATAAAATTCATAGAAGATGTGGATTTGACATGATGATCTAACGTGGGTTGCATTTTTTAATAACAAAACGTAGTTCGATCTAGTGCCATATTAAACCAATGTTTGCCTATAAAAAGTGTGGCTGTCTTTTCTTTTCTTTTATTTAATTTTCTCATCTTCTTTTGGTATGAATATGAAGTTATTACCTGAACTTCAATACAAGGTGGTGAAGGAAGAAAGCAGTCTCTACTTTTGCAAGCTCAGATCCTGGACAGAATCTTGGTCCACCACCAAAAGGAGTGAATTTCTTGCATGTTGTTTGGCTCTGCCCCTGACCATCAACATAGTTAGATTAAATACATCTTCCTCACAAACAAATCCAAAGAATTGTGAGAGAGAGAGAGAGAGAGAGAGAGAGAGCAGTCAACAATTTAGTTATAAAAAATTACCCATGACAAAGCAATAATATTACAATTTTTAAATAACTAATTAAGATCTCAACCTAATAATTATATTGGGCACTTTAAGTTAGAAAGAGTGAAATGTCCTTTAGAATGTAAGTTATATAAATTGAGTTTATCCCCATATATAGGTTTCGAGTTTGAAATCTGTAGGCCTTCCCTAATTGATAGGATTTATGAATTTGAATTATGTCTTCTCGTCAGTGTTTAATGAAGCACTTATGTGTCATCTCACATGTGTAACATTTAAAAGTTATCATATATTAATTTTATATTGAAATAATTGAAACATGTTTGTGGGTGGTTTGTGTGTTTGAGATTTTTCTAACTAATGTGAGGATTACTCAGTCACAAAAAAAAGTCACTGTACTTAATCAAATTTAATAGTTTAATGAATTGACTACTTGAGAGGAACAAGATCTGTTTGACTGAGTCAATGAGAAGGCCCTCCAACATGGCATGGCTTGTTAACTCATGACCAAGTTCTATTGCTCTCAGCATGCGTGATCATATTTGCACTCAATCTATCATGATAACATAACGTATATCCCACATAAAATTAACATATACAATGGATATTATTGATGCACACTGTTTTTTTTTTTGAAAAAAAAAAGTAAACTTTTTCCATACATAAAGAATAACAAGAAAAAAAAAAGATGCCCCTCAATGAATGATCCATTGTTTCTTTTTTTTTTTCTTTACTTTCCTTTTTATTCTTGAAAAAGTGCCTATTTCATTATAATTTATAACAAGCTTTAAAAAACTAGTAATGAAGTGTTACTGTGTTAAAAATACAGTCATACAGAGGTTACTACTCTATGTAAGCATGTCACGTAGGCGTCACAAAATCAATGATTTTCATGAAAATTTCAGTTATAGTAAAAACAATTTTGAATATCCTACGTGGTATTCTTAGTAATCCACATAAAAATCATGTATTTTGTGACAGAAGATCAAGCCAAAAATAAAAATAAAAAAACAAAAAAACAAAGAAGTAATTACCTCCCATCTCCAAGGATGAAATTGGAAAGCATTCTCATGAAGAGATGTGTCAAGGTGTACTGCACTGAAAACAGGGAGGACCTTCCAACCAGATGGAATCACATAATCTATCCAAAAATATATATATAATATGAACAAATCATTCCAGTAATCTAAAATAAACCTATATTAAACAAACAAGCCCATCCATACATGATCATGTGGAAGAACCAACATATGTAATCATCAATATAAAAATTGCAAAGAACCTTTGAATCTGACATCCTTGATGGCCTTCCTGTGCACAAACTTCACAATGTTACCACACCTGAGAGCTTCATAAATCACCTTCAATTCCATAACACAAAAAAATATATATTAAAGATCACATTAGCCCATCATCCAAAAACATGCTATAAAGTTTGTTAGAAGAGAATAAAGTGAAAAAGATGAGGAAAAGAGAACTTAAAGGTTCCCCCACCCACTCACATTTTGAGTGAATTCCATCTTCTTGTAGTCTTCCCAGTTCAAGTACTCATCTTTCCTTTTGTTGCTTCTTATGTTTTGATGTTCTGACTGCATAGATTAGAACCAGTTGTTCAAAAATTAATATTAAAAAAAAGTTGTTTTGGTAATCCATAATGGATAAAAGAGGGTACCTTTAGTTGTTCTAAAGCAGGTGGAGATTGGCCAAGAAAATGAACTGCCATGGCCATCAAGAGAGATGTGGTTTCATAACCACCCAACAGAGAATCCAACACAAAGCTCACTTTTTCATCTTCAGACAAGCTGTTCACTGGTAGCAGCATGTCAAGAAAGTCACTCCTCTTATTGGCTCCCTTTCTCTTCCTTTCTTCTATAATAGCCTTTACAGTTGATGATATTCTTGCTCTTGCCTATACAACAAATATTTATTCATCATTATTTTTTTAAAATTTAAATTCCAAAAAATAGTGGATCTAGTTAGTCTAAATCCCATCAAGTGTGATCAGTCACAGAAACTTGTCATACCTGAACAGCTCTTGCATATGGTGTGCCTGGAATATATAAAGGGAAGGAAATGAGTCCCTTCATGAAAGTCAGAAAATCTTCAAGTATTTCTATGGACTGTGGTTCATCTGGTGTCAACCCAAGGACTTGTTTCACTATCACATTGAATGTGAACTGCAGAGAGAGGAGAAAAAAAAAACAAATCCCACATAAGTACTTATCATAACATCAAAAATAATCCAAAGTTATCAATCAAGTTTAAAAAATAAAAATAAAAACCTTTCTGGCTTCCTCACAGAAGATGATCTGTTCCTTCCCCTTCCAAGACTCCATAACCTGAACAGCCATCCTTTCAATGTCATTCAAATACCCAACCTTTGATTTGGTGGTACTGACAAGTGACAAAGCCTGACTCCTAAGCCTCTTGTGTGTGTCACCCACAACAACCAGCATTGATGATTTCCCAAGTATTCCATGTATTGGCTTTGGATAGCTGCACTGGAATAGCTTCTCCTCATTTTGTAGTATGAAGTGGTTCAGCTCCTGGTCACATGAAACCACTGTTGGGGAACAGAATAGATGAGACTTGAACACTTTTCCATACCTGAATAAGAAATAATTCATGTACTATTCAGCTTTTCAGTGAAAACCCATATCAGAGAACATAAAATAAGATTAACTACCCATATCATCACCTAGAGCAGTGATCATCTAAGAACCTCCCAATAGAGTTTGAAGAGTGTGGGATGAGGAAACTCAAGGTCTCACCCACAACAGGCCAACCAAAGCAACCACTTGGAGCAGACTTGAAATGGAGAACAAGAGGGATGAAATGGTTGAACACAAGAAGCAAAATTAAGGCAAGGAGGGCAATGAAAGTAGCACCAACAAAGGATCCAAACATGGTTGAATCTTTTGATGTACAAAAAAAATACACAGATGGTGTGAGAGACAGGTTTCTATTTATTGGGTGGGAAAGCAAACAGGCTTTTGTGGGTTGATTTTTTTTTTTTTTTTGAAGTGGGAATGTGGGTTGATTTATTACTGAGGGTGAGATGAAATATAAAGAAAAAAATTGTCAGAAAGGACCTATGAAATGAAATCAATATCAAAGTTTTTAAGATATATAAGATATACATAGAGAGAGAGTTCTTTGTAGGGTCATGACTCATATACACACACACACAGATGGATTTTGAAAGAATTAAAAAACATGGCAGCTGAGATACTAGGTTGTAACAGTTTTGACTCAACACGTTCAAAGGTGGTAACAGTACTTTTGTGCACTGTGTTTGTGTGTGTGTGTTTTTTTTTTTTTTTTGAGAAGTGTGTGTGTGTGTGTGTGTGTTTATTGATTATTACATGTGTGCCATAAGCGATGATTAGTACACATGAAAATGTTAGACATTTGCGGTTCTAATGTTTTTTTGTTTTTTTAGAATATAACTTGTTTGATAATTAAAAAAAAGGGAGTTGAGTTTCATTAATTAATATATAAAAAATGATTAAATATAATTATCAACCAAACACACATCATGTTTAATGTATACACCATGTAGTTCGTTGAATAAGATAGTGTTCAATAATTCTTTGAATAAAATAAATTAGAGTTCTATGTATAAGTATATTAGTGTTGATACACTCATACTATTTTACAACTTCGTCTATAGTTTAGAAGTGGTTCTCCAATTGTCTATTGTAGTGCATGAAAATTAATAAAAAAATTATTTTTTTTTAAATTATATTAGTATAGCTGAGTGTACATACACTTTACTTTTATAATTAACAGTATATACTTCAATTGATGAATGTACATTTTATTAAATAAAATTGAGCGGGCTACGAATTGGACTACATATAGGGTTAGACATCATTTTTCATGATTTTATATCAAATCACAAAGGACAATTTTAAAAATTGTTAATACAAAGTGCATATTATATAAATTATAAAACCACATTATATGTCAATTATCATGTGTTTTTGAGGGTGGGTAGTGCTGTTATTTTATTAATTTTAAAAGGGTGTTCTTGGTATTCTAAATTTAAACAGTAATCTTTGAAGAAGAAAAAAAAGATGTACTGTGACTCATTTGACCCATTAAAGTTTCAACTGTAACTGTTACAGCATTCTTTTATGAGCCGCACGAGTTGCAGTTGTTTTTTTCCTTAAAAAGTACATAATAGAAAAACAAAAAGAAAGAAAGAAAAAGAAACACTATATATAACAGGTGTTTCACGTATACTTTTCACGTGAACCCTTTCTTTTTTATATTATATATATGTGTATATATAATGTATTGTATACATATACATACCACTGGATATCCATTTTAGATGAATTTACATTATTTAATCTGACATAAAAAAATTTGGGAATAAAATATAAACAAGTGAATATATATGTGTTGCACATTTCCCATGTTGTGATATTATCGAATGCCTATGTTGTTTTAATTTCTAATCTAGGGTATGAGAATTTTTGACAAACACCACACCGATATCCTAATATATATAATTTTCTGATGAGTTTTTCTTCTTGTTCGGAGTTATCGAATGCAATTAGATTTTTTTTAAAATTTGTATTTTTAAAAATAAAAATTATTTCTCCCTTTCCTCAAAAGTTGATATCTCATTTTACAAAAAAAAATTTCAACCACTGCCTCAGTTGATCTGAGGTAACAATAATATGGTATCATATTCATATAGATACCAAAGCTGCAATGTTTGTAAAAATTTTAAATAGTGAGATGTGGTTATTAAAATTGTAAAGACTATTGCGAATTCTGATTTTTGATTTACGAAGGCTAATGTATTGATGATCAAAACACTATGGATCATATTCATGGATATAGTCACAAAGTTTGAATTTTTTGAATGTTCATAGAGTTCAGCAATTTAACATCTCTGTGCCTACTAGTTGAACATACTTTTGTTCATTGAACTATATATCTAGCATTCTTGGAATCTCGATGTCCACTTAATTTTCATGATTTATCACATTTTTTTTATAATACAAAAAACTAATCCTAATTATCCTGCTTTCATAACTAATATAGAAGTTTTTATATGTATTTATTGGGAATAATCGTGAAACCAAGATCAACAAGAACACACATCACACTTGCACAAAAAATACATATTTATATGGTTTTGACTTAAACCTATGTCAACGAGACAAAAAATATGAGATTCCACTAGATACATGTGTGATATAAAACTTATAAGAGCTCTGTGGAGCTTCCCTCTCCTCCCTATCCTTCCCAACCTCTCTCTCTCAATCTCTTTATAAATATCTCTGTAAATGAATTGCCATTGAATGCCCATTCAAATTCTCTCTTCATGTGGTATATATTTTTATAGATAAATCTTAAGAACCTTAAGTTTAAATATTAACTATCTCAAGTTCATCTGATGTGAGTACACTTGAGTTAATTAGAAACATAAACCCAACATGTTTCTCACAATACTAATTATCAAAATACTTATAGAAAATAATTTTCATATAATTATTCATGTATATTCGTAAATCATAATCACATTTGATTTATGATTGTACATGTGTTGTATCAAACTAAATATCTTCTATACGCAAACTTTGTAGCCATGATCATGGATGATGACTTGGATGATTTTATTTTATATTTTTTTCCCGTGGTGATCCTATTATTTACCTTTGACAAAAAATGAGGAGTAAATATAACCACCAAAATCATGAAATGTACTAATTAAATGCAAGCATATATAGAATAATATTCAGAAACCATTTCCAATTCACTGTCGGGTAACTTATGGAAAGAAAATTAAAATGTGGTCTTGGGTTGTTGTCAAGTGTCTAGAGCTAAAACATTGGAGGTTTTTGAGTGTCAGGAAGTGCTGCATGTCTCATGGTCAAGGCCACTGAATAGGGTCTTAGATGAACTCTTAAAATAGATTCCTTTAAAATCTTTTTAGATGGAGGCCTCAATTAAACCTCAAATCATCGCCTAACCTGTATAAAGTCAGAGCCAGCACTATGTGAAATGCAAACTTTGAGAGGGTCTATACTGTAACCGATGGTGCAACACATTCATTTAATCATATCAGGTTGAATCACAAATTAAATTTGTGTTAAATATTATTTTTTCTTTGTGTTCTCAATATCAATGTATAACAAATGACACCGGACCAACTGATGATACAACTATAGATGCACTAATTTTCAAAAAAATGATTTAATGATAAAAAATTTAATCAATTGATACATCTGGACCCATCACAAAAGTTATAACTAGCTGTGAAATTCATGACACTCTACGTGTTTGAGACTTTAATCATAATTTTTTTTAAATAAATTATTTATTTCATCAAATAAATAAAAATAAAAAACTAAGTCAGTGAGCACTTGCACGTGATGATGATGTGTAAATACGTTTAACAATATACAATATAATATAAGTAGGTGAGTATTTCTAGGTATAGATTGTCCATACATGGATTCTTTTATATTATTATTGTTTTTTTTTGGGTTTATGTTTAATATTATGTTGGGTTTGAATCAGCCAAATCTGGAAAGTTTATTTGGAGACCATTTCAGGTCCCTCGTGTGCTTGGACATATATATGTATCACTTGTCCTTTCAACATTCATAAAAGTAAAAGCAAACCCATATTTTTTTGGGTGTTTTTTCTGGTCCTTTGGATCTATTTTGGGAGTTACAAAGGAAAATAGTTTATGATGGTCAAAGTTTTTGCTTGTACCGTGGACCCATTTGGTGCATGAGAAAGTATATATTTTTTATTTAAAAAAATCATTGAAAGATCCAATAATTATGATTTTAAGAATTAATTAATATTTTTATAAGAATGTACTGTCAAATCCTAACATTGCCAGCCGTTTGAAATCAATCGTTAAATTAACTCTGCTTTTAAAAAGAAATAATCCTAAATGAATGTTAATTTTTTTAAACTTAACTTTTTTGATTTCAGATTTTGATTTTTTCTTAAATTAATAAAACTTATTTTATGAAAAAGTTGGTTGAGAATATCTTTTATGAAATTTCTACTAGATAATATAAAAATTTTAAAAAATTGGATTTTTATTACAATTACATATTTTAAAAATTAAATTATTTAGAATTATACTAAAAAATCTGTTGTTGATCAAACGATCTTCTGTATAAATATAATTAATAATGGTGGAGTATAAATGAAGTCATAAATAGAACTTGTAAAGTCACCCTCAATTCATATGTTTTCAACAAAAGCATAGCACTTACAACCAAAAAAACAAAAACATGGAACATAATACAAGGGGGTCTTAATGTTGTTCTTTTGTTGTTTGTTTGTCTTTGCCAGTAGAGGACATTAAGGGGTAGGTCACATATCACAAGAGGCAATCCTTATCCCTTTCCTTTTTCATAGGTTGCCATTTTCTGTTTTATTTTTATTTTAAGTTGGACATTAGAGATCATGGTTTGTTTGAATGTGCAAGGACACACGATCTCAATGTTCCCACATTTTGGCACTTGGTGACACACTTCCTTAATTATATATCTTATGTTAGAGCACTATTAAAGTCAATCTTATTTTTAGTCATATTTTTTCACCCCAATATCACATATATAACAACTACACATAAAAATACATTATCGGGTTTCTTAGTTACATCTAATCTCATTTCACTTTATAATTAGTTTTTGGGGCATATGTCTTTATAATTGTATATAATAATGAGTATACCTTCGTGTGAATAAAGATAGATATGTACTGTGTTTGCATGAATAATTGTGAAAGAATGTGGAACTTATTATCACCCACCTACATTTGGTGAATTCATTTGAGCGTCTTCATGTGTGCTTTTAATTAGGAATTTGTACAACAAATGATTTTGTCCATCTTTGGGATCATGATTGGGTCCCTCCTCTTCATATGTGAATGGTATTTACAAGCTAATCAAAACTTTTGATTTGAAACACATATAGGCAACGTTTAGTTATGCAATTCGACAGTTTACAAGAAGCTAATTCTGCAATCGTGCAACTAAACAGCTTTACAATCACAACTTTCTGCAGACAGATTTCAAACAAATAGTATCTAAAAATTGATACTAGAGAAAGCTGGGGGAAACAGTTTCCTACAAAATCAGTTTTAAATCTACCTTTTGTAGAAAATCAGTTTTGTACTTCCACTGTCAAACACTACCGTAGTCTTAAATCTTTTAAGTATTCATGTGTGAGCCAATGTGAAAATGTTTAGATAAATAAATTAATTTTTTAATGGAATTGTGCTCACTTTAGTCAATGTGCTAATGAGAAATTTATGCATGCTAATTATAAACAATTATGCATTATCTACATGATTGAAATTTATGCATTGTTCTGCTAATTATAAACAATTATGCATTATCTGACACACCTAAGTCTAGAGGTTGATTGGAATCCGTATACCACTACCAGTTTATTCTAGCACACGGGGTTATCCAAGCTTTCCAAACACATAAAAAAAATATCTGGAGTTATCCGGGGTTATCCTGTATCCAAACGGGGGCTAAGTATTGGAATAAATCACCTCACTGGAGATGTTCATATTTTAATTGAGATCAAGTGAAATTCGCTTAGACTCATTTGAATAATTTTGTGTTATCCACGTATCAAACTCCCATTGACCCTCACAATTTTTTTTATGATGGTATACTCCTACCACCTCCGTTTTAAAATGAAAAACAGAAGTTACAAGTATCCCCAAAAAAGGGGAAAACAGAGTACATAAAATGCAATGAAATATTCCAATACTGACCCACACGTTATGATCATTTTGATCAATTTTGTGTCATCCACTACACTCATGATGAAAATTCACTTGGAAAAATATCCACTTACACTTATTTTGATCAATTTTGTGTCATTTACGTGTCGCGCTCTTAATTGATCAATAAATCAATTTTGTGACAGCATTTGGTTGCGCGATTACGCAGCTTTTGCGATTGCAGGAAGTTGGTTCTGCAATCATACTGTTAGAAATAAGAGAGAAAATAATAATGAAACCCTAAAACTCTTGTTCTATTATAAAGAGACTAAAATTATTTATATAACAATACAAGATAGTGTTACACATGTAACACACTAACAAACTAATATAATAACAAACTGATATATAATCTAATATCTTTAATACATACAACCAAACAGTTTTGCAATCGTAGCTTCCTCCTACAAACAGATTTCAGACAAATAGTATTAAAAAACTGCGATTTGATAAAGTTGGGGGAGGCAGTTTTTTACATAATTAGTTTTAAACTCAGCGATTGTAAAAAAATTAGTTTTATAATCATGTTACCAAACACTACCTAAGACAAATCATGGCATCATTTTTCTCTGAAGTGTTTAGGTTAGTTGTCATATTCATTCTTACTTGGTTGGATCATTTTTTTTTATGAGAAAAAGAAAGAGTTCTGATTATGTGATTAAAAGAGGATGTATCATCTTGGTGTCTTTGAGAGATTTAAAATGATGATTTATTATGTTTCTATGGATTTGATCAAATTTTGATTGCCAAATTATATCCCGAAAGAAAACAATGAAGACATTAGATTATAGTTGTTTTCGATTTGAGAGATTTGATATAGGATCCTACTCTAGATGGGTAGGGGTAATTTTGTAGGTTTTGAATGCCTTGGGCTTTGATTCCAAGTAGTCAAAGCACCATCTTGGGTTCCTCAAAAAATTATCACTTCAAGGGACCATTCTCCTCACCCACTTTATGTCCTTTTCCTTGTCTCAACAAAGGATATATATACATATATCCACATGATGACATGGAAATGTAATTTAAGATTTAAAAATGTCCATTATTATATTAAAATTATAACAAGATTACAGCAAAATATAACAATGAATTACAAATAAAAGAAATTAAAAACGCATTGATAACAGTGTCTTAAATAATCAATTTACATCTGATGGGAAAAGGAAAATGAAAAGGGTTATTTAGTTTGCTCCACGTGGAAAACAAGCATATTATTAAAAAAACTACTTCAAAAATTGAATTGATTATTAACCCTGTATAAAATTATTATGCATTATTAAAAACTCAACCATTTCGAGTTATTTATTTTTAGCCCCTCCTAAATAAGCATGCCGCACGGATACGAATCGGATATGCTAATATCCATATCCTAATTTTCGGAATTCGGATATGGATATTAATTTTCAGATTCGGATCCCTTCGGATATAGATTGGATACAAATATTTTTTGAATAATTGACATGTTTGAATATTAACATTATTTTGGATAATCAAGTAATATTTTAGAGATATCAAAATTAAAATTGATATTTTAAGGTTTATTATCTTTTTCAGATATCATACATTGAAAATTTAATAGTATTATAATATATTATCATTATGATTAATCATACATGATAACAATATGGACAATATATAAGACAAATATATATATTTTTAGAGTATATATCGGATATGGATATTTTTCGGATCGGATAGACTGATATCCATATCCGCACTCCGGATCTTCGAATATCGGATAATTCTGATTTTTCATATACGGATTCGGTTTTTTTTTTTTTATAATTGACAGACTTGCTCCTAAACAGGTAAATTATTAAAAACCCCTCTCAAAAAACATTATTATATTTAAGACTTGCAAATTGTAGTTGCTTTTGTAAAAAGTTTAGTTATATCTCTTGTTATAGAAACCATTAAAAAAATGATTGATACGAAATTAGTATGAACAGTTTTTGCAATAGATTAAATATATATGATTCTTATAAAGACAATCTGCATTTGAAGAGTCATAAAATAATAATATATATATTTGGATGGGTTATTAAATAATTTATTTATATAGAAGGGGTAAACATTGTATTTTTTTAGTAAAATGCAATAATTTTATAAGGGGCTAATAATAAATTCACTTTTTATAGAGGATTTTTCAATAATTCACTGATTTTACAAGAGGTGGAAACTAAAAAAAACCCAAATGAAAATGTTACACTCATTTACAACTTTGCCCGTCACCATTTTAATTTTTTTTAAATGTAGATGAAATGCGTGTTTGTATAAAAGTTGTATAGAATCGTTTCAGGGGCAGATCCAGGACAATATTTTTGTATGGGCTATATTAAATATTATTATAAACAGATTTTTTTTTCTTATATTTTATGTAATTATTTTATATATCAAATAATATGTTATTCAAAAGACATTCAATCATTTAAAAAAAAATGGTGTGGATTGCAATGGAGCTACGGAAGGGGTATGACATCATTTTTTTAACCCCTATTTTAGTCTTATATGTGTTGATAAAAAATCACCTGAGCATATATTCATAATAATGAGGTATATATTTTGATATAAATTTTATATTTTTTTCTATAAATATATCCATGCAATTTATTAGATTATATGCTTCATTTTTTTAATAAATGCATGTATCTCATTGAATAAAGTATATATTATTTTAAAAAAATTCAAAACACGTGTAAAGTGGTATTATGATTGAAAAAAGTTTGTACGTAACATTATCTCAATATATATAACAAAAAACAAAAAAAAACAAAACAAAATCTGGGCCGAGCTACAGCCCAGCTGAGCCCACCTTTAGGTCCACCCCTGAATCGTTTTTATAAATTGTAAAAAATATTTCAATTAGATATACATTTTGTTGGATGACTGATGATGTATATAAGATTGCAAGTGAGCTGTAAGGATGACCGTGTGTATTAAAACACTCTAGTGGAAGACATGTTTGATCAAAACCTATAATATAAACCATTTTAAAGAGTGAAAAACCCAAATAACCCCCTATAAATTGTTTGAAATCCAAATAACTCCATGAACTAAACTTTCATTGCCATAAGAAGATAATTATATGAATATTTCATTTGGTTAACCCTGATCACTGAAAACTTAGTATACCTAAAACCCTTTACATTTTGTTAAAAATGCAGAAATCCTATGAATATTTCATTTGGTTAACCCTGATCACTGAAAACATAGTATACATAAAACCCTTTACATTTTGTTAAAAATGCAGAAATCTCTATATAAATGACAATTTTACCCTTCCAGATAAATTATAAAATCTCATTCATATGAATAAAATTATCATTTATATATGATTTTTCACATTTTTAACATATTGTAGGAGGTTTTTGGTATACTATGTTTTCACCTAGGGTTAACCAGACATAATATTTACAAAATAATCATAATCTGTCAATAAAAATTTAACTTAGGAGCTATTTGGATTTACATAGTTTTTTAAGGGATTATATGGATTTTATGAAAAGTCAAGGGTTATATAAATTCCAGACAGTTTACAAGGGGTTACATGGATTTTTTTTATTTTAAAAATCATCATTTTATGTGAAGTTGTTACTTAAATCAAGGGCGCCCATTGATTCAACCCTACTTTTACCCCAATTAATGGAAAGAGTGGAACATGATATTATTCTAAAAACAAATAATATACAACTTAGAAAAACTATGGACGAATATCCCTTCCTTTATAAAAAAAAAAAAAAAATTTGACAACATCAATATTAATTATACAAGTAGACACGCAATAGACAAGTTGAGAAGATTATAACTAATTAAGATATATGATGATATCATATATTCTCTTATATATACATTTTGTGATAATCCACGTTTCAAAATTCTGAAAAAGTCAAAAGCGGATCCAAATGCATATTTTTTTCTCTTCACCTTTTACAAATTAAAGCATGTTTTTAGTTTTTTATATATATATAACTGTTAGCTTTTGAAAAGCAGTGATAAGTGAGTTTTTTAAAAGCTAGTTTAAAACTTTTTAGAGGCCATCGTCGCAATATTGAAAATATTTTGGACTTTACTATGTATTTTATCAAAGGCTGGGGATGTGCTTTAGCGGGGCTAAACAAATCTGAGCTCACTGCTTAGGGGAAACTTTTGTATCTGGGTGTAATCTAGGCAGGGCGTGTTTTGAGCCGCATTGGGAGACTGTTCTTCCCTCTATCTTTCTTATTTCTGCTCTTTGTTTTTTGATGGGTTGTATACCTCATGTAACCAACCCTTTTTTATGCTTCTTGCGCCCTCACTTTCGGCCCAAATGCAACTCTTTTATCAATTATAAAAAGTCTATCATTTCTTAAAAAAAAAGCTTAAAATTCACGTGAGATTGAAGAAAGATGATTCTTATAATCATATATGTATCTAAACTAAGTTTCTGAAAAACAAAGTTTTCTTGAGTTTTCTAAAAACGAGTTTTTTTACACCAAAAAGTGGATTAATTAGATCCGTTTTTAAATGTTCTTTTAATAACACATAATCCACTCAAACGTGCATGAATGCATGTTTACAATCCAAAAATAATATGCATCATAACAAAAATTGCTTTAAAAATCACCTCTAAAATGTCATGTATGAGAACTTTGATATACTTTTCTAATCTCACATCCACGCAAGCAACAATCACAAACATTTATAAATGAAATTAATAATGTAGCAATCATAAAAAACTATGACCTATGAAAGTAGCATTGGTAATTCCAAAACCAAATAAAAATAAAGGCTAGTTGCATGGTGTTGAGCAATCCTAGATCCTCCTAAGGAATTGAAGTGAGAGGATGAACACCTACAGCCGTACCACTGAATTCCAATTCTCCATTTAATTACCTCCCCCACGAGTGGGGCATCTTTTCTTTTCTCTTCTTTCTTTGCTTTCTCACACAATTCGAGATGACACGAGGAGGGTGTCAGTAATATCAAAAGATAAAGTCATTTGTCTCTTCTAATAATCTTTTTCACATATATATATTTTTCTGGCTCTCCCATCTTGGTTTAACCCTATAGTCTCTGCATGGGTCTTTAAAAGGGAGAGACTTATGTGGGGGAATTCCACTGATCAAATTAAAAGAGATGTATTTTTGTCAGCCATGATATAGCATCCAAAACACTGCTGTGGATCTTTTCATTTGTCTTCATATCCAATAAACCCCTATATAATCTATTTGCATGGGATATGGTCTTCGGATGGTCAAGGCTCAAAAGTTTTTATGTCAGTAACTGTAACATATGTACATATGGGACTTACATTTGTGTTTGCTGCATGTTAATTTGGACATTGTCATGAAATACATGTATTTTTAGTGTGTTGTATGTATATACACACACACAATAATTCATGATCGAGTACCTAATGCACGTTTTTTTTAAATAATTTTAGAGACTGCATGTGATTTTTTTTTGTAAAAAATGTAGAAATTGTTACCACAGTTTTATTATGATTTTGAAGTATAGTTATGAAGGGGGTAAGAAAGACAGAGAGAGAAATAAAAAGTGAAACTTATGTGGGGGAATTCGATTGATCAAATTAGAAGAGATGTATTTTTGTCAACCATATATAGCTAGCATCCAAAACACTTGTGGATCTTTTCTTTGTCTTCATATCCAAAAAAGCCTAATCTATCTGCATGGGAGAGATATGGTCTTTGGATAGTCAAGGCTCAAAATTTTTTATACATGTCAGTAACTGGTAACATATGGGACTTACATTTGTGTTTGTTGCATGTTTGGACATTGTCACGAAATGTTTATATGTATTTTTAGTGTGGTGTATATATACATATACACATAATTCATCAGAGTATCTAATTCATTATTTTATGATGGTGCATGCACATTTTTAAAATAAAAAAATTACAGAGACTGCATGTAAGTAAGTCTGTCAATTATCCAAAAAAATATTCGTATCCGATCCGAATCCGCATTCGAAATTACAGAAAATATTCGATATCCAAAAATCCGTATCCGTATCCGAACCAAATTATCCATATCCGAAAATTTTCGGATCGGATCGGACATTGCATATATCCGATCCGAACAATATTCGTATCTGAGCTGTTATTTTATTTATATATGTTAGAATTAGTTTCAACCCGTAAATGAAAATCAAATGGCTCATGATCTAGGGCAAAACATAAACCTATTTAACCATGTTGTATACTTGTTTAACTATATTAGGATTTGTGCTTTTATGTCTTTGATGGATACCTATTTAACCTTGTTAGAACTTAAAATTTTATAAATTCTTTAATTTTTTTTCTGGTTCGGATATTTCGGATATTATCCGAATCTGTATCCGGATTTTCGGATCGGATACGGATATGTGTTTTGGAATATCCGTCAGATATCAGATACAGATATTTTTTCGGATATTCAATTCGGATATAGATACGGATATGAGTTTATCCGATCCGTATCCATCCGATTGATAGGCTTACATGGAAGGTTGTCAATAACAAATGTGTGTGTGATTTTATTTGTCTGTTGCTTGGGTGTTACATGCAGTAGAATATATAAACAGGCATGTGATCCTATTACACAATTATTAATTAAAAAATATTTTTTTTTATATAAAAATATATGCTTCTTTACATAAAATATAAATATGTTTTAAAAAAATCAAAACAAATAAGGAATATAAAAATGACAATATATAAGATTGCTCATATATAAAATCTAACCATAGAAATTCATATATACAGCTAGGATTTAGAGAAATATCTATATCAGATCATGGAAAATGTAAAGACTGATTTTAATTCATTATTTTTTTTTATAGTAATGGATGATTGCTAACTTTATGAAAAACAATTAATGCCTTTGCCCAGTGAAAAACAATTATTTTTATATAAGAGACCCTGATTTGTCATGTATATATAAAAAGAAAAGTAGTAGAACTTATAATGGTAATGATAATAATAATAATAAGTCATATATTCTAATCTCATTATTCATCTAAATCATAGTTTTAAAACACATACATATATATATTTATTTTTGTAATAATTGTGTTCACATATAATTGAACAAAAATGATCATTCCCCACCAGATGATACAAGACTAAACTTTCTCATTGGGTGTTCTCATTCTACCTGAACTAAAACCCAATCCACCTTATCAATGCAAGTTTATACAACAAGTTATTCTCCATTATTATCCATCAACATTATGGTTTTAAAAAGCCTTCTTAAAATTTTACGTCCGTTAAAGATTAAGGAATAATATCTTATTGTATAATCTTAAGACGTTGCAATAACAATCTCTGATGGTTGATAAAGATAGTTTAAGATGTTGGAATTCTTATGATCTTTTCATGTCTCTATTCAGTTTATTTTAAAGCGATCCAGGGCAATGAAAATCAAGAATCTTGAAACTATAAGTAAGAATAAAACAAGTCAATCCTGGATAACTTAATGATTAAAGTTCATTATAAGATTTAGCCTCACAGAACAAAAAAAAAAAAATTCAAAGTAGAAGTTGTGACCATTTGTACATGATATATAGCATTAAGAGAGCAACAATAACTTGTTACTGAAACAAGGAATGCTCTTTTCTATACTAGTCCAGCATTAACTTCACCTGTAATTTATGGTCTAAATATGTTACATTCAACAACTATCCAAGTCTATTCCAAAATAAATAAATAAATAAAATAAAAAAAACTACTATCCAAGTCAAATAAATGAACTACATTAGTTCATCTTAATGTTTCAAGTGATTTTCCATAGCCATGAAGTGAAAAGAACCGTTGAACATGCACATAAACTTATTTTCATCAAAGTTGAGGTGTATTATGCCCCAATGCATCCCAAAAATAATGGTGTGTCATAAAAGCGGGTGGTGAATGAGATGAGATCCAATCAAATTATATCAGTCCTCAATGAAGAGTTGAACTGGATACACTCAACTCACACATGTTTAACATGCATGTGAAGTTTATGCATTTTTTTTTATTACGTATGAGTTTTTTCTTGGAGACTATTCAATTTGAAGGGATCCAACACTAACTGGATCTCATCTCATAGTACATGTCTAGTTTTTTCCTTCTTATTTTTTGCGATGAGAACTCCTAGAATTAGTTGAAAAACCCTGAGGCATAAAGTCAATCATAAACCATACTTATAACGTAAACCCAACTCGAAACATATTGAATGAAAACTCATAAATTTAGCAAAAGAGTTGACCCCATGTGGGTTTAACCATCATCAGGTTGCTCGCACTTTAGAATTCAAAGTAAATGTTAATCATATCTTGTTGATTGAAATAGTGTGTCATCTAACCAAATCCACATCTAACTCACCAATGATATTAAAGCAAAAGAACCTCACTTTGATGCCCACTAGAGTTTGTTGGCCTAACCCTACTTAGAAGCAAATATTCTTCCATTTTATAGATTAATACGATTTCTCGAAACCACACTTGAAAAAAAAAATGTGTTAGTTTCTCTTTTCATTAGTTCCTTTCCGAAAACAATCATATCATTTAATCACTAATAATGTGAAGTGATTAATTAATCTTTTAGTGGAGGGACCATTGCCCTTGTGAGACGTTTGCTAGTTTGTATGGAGCACATGCATTATGTAGGGATACAAGCTTTCAAGTAACAAAGCAAATGAAAGCTTTTCCCCACCACTTCAAACATGCAAAATTAAAGGAATGCCTTCAAATACAAATCAAACACTAATATAGTAATGTTCATTACCTTCACCATAACCTTCCATCATTAATATACTAGTTATTGTTTATTTAGTATACAAATTCGTGTTCCACATGCATTGATGCCCAAACAATCTTTTGTTGTGCCAACCGTGCAGTGATCAAGTTAATAAGAAAGTTGATGCAATCAATCGATACAGAGTTTGATGTACTTTAACTCATGTTGATGGGGAATAAAGTTACATTTCAAAATGAGTTTGAAAAATAGTTTTTCATAAATCAATTTTTTAAAAATAACTTTTCAGGAATCATAAATTCTTAAAAAACTATCTTTTATAACTAAAAAATGTTTTTTTTTTTTTTTTTTTGCTTTATGAGCCTTTGGAAGTGTAAATTAAATATGGTTCATGTAAAAGCAGAATCTTTAAAAGTTGTTCAAACACCTTTTCAAATGCAACTTAAGTAGTAGTAGCTCATGTTAAATTGTTTGTCCTCCTTTTTCATCTGAAGAGATCTCACAAAAGAATATATATGAAGATTAATATTAGACATTGCTGTTGATTTTGTTGATGCATTGGCTAGTTTATAGTGAGACTCAAAGCTATTCAAAGTTTCCTGACTTTACCCGAAAAAGCAAAAGAAGGGATCAATAGAAAACCTCATAAAAAGAATAAGAGATGCAATGATCAAACAATGCTGTTTGAACAAAAAAGGAATGGTTCTTAGTGGTGATATGGTTTGTATATTGCAACAAGTAGAAGGAATAAAGCTCAAGAGATCATAATTATTAATTGCTTATGATTTCAGAGGAATAAATTAAACTTGGAGGGAAAATGTTATGGCAGTCCTTATTCGAGCCACTTTTCTGCATCACATATGTTATGGTTTTTTAAAATATATGTTTTACTGATGAAATTCATTTTTTATATAAAAATTGAGTTACATGTTTCTATGAATTGAATACATATATTTTTACATTTATAATAGTATAGTGTATACTGTATTATGTGATTTCATACATTTTATTAGTAACGTGCTATCTATGAAACAATAACATGAGGCATGAATTAAATGCATATACATTTACGTTTTAGATTAATGGAGTCTATGAACCTCCTGCTTGGAGTGGTATGTATTCACACAAACCAATAAAATTAAGACTTCGCTAACTTCAACCTATATACAAAGATTTAAAAAAGGCACTGATACAATCAGTCCATTTTGTAACTCTATTTGCAATTACTACATTATTGACACAGTATATGAAATTATCTAATGCATTATATATTTTACTATGTACTCTATTATTAAAAATATCCAAAAAAAATGCACTCAATTCGTACGAGTATGAACTTCATTTTATTTTAAAAGATATATTTCATTAGTAAAACATATGCTTTAATGAAAATCAAAATACATGTGGAATGCAAATGAGGTTACACATAGCATTTTCCTATATCAAAAACTCTAAAAATGATTTTTCATAACATTTTCCTTTGGAGATAGAGATTTTGCAACCCCATTTGTGATCACCATATCCCTATACAGGATATACTATATAGTTTACTAATTTATTATATATACATATTAAATTCATATAAATATATACTAATTTTTTTAAAAAAATGTATTTTATTAGCAATATGTTTAAAAAAAATTTAAAACCTACGAGGAGTTCCAAATAGGACTGCAAAGATATTAACATTTTCCTTAGGAGACAATGAGTTGGGTTTAATCTGAGTTAGGGCCTGCCCACACTTGGGCCTGCCCTGTTCGCCAGATCTTGGGCCTAACAGATCTGGTAATTCAAAAGGAAAATGGACTCAATTTTTTTTTATCAATTAAAACTCAGACCGCACGTGTTTTTATTTTTTTAAAATAATAAATATTATAGGAGGCTGAATTAAGTAGAAAGTCGAATAAGGGATAAGATTGTATAAGTGCAAGGATGGAATAAGAATTAGCCCATGTTGATAAAAATATGAGTCTGAGGAAGGAAAGCCCATGGGCCCAGAATTCTATTACAGCTGATCACGCCTGACTAGGCCAAGTCAGACAAAGGCTATGACCGACCTGGACAAGTCGAATAGAGCTTATACCCGACTAGGATAAGACGGCCGTACACTGAAGTCCTAAGGACGAGTACCCAATATTGCCTGATCTTAAGTATAGGCCGTCCAGAAGCCAAAGCCCAAACTAAAAAGCAGGTCGGCCGTAGGCCCTCTCCTGCAAGAAATTAAAACGGTTAACAAATGAAATATTCTCTGACACTAGAAAAAGACAGAACGTCGAAAAATCAATTATAGGATAATGATGATCCATATGTGACACATGTCCACAGATCATGAGGTCACGTGGAGATTCCATATAATGATATGGTCACCCCGTAAGGCTAAGCCCGGCACACCCCTGTTTAGTATAAAAGGGGGACTACACCCCCCTTTCAAGGTACGTGAATACTAACTCTCTCTCATACTCACAATCAATAATTCTGAGTGCTTCTTCTCTTTCACACAAAGAGGGTACAGACTTGAGCGTCGGAGGGGCGTTAGTCGACACCACACTGGTGTGAGTTTCAGGTACCCGAAGACAGAAGAAGAAGGAGGAGGACGTCAACGACGAAGATCAAAGGTTCGTAGCGAATCGTCACAAAGAAGAAGTCAAGCCAACGTTGTCTTAGGTCTACATCTAAAACCAGATTTCATCTTCCACAGGGATAACTCATCGCTTATTCAGAATTGGACCTTGCTAGGCTCATTCAGTTTTGCATATTTTCTCTGGGTATGTACTTATTTTTTATAAAAAAATGTTCTTCATTGTTAAATATTTACCTTAAAAAAAACAAACATGTATGGGATGTAAATAAGAAACAGGACTCAATGTTACATATTCCGTTTTTTTTTTTTTAATAAAATCAATCTCATCTTATGGAATTTTATTTTTAATTACATTGACGGTTAATTTTTTTTTAAAAAAAATATACATAACTTTTGGTATTTTTTCACCTATTATATACAGGTTAGGGAAAATACAAAAGGGAATTGATCTTTTATTTATTTTGTGTTTGAATTCCCAACCCGATCAACCCGAACCCAGACCTTTAACTGTTTATACTTTTTTTTTTACCTTAAATTTATCAAATGACAAACAATTAAAAAATTAATGAGACCAAATCATTCATTTTTTGTTGATGTCACATACGTACACAAATTAAACACAAACAAAGAGAGATCATTCATAACCTCTCCGGCTCTTTCCACGCAGATGTCGCAAAAGAAGATTTACAACAAGTAGGGTTTTCGTGAAGAACTTGTAAAATTTAATTTTACAAAACAAATTATGATGATGTGGTAAAACATATGAAGATGGAAAGTGAAAAACAAGTCGGCGGCACATATGAAAAATAGAGAAAAGAAAGATAAGGGTTGCTTTTGAATAAGATACAAACATGTGGTGTGTTTGAAAAAATAAACAGAAAACTTCGGGTTCGGGTTGAACCCGGCTAACCCGAGCCCCAAACCCAAATAGGTTCGGGTTTTCTCGGGTTCGGGTCGGACAAAAAAAATCCCAAGAAGTCGGGTTGGGTCGGGTTGGGTGACCGCAAGTCCCGCACACACTTGGTGTGAGATCGAAAGAAGAAAAAAAAGGCATTGAGCCCTCTAGGCTGGTTATTGGGGCCATTCTCCCACCGTTTATTTTGAGCCTTTATTGGCTCATGCTTATATAGTATTATGGAAAATAATATGTTCAGCCCCTTGTACAAGCATCAATTGTAGTCTACACCATTTTTTTTATAACAAATTATATGCTCTCTTATTAAAATATATACCATTATATGAAATGCAATAGATATTAAGATGTATTAGTTTTTTTTCATTCTGAAAAAATGAATTTTTTTTTTTTTGCATTATACACTATGATAGAACCCTATATACTAAGGTTTTAAACTGGGCTTCAAAGCGGAATGAGTATATTAGCGCTCTAGTATTATTAGTAGCTTGCTACCATCATCAGGACTGTATATATATATTCTGATGAAAATTTTGGGTGTGTATATCCTGTCTTCATTTTCTTGATCCCCTTGGGGTCATTTAAAGGGGTTCATCACTCCTCTTGACATTTATTAGACCAATGTATTGTTTTGAGTTGGTTATTTCCTTGAATTGATGTTGCACCCTTTGGTTAATCATGAACTTAGTCACAAAATACTATGAAACTTTCCTGAACATTTAGATAAAACTTTCAGATTGAAAACTCACACATCCATCGGTTAAACATTTTGTCGAACTGCATGATTAGTATATTCAAAATTCGAGCATCCATCTAGCTTAGATGATTTGTCACATTCTTCATAATCTATATATATATATATAAAGCTTAATTGTCTTCTAACCTTTACACACAAAATATAAAAAAAATTTGTGTATTTTCATAATTCATATCTAAAAAATAATTTAATTATCTCCGTATTTTTACCATATTTATGTCATATGATTTATGAATGCACACATATCATATTAAACAAAACATTTGTCAAATATCTACCATAGACACATTGTTACTATGCTCATGACATGCTTAGTTGTGGTGAGAATATTGCATCACAACTATACAATTTTTCACATTAACCACAATAGTTTAGATCTCAATCCTTTATCACGGTTTTAAACCATGATCTAGATCAAATATTGTAATAGTGCATGTTGTTGAAGATGATCTGTATTTTGTTAGAGGTCTTTTCATTTTTCACCTTTTTTTTTATTATTATATATCGGATGGACCCCGTAGCAATCTAAGACCAACCCTTAATACAGGTAAGTATTGAACCATTATGTTATGGCTATTGAGGACTAATTTTTTTTTTTTGGGACTAAAACTTATTGTTGTTGATAATACCATTTTTTATATTTTGTGAGTGCGCTGTAGATTTATTATTAGATTTATACATGGCTTTCTGATTCCAGTTTTTCTGCCTCTGTGCCTCTCTAGATGAATGCATTTGCTACCTTCTTTTTTTTAGCAGTCATGTGGAATCAAAGTTGGCTATGGAAGAATCCCTTCCTCTGTGCCTCTTTAGTTAGGTTCTAGAGTGATTCTTTGTAGAAATCCATTAATAAATGAAACAATGTGATAGAATCTGAATTTCTGATAAAATAATTCCAGATAAATGATTTTTGATAATTTATCATAGTGTTTAGTTCACACAGGAAAAATGAAAAAGGAATTTGATATAAATTACTAAAACATTTACTAATAGTCTTTTACTCATTTACATATACTTACAAAATTTATTTCTTTACCCATTTCACAATTATAAAAAATTAGTAATCTTTTTATGAATAATTTTATAAATATTTAATAAATACAAATAATTAAAAACAACCGATTGTATAAATAAACACATGATAAATTTTCATGAAAAACAAAAGAAATATCAATAGCAAGAAAAAAAAACAGAGAGAAGGGAGAATGATTTATTAAAATGTAATTAATTTGTTAGGAGCATAATGATCATTAAAAAATCAATTACATAATCCACCGTCCTGGATTTTTACAATCCCATCAGATTATTGGGATTCAGATTTCACCCTATTTTTCTTCTCACATAGATTTTGAATGGTAGATTCACTGGAGGTGGAATTAGAGTCCACCATAAAACGACACCAACCAAACGGGCTTAAAACAACAGTAACGTTGATAATAGAGTTCTATAAGGGTATTGTGATAATATAGCATTTCTTTGCAGCATACATGTAAAAACCCAAAAAACACGATTTCCTGCTTAACGATTTCAAAACGAAGGGCATAAGCAAAAAATACGATCTGTAGAGGACATAAAAGACAAAATGTCCCCCTAAATTAGCTCCTACATATCTTTCCGTTACCGAAACCACAGCAATATTTCCGAGAAAAAGTAAAAAAAAAACAAACCAAAACCAAAAATATCCCAATCCCATCAAACCCAAAATCACCCCCCCCCCCCTCTCTCTCTCTCTCAAAATAAAAACCCAGTCTCCCAATCTCACAAAATCAAAAACCCAAACCATTGTTTTTGGTGAAGATGTGTTGCAACAGGTGGTGCTTCCTGTTGTTGCTGGTGGTGGTGGTCGTCGGCCTCCTCTTCGGCTTCGGCGTCTACACGAAGGGCTTCCACAAACTGAAGGACATCCTCCACGACGAAGATCTGGGTCCCTCTCGGAGGCCTTTCATTACAGGTTTTGGGGCCCCCCCACCCTTCTGAGGGCCTGATCTCAAATGGGTTTCTTGGGGATTTGATGTGGGTTTTCTGTTTTTGAGGGATTTTGTTGTTACTGATTTCGATGGGTTGTTGATGCAGTGTTGTTTTTTTTTGTTTGTTTGATTGATTTTATGAATTTCTGCATCTGTGGGTTTGGAATTCGTGTTTGGGGCTTCAGATACAAGAATTGATGATTCGAGATTCCCGAAAAAAAATTTCGACTGTTGACAATGCTTTGTCAGCTTTTTTTTTTAATTATTATTTTAGACCTTTGTTTGGAATCAATTATTAACAGATTTTGTTTTAAAGAAATAAGTTTTTATACGATTGATTTAAACATGTCATTAACTTTAATTTTTTATATTTGATTTTAATTATAATATATTTAAAAATCTAATTAAATATTTTTCTTTTTAGAATAGATTACATTATAATAAATTAATTTAGAACATAAATTGGTAAACTTCACCATTAAAAATTGAAAAAAAGTAAAAAAAAATAAAATTGAGCACTTTTTTTCCGTTACTAGAGGTACATATTGGCTACATGATTTGAAACGGAGAGGAAGAGAGAAAGAGAAAGCAAGAAAAATAGTATGAAAAAAAAAACCACGCATGATAAAGCCCGGCTAGAAGAGACATATAATTGAATGCCCCCTCCATTATTTGAATTATATTCTTTCAAATTGTGAGTGCTATGCATGTCTCTTTTGTTGTGTATAAATTGTGGACATCCGATCCGTGAGTAGGGGTGGTAAATGAGCCGAACGAGTTGAGCTTTAACATGTTCAAATTCAGCTCGTTTATAAACGAGTCAAGTCGAGCCGAGCCGAGTCGAGCTCACGAGCCTCCACGAACCTAGCGTTCTTCTTCATTTTAGGGTTTAGGGATTGAAAACAAAATTTTAGCCTAAATGAGCCAAGTTCATGAATTTAAATGAGCATAACTTTATATTAATTTAATATTCTGATTTTATAAAGGAGTTTAGTCAAGCTTCAACTAAGTTTTAATAACATAAACGGGTCGAATTTGAACATAAAATAAAGTTCGATACAGGTCCCGAGCCTAACCGAGTTTTAAAATTTGTTCAAGCTCGCTTATTTGTCTAAATGAACGAGCCTGAACGAGCTCAAACCGAGCCGAGCTTGAACCGAGCCCAAACGGCTTAGTTCGTTAACCAATCCTATCCGTGAGACTGTATTTGATAGTCTGATGCTGAAAATCTGATTGAGAAACTTATTATTGGGGGACTCACATAAAATTAAATAGAATAAAATTATTAATTAGGTAGGAAATTTTTGTATGCTTTTCCATAGCTATGGCAATTAAAGTTCCCATTTTATGCAAGAATGCTATACATATGCAACCTATGCATTATGATACATTAGTATATTTTTTTCTTTTAAAAAAAATTATGGCTCCATACACTATAACTATAATAGAGCTTCAACACTTGAGCTTTTTTTTTTATATGGAGCAAAACTCATTAGAGAATGAGGGAAATGTTCACCATTACAACTCCTCTGATTCCTAGCCCACTATGATGTTTAGGAATATATGGAAAATGTTAAACTATGTCCTTTCTCCTGTCCAAAATGCATTTCTAATGAGGTATATATATTTTGATAAAAAAAAAAATATATTGTTCCATTTTTAGTTCAATAAATCAATTTTTGACAAGTGTAAGATAAATTTTATAAGGTATATACACTGTCTAACGATGAATATGTTTCACTGAATTTCTAACAAAGCATATAAGACTACATTTTTCACTGTAGAAAGGACTGAGTGTAACAACGCCGCCCAGGAATATATATTTTGAAGAAGACCTAGGCCTTTAGAACACAGTTTTTGGCTTTTTAGAACATGCAATCATAAATTCATGGCTTCGGAGTCCCCGTTTTTCTCAGATAATATAACACACTAATTAATACATAATCAAATTTGAGATGCCAAAATGAATGGAATGACTTATAGGTAACTTATTACATCATCAAACTTAAATGACTCATGTGTAAGCTTGATTTTGTTGGAAACTTAGTTTTTAATTAACCTTTTTGTTTCCAACAGAGTTTCCTAAAAAGAAAAATATCTACTACCTACATAGGGCCTTTCTTAGATCACACCCCAAGGCATGGAGTATTATGTGTTGTTAAAGTAACATGAAGCATGAAGATATCCACTACCTACCTTGTGACCTTGAATCACTTCCCCAAGGTATGGAGGATCTTGAGGTATCATCACTGTGACATGCATGGAAGTAGTAATGTGAACATGGGGAGCAATTTTTGCTTAATGATTTTATGATATAGTGTACTTGTTTCCATAACATCCTTGAATATTTCACTAGAATGCCTTTGAAAAATAGTGATGATTGTTTGGTTAAAGCTAGCCAAGAATTTCTCTCTCTTCGGGCTCGTTGGGACCGCGTTATGCGTGCGTCCGTGTTTCCAGCTCGGTGGTAGCCTTGGAAGGTTTTTTTTCTCGTGTTTGAAATGTTTCAGAACTCCACTTTTCTACTGCGTCACAATTTTACTCAACTCCATGTCCCACGGTTTTAAATGAGCCCTACTAGGAAAATTAAAACAGGTTTACAAAATTCTTTTTACCTTCAAGTCTACCATGTAAGAGTTCAAAATAGAAGTTGCCATGTTGAATTTCAAAATAAAAAAATATTAGGGATAGTTTATACAACTCACGTGTGACCTTTGTATGTTTTGAAAGTTGGACACGTGAGAATTACATTTTTGTTTTGGGAGTAGTAAGATGAAATCAAATTGGATAATTTTTTTTTTTTTGATATCGGAGGGACTCCCCGATAATGTTAGGTGCATGAGTACATCCTATTTTTCAACCCCAATTACAAACCACGTATGTTTTGATTTTCTTTAAAAATAGTATATTCGATCCAATGAAATACATATTTTTATAAAAAAAAATAATGCATATTCTCCAGTAAATTGCATAGGGGCAATCACAGAAAACGTAAAAATTTCCATCAAAACATGTATATTATTAATATAAATATATGACGCTAACAAAATATATAAGTTGGAATTAAGACTAGAAAAAGGAAGGTGCGTAACATCACTCAATCAAATTAGGTTTTCATGGAACAAGTAACAACATCATCTAGGAGCAATGAAATGAAGTCAAATTCATTTGGGGTTGCCTACTTCTTGATAGTCATAAGAAAAACATAAAACAAAAAACAAAAACAAAAATTCAGAAAAACCCCCTTTTTTGTTAGGTTAAAAAAAACACCAAGATCCATGAATAACAGGCACATTCAACAAATCAGCCCCAAAAAAAATAAAAGTAAAATTTTACATATAATCATATCAATCAAACATCAACAACCCAAAAACATATATGCATTTAAAAAAACTTCAAATAAATTGTCAAAAAAGGGAGCATATTCACTCGATGATTTTATAACTTTCTGTTTTAACTAAGCAAAAACAAACAGAAGCAGAAGCAGAAGATCTATCATGAATGCTTGAACTTGTGAATGGAGTGCTTGAAGACTAGGAAGGCCAACAAGAAGACTATGAGCGCCACCACCACTATGAACAGGAAGCACAGTTTGCAAACCTTGCTCGCCCAACACATCTTTGATTCCTTCAATGATCCAACCCAAGAAGAACAGATTAAAAAAAACAACAAAAAGAAGTGGTGAAATAATGTTGAGAAGAGAAGGGTTTTTATTTTTTTTCTGTTGTTGAGAATCTCGGATAGAGAGATCAAGATGTATGAATTTGAGAGATCTCACTGACATTCATATGATATGGATATGTTTCAATTGGTGATGTTATCCTATCTATCTAAATTGAGCTTTTTAAAATTAAACCTTTTTCCAATGTATCCTTGACCCATGAGATCCACATTGGATTTTTTTTTTTTCTACAGTAGAGATGGTAACCAAATCCAATCAGAATCACATTCCACCACGCATAGTAATTCCAAATTGGAAAAAACATTGTGTACTTGTCCTAATGAAATCATGTTTTATTGCTTTTGTTAATAAAAACTAATAAAAGCCAGTGTAAACCTCCATCTTTTTATAAAGAGTGTTGATTCATTAATCCAAATATTAAACAGTTTGTTATTTATTTTGGATCAATTATAAGATGTTATATAATTCTATCATTTTTAAAAATAGTTCACATTAGTTTTTGTCTTCAACTATTTTTTATTAAATTATTTTTTTAATAATTATAAGCAAAAATGGGATGTGATTCAATTAAAATTACATCACAACATTTTTTTTTATTGAGAATTGACACGTAACACCTTACATGTAAGTTTTCTCATATTTCTTATTGCATCATATTGATAGATCTGGTCAGTGAATCCATCATACCTGATTGAGGAACCCATCATTCCAATGATTAGTTAGAACTGCTGCACCAGATTTTATTTGTTTGGTGAGACAGTTGTTGGATTAGTTACCCAATCTAACCATTTTGTTTGTCTTGCAATTCCATCAATGTTGACTTGGTGGCCATATATCACTCAGCTTTATGCAGGTGAAAAGTCCAAGTTTATTATTATTATTATTATTATTATTATTATTATTATTATTCTGGCGTTATGAATGTCTAACAAAAATGTGTGTTTTAAGGATTTTAACTGTGTGACCAAAATGTAACATTTTTTTAGCCAAACAAATTTTAAGTTACTTACAAAAAGACATATCATTCTATATTTTTGCTGTATAATTGTAAAAATAATTAGTTATAATTTTCTTATGTGTTGGGGTCAAATTTTATTACTAGAGTATCTCTAACTGTATCTGTTTTTGAAAATTCTTTATCTATATATATAAAGGGCTCCCAAAAAATCATCTTCAATGAGCTCTTCAAATGTGAAAAACTGAACAAATCTTTTCTCCTTGGCTGACTAGACCTAAAATATCCATTTGGGTAGAGCCATAAGCTATTCTGGGGTTTTTATCTATCCGAGGAATATATAATTTTATTAATGGAATATGTGATTTTCTGTTTGATTGTGTTTTTTTGTTATTCTTATTGAGAAACGTAATAATAAAGATTGAGTTGTTTAGTTAATGAAGAATAAAATTTGAATAAAGTATAAAAAGTTGATTAGACATGTTAGTTCATTTATGTATAAGAGGTAATGACGGGTGATTTGATATGATGACATGTGATGTGATCAATGAGTTCTCTTATACCAGTGAAGAAATAACATAATTTTATGGGGGACCTATAATACAAATACGAGTTTATACTCACATAATTTTTCATAGCTATAACACTTTACCCAAACACTTTTTTTTTTGCTTATTCTCTTCTATTCCTACCTATTCCACCCCTTATTCCCCCATCCAAGATGGGCAAAACGGTCTTTGTGAGCTAGTTACTAGAGAGAACCACCCTATAAATTTTTCAACTTTGGCATAACCTACTGAAAGTTTTTTTTTTGGATAAGGAAATGACTCTAGAGGTTTGACGTGACTTCAAAGAGGATGTTGCTTATAACATTTTGCTCACATCAAGTTCAAAAGTGGTACCAAAAATTGCAATATAAAAAAAGTCCATCTCTGATTTTCTTTTAGCTAATCCAATGGCTTGGATAAAACCGGTTCTCAAATCCCTTCGATGGAGCTTGAATAAGACACTATGTATCAAATAGTAATCAATCCCGAACAGGGGGTTTTAGAGGTTATAGCACATATGGCTACATTCCATGGTTAGGTCAATTTGCGTATTAAAACTCACAATGAGTCTGAAATGACTGGTTGAGTGTTTTACATCCTGGCCGAGGAGAATAGCTAACAGTGTTTAATACAGTAATGGATTCTGCTAGTTGCATTGTCGAATCGAGCAGAATCAAGAGTGGCAATATTATTCGACAATGCCGACTTTTTTCTGAAGCAAAACAAAGAAAATAGGTCAGTAAATGCTGGTGTATTGGAATCTAGGTCCAGGCATTACATGTCGGTTTGTGACACCGATTCTAGATAACAAGGAGTAGCAGGGGAATGGCTTACAAACTCGCGTGTTGGGTGCTTACAGTAACCTGCTCTATGTGATAAAACCTAGCTAATTACTAAGCCATGTAAAAATCATTGATTCAACCCATTAAGTCCATCGGACTTGTTTACTTTTCTCCTTTATAAAGTTATGTATCCCCTGCTAGGGTGCAGGCATTATCGTAAAGAAGCCTGGTTTGATCGGGTGGCTGGGGTGACCCCACCTGAACCAAACTTGTGCACTCAACAAACCACCAAACTTCATTCAAGCTTAATTCTTATTTCATCACCCCCATCTCTCAATGGCTCATGTCCCTTTGTATCAAGTCTACAAGATGGGTTGGCTACTATGATACCAATCGAACCTAAACCTTCACCTAAGTTATAAAGTCTAAGTTTCCTTAAAAAAAAAAAAAAACCATTAGGTTCGGAACCAAGTTGCAATGCTAGTAATTGCAAATGCCTGATCTTCTAGTCCCCACCATTGAGTATGGGTTTACCAGGCCCAAGCCACCGATAAAATTTAGTCCACACCTGGCCCAAATTGTCCAAATGGAAATTTTCCAAGGAAAATGAATGTCTAGCCTCCTATGTAGTCTCAATTTTAGTTCACACCAATTTTTTTTTTTAATCATACACTTTCCCATAGAAGAACATGCAATTATATGAAATGAAATATATGCTAAGATACATTAATGTATTTTTATTCATGTTGAAAAAATAACATTTTATTGCTCCATACACTATGATAAAACTTTATACACTATGATAGCGGTATAGCGCAGTATATACTACATTATCATATTGTATGGGGTTGCAAAATGAACTGAGTGTATATATGAGATTGTAAAACAGACTGAATAAATCAGCGCTCAATTTCGAAATATGGGTCAGGTAATGAGGTAATGAGTCTGACCCTTGCCCATTTGCATGCCCCGCTAACAAAATCCCATGTCCCGATTACCCATGATGGGTTTCACTTTCCCGTCCCAAACTCGTCTCAACATTAGGCATATAAAAAACCTGAACCCGCCCAGCCCTGTCCTGTCCTATTTAGGTCAGGTCGGATCCGGATTGGATTGGGTTGGGTCGGGCAAGAACAATTAAATTTGGAAAGAAAATATTATAGCATGTTTTTACGTAAAATTTCATTTTAATTGACAATTCAAATAAGAATAAAACATTCATTAAAATATAACCTATAAAATAATAAATAAAATAAGAAACATCAACATTTATCCTAAATAACAAATATCATCATTAAAAATAATTTAAAAAGAAAAACTAATGAAACATCAAACATGACATCCATTTGGGTACAAGATGGTTTGAAGAGAATATTTGATCTTAATATTAATTGCACCCGGAGAGGCTTTGGGACTAGTTTTGTTAAGTAAACCCATTTCCATCCCAAATCATTGAGTTTTATTCTATATCCCCGCACACGTCCCGAAACCGAACATGATTGGAACAATCTAATTGATATCCCTAAGCTCTCGTTTAGCTACAGAATACGACTTATTCCCTGGTATACAGTTATTCTGGCATAAATGAGTATAGTAGTGGAATAGCTAATTTTCTATTTGATTATATTTTGTAGCTCCATCTACAGCTTAGAATTGTTTCCTAGCCACCCATACACCGTAGTACCGCACTATCACAGGGCAGAAAATTATTTTTTTTTATTTTTCAATGACAATAGCCTGTTTAGAAACAGGTTTGAAAAATAAAATTTTAAATAAAGTGGTTTAAATAAACTTTGATTCTTGAAAATTGCATTTTCTGCATTTTTTAAAAAGAAACTCTTTTGAACTAAAAGCTTCAAGTAATTTTTTTTAATTAAGCTGGCTTCCTGAAATCCGTTTGATAACACATTTAAGCTTTCTGCTTAATTAAAAGCAGAATCAGCCCCCAATCATGTTATCAAACGGGGAGTCTATCTCACTTTCATAATAATATGTAATTGTGTGTGTGTATTTTTTTTAAATAAAAAAAAACACTGACGAAGGTTGCATACAGGGCTGGATGAAGGTTGTAGATAGTGTTGCAAACAGTGCCTAGACATATTATTTTTCAAATAAAAAATATAAAAAAGTACTTTGTAACAATTGTCTTTAAATATGTAAAGAGTGTTGTTGTACTCAGTTTTTTTTATCAACTAAAATACAGTCCTATATATCTCATTACAAATTTATTAAAACATATATCTCGTTAAATGATGTATATCTCTCTTTAAATTTTTTCATACACTTATTAAAAATGGAATCATTCATCTCAATATGGATCGATATACATTTTTAATTAAAATATATACCCCATTTGTGATGTTTACTACTTTAAAAAAAAATGAAAGCATGTGTGATTTGAGTTTTGGTTAGTAAAAAATGATTGAGTTTAACATTTTCTATACATAAAATGTCACACTAAAGTTCACAAATTAACAAGAGCCTCTCGGACTCACATGTCAGGTACTTTATCCATCTGTATCTCCTAGTCCCATCCAAACGCCCAACCCAACCCCTATGATAACATAGTGTCATCGGATTTTATCATAGTAGGCATAACTCAATTTTTTTTTATTCAAAGAAAGGGGTTTTCCCCATGAAAAAAATACATTAATGTATCTCAGGGGGTATAGAGGAGGTGTCTACTTCATTTCATAAGGGGATAACAATAGAGGATGTCTACTCTACTTTAAATGGTGAGTCAAAACAAACTACTCCTAAACATATAATCTCTCCCTAATAAAAACCATTTTCGCATAACGCAAAAACCCCACGCTTTAAGAAGTTCTCAAACTGTTTTCCTCAATGGACTGCCTCTAAAAATCATGTGATTGAAGTTAAATTGCCCAATCACCGGGGATCAATATCTGTTGGTATCTTAGTTTAGCACTTTGTCCCGAATTGCAAACAATCCTCTCGCATGCCATAACTCCATTTGTCAGGTACAGACTGCCGGGATCTAAGTAGGTCCTGAGCCCATCGAGCCAAACGTTTAGCCCAACCCAGGTGTTCGGTAGTTTCCTCCCCTCCCCGCCCCTATGCATCCTCGTGTGGTCATCTCCAACCTTTGTGAGGAGCTCCCCTGATACAGCATAAAAAGAATTTCACTTGGTCTTTTGTTTAGCGTTTGGTAATGTGTCTGCGCCACCATTGTACGCTCCGAAAGTCTAATTTTGGGAGCCAAAAAGCTACGATCCTCCCTGTTCGTTGAGATCACCAGCCCCTCTAATTAAAAACAAGATGAGTTCCTCCTCTACAAGCAAAAGCTACCCGACCATCCATCACCTATCTCCTCCCAACACCCAACTTTCTTACCAGGCTCTCCTGTAATGAAGCAGCATGAACAAGTCTGGGCTTTGAAGTAGAATCACCACAATATCCCTCCAAAACCTTCGACCACCTGACCCACTGAATTTATTTGCAGGCATCACAAAAAGCTGTGATTGTAAAATTCCGACCCAAATTGAGACGGTCGAGGGGCCCTACATGGGAATCGACACTGAAGGATTGCAGAAATCAGCTCCACAACCCCTTAATCGACACTCCTCTCACAAAAGCTTCGCAATAAGACACCGCCCTCCCATTTTTTTGCTACTACAAACCACATTCCACCAAACTTGTGATGATCTTTTATTTAAATTCAAAACGCATATTACATGTATTTTTATTTATATATTTATATAATAAACATCTATATGTTTTAATAAAAATGAGGAAGATATTAAAAAAAAATCCGTTTAAAAATAAGAAATACCCAAAACGATTTTTTTTAATAATTTCTTCTAAAAAATGTCTCATTTAACAATTCTCATAACTTAAAATGGCACCGATGACATTTTCTCGTATACTTTTTAAAATCTCCCACCATATTATTAAAAATTTTTTCGCAACCATCATCTAATTGAAAAAATAATATTTATATAAAAAAAAATTTTCATTTGAAAGAATAATTTTATATGTTTTATAAATTTTTTTAAGTATTGTTATGAAAATATGTAATATTGTCAAAATTATCATTAATTAAATTTACAAAGTTTTTTTCTTTTTTTTTCTAAACTTTTTAAAGTTTTTTTTAAATTTTTTTGTTATTTATATATCTTATCAATTTCTTGCATAAGGATTTTTTTGTATATTGTTAAATATACGTAAGTGTACCAAAAGATTTTACAAACGTTTAAGAAATATCTGAGAAGTATATTTTATAGTGAATTAATTTTTTTATTTTTTTACAATTTAACTTTTAGGATTGCATTTGGATGTTGGGATTGAAACACTGAGATTTCTTACAATCTTGTGTTTCAAACTTAACTTTTGAAAAACGTTGTTTTATTAAGCTTTTCAACCGCATGTAAAATTTTTTTGCTTAAAAAATAAACAATAGTGTTTTAAAAAGCTAAACACTCACAATGTGTTTGGATTCCGTATTTGATAATTTTTAATTTTTCAAACGCAAAATCTACCCAAATGTAGATCCTAAATAGAGCCTTAATAAGTGCATTTAGATATACAGAAAAATATTAATAAACTTCATGCACAAATAAAAAATGTTTTATTATTTATTAATGTTCTTTAATATGAGTATATTAAACAATTAAATATATGTGATGATGTTTAAATAGTACATAGCATAAGGGTAATGAAGTTATTTTATTTTCTAAAATTGTGCCAAAAGATTTCTGTTGGATAGGATTTTTTAAAAATGTTCTGAATTTGGCATTTTAAATACTTAGATGATTTTTTTGCTATTTTCCTCTAATAAATGTATGCTCGTTCCTTAGAAATTTAATGAATCTATTTTTAGTAAATATAGAAAAATTTAGCAATGTATTCTATATTTAGCAATGTATATATTATAACTCGTCTAATTATGCATAAGTTATTAATAAGTTTCACTTGATTTGGATATAGAAAGATTAATGAACTGAGATTAATGAACTATAAGTGTAACTAGGCCCTTCTAAATCGATGTCCTCAGCCCATCCATCAAACGGTCATCATTAATGGTCCTTATATTTCCCAAATCCGCAACCGTACGCCGATCAACCTTTCCTCTCTCTCTGTCTCACTCTCTCTCTCTCTCTCTCTCTCTCTCATTTCCTCTGCGACTCTGAAACAGATCTCTCAATCCATCGCCAAAAAATCGGCGCACGTCAAAACCTCTCTCCATCGGCTTCCATGGCTTCCCCCGGAAACCCTAGCTCTAATCCTAACCCCCACTTCGACATGCACAAGCTCTTCAAACCCCCACAAAACCCTAACCTCAACCCCACCTCCACCGCCTCCCCCTCTCCCTACCTCTCTCCGCCGCCGACTGCTGCCCCCTCTCCCGGCCCCTTCTCCTACCCCCCTCAGACCAACTCCCCCTTCCACCACCACCAGCACTACCTCCCCTTCCCCCTCTACCCGCCCCAACCACAACCGCCCCTCCCAAACCCTAACCCTAACGCCAACAACCACGGAGCCCGTCTCATGGCCCTCCTCGGCGCGGCCGATCTCCCCCCGACGGCCCCGATCTCCACCGCCTCTTCCATGCCCCCCTTCCTCCTCCGACTTCGTCCCCTCCGCGCCTCCGATGGCGGCCCCGGCGGGGCCCGCGAGGACGCCGAGCAACAAGATCCCCAGGGGGAGGAGGATGACCGGCGATCGGACGGTGTATGATGTTAACGTGAGGCTCCCCGGGGAGGGGCAGCCGCCGCAGCTGGAGGTGGCGCCGATCACGAAGTATGTGTCGGATCCCGGGCTCGTGCTCGGGCGGCAGATCGCCGTGAACAAGAGCTATATATGTTATGGGCTTAAGCAGGGCGCGATTCGCGTGCTTAACATTAACACCGCCCTCCGCGCACTTCTACGTGGCCACAGTCAGGTATACGTGAGAATCTCTTCTATGACTGGGGGCTTGTTGTGTTGTCTGTTAAGATTGATTGATATTTCATTTGGTTGCTTTGGAAGCTGATTTTTTTATGTGTTGTTAATAAGTAGATGTATGTGGGTTTTGTATATCTAATGTTTATGAAGTTGTTTTGGTATTGCTGAAAGATGGTGTCCACTTTTTAACTTGGAATTTGAGTGTTTATTGATGTTGTTGTTCATGGGTTTATCCTCAAGTGTTCTTTTACCGTCTTGGACTGGTCGGTAAAGAATGAGATTTTTTATTGAAGCCCACAAAGTTGGGTGCTTGGCATCGTTCAACATTGCCTCTCTTGTTCTTCTGGATCAATGGCAAAAAAATCCAAAAATTATTTGTTTAGTGGTTACGAAAAAGTTGTTCTAAAAGGGTGATGCCGGGAGAGCCTTCATCATGCTTATGCTAGGGACTTATTGTCCAAGTACTAGTGATCTTGCATTTTTCTTTTTTATGTTAAAATATGGTTCCAGCCTTTTGGTCTACCATACAAGCATGTGAAAATGATGAACATGAATAGTCTATGAAGCACGGACACGGTGACACAGCGACACGGAACACGGCGACACAGCAATTTTTTTAAAAAAAATAGAACACGAGTATGGCTAGGATACGATAACAAGATAAATTAATATAATAAATAAATATGTATCACTATTTTATATAAACAAACACATTTCATTTAAATCACTATTTATAACCAATTGTATAAACTAATAAATCACTGTTTTTATAAATCAATGTTTTAAATGATAAACCACTGTTTTTATAAATCAATGTTTTAAATGATAAACCACTGTTTTTATAAATCAATGTTTTAAATGATCAACCACTGTTTTTATAAATCGCTGTTTTAAACCACTAAACCACTGCTTTTATAAATCACTATTTTAAACTATTAATCACTGTTTTAAACTAATAAATCATTATTATTTTTTAACATTGAGAAAGAAGATTTTGTTTAAATGAGTTGTTCTACGCTGTTTTAAACGGGGTTAAATACTTGAATACTTGTGAGCTATGTTTGGGCATTCCTTTTTTTTTTTTTTTTTTTTTTTTTTTTTTTTTTACACTTTTGAGCTGAAACTTGCTGGGCCGTGTCCAAGACAAAATGAAGGCAGACACGGCTCGTGTCCGACACGGTCACGGGACCTCCGGGGAAGTGTCCGTGCTTTGTAGTGAATAATTATCATGGTTTGGTAAGAACATATAGTTCCATTATTGAGATTCTCTAAAATGTTACCCTCTTTTCTTGATTGTGGTGAGGCATGTGCTTTTTGTGGAATAGGTTATCCTGTTTGATTATTCACCCACGTGCAGAAAGTGATAAACGATATGCTGGATTTCACTGGATATAGGCTTTTTTCTAGTCCTCTTGATTACTTCTCCGGTTATCTATTTCACACCTTGTTTTGATAGTTCTATATGACGTTGCTTTTTCTCAGAGGGTCACAGACATGGCCTTCTTTGCTGAGGATGTCCATCTTCTAGCTAGGTATTCCATTACTTGATTACCTTTGTTCCATTTATTTCTCTGTGTGGGAAATAACAACTTATAGCATTCTGTTCTATAGTGCAAGCATGGATGGGAGGATTTTTGTGTGGAAGATTGGTGAGGGCCCAGATGAAGAAAACAAGCCCCAGATAACTGGAAAAATTGTTGTTGCCATTCAGATAGTGGGAGAGGGAGAGTCGTATCATCCACGAATCTGTTGGCACTCTCATAAACAGGTAATGTGTCTTTGAATCATTAACTTTTGTGACCTCTAAGGAATTATCAATGAAATTTACCTACATCTCAATTGCTGGAAAGTTTAGCATTAGTAGTCATCAAGGTCCCATGTGTTAAATCTTTGGCTCTTCAGTTGAAAATTACTTGTGCAACCCTGGATGGATGATAAGTCCATTCCAGATTGCTCATCAGAAAAGATTAACACAACATTCTTTTGTCTTCAAAGTTTTTAGCTGCTGATCGTTGAACTGTACAGGAAATTTTGTTTGTTGGAATTGGAAACCGTGTGCTGAAAGTTGACACAACAAAGGTGGGCCGTGGTGAAATTATGTCTGCAGAGCAACCGTTGATGTGCTCGATTGATAGACTAATTGATGGAGTGCAACTTGTTGGTAAGCATGATGGGGAAGTGATTGACCTGTCAATTTCTCAGTGGATGATTACTCGGCTAGTGTCAGCATCAACAGATGGCACGGTATGTATTTTTCTGTTTTACTTTATAGTGTTAGTCTTTTATGTGACTCTTGAGTGATATACGCTCACTGGGATAACTTCTTTCAGATTTTGTCTTATTTGTTGTAATGTGGGTGTTCTCATGTATCAGTTTGTGATTCGCTGTAGCATACCGTGCATGTAAACTTATTTGTGATTAAGTTCTATCCTTTAATGTCATTGTGCATATCATGGTAAATGTCTAATGACATAAATATCAACATTAGCCATCAAATGCATACTCATGGTATATGAAACAGCTAACGCTGATGTTTTTTTTATTTGTATGTTGCTTTCTGGGTGTTTGGTTGTGATTCGGACAATGACATTTTTTCTTCCAAATAAATGATAGGACCATTTTAATTATTTGTTAATAAATTGTTATTTTTGCAGGTTAAGGTTTGGGATGATCGTAAGACTGTGCCACTGTCAACATTGATACCACATGATGGACAACCTGTAAATTCAGTAACATTCTTGACTGCACCTCACCGTCCTGATCATATTATCCTCATTACAGCAGTATGTTCTCTATTTTTTTCTAAAAATGTGAATGCATTTTGATGATTGATTTTACATTCAGCCAAACTATGATGCTGCCATGGAATGTGAAATTTAGGTCTGCTAATGGCCATATTGAGTGTCTCCTTCCTCATTTGTATATATGTTATATCATGTAACCTAATTCATTGATATAGACAGCCGTTCATTTCTTACAAGTGTTAGTTCATTATTTTTCCTCAAATATACAAGAGTGAAACATGTGCAACAAAATCATTTTTTATTTTTTTTTATTTTTTTTAATCTTTTAACTTTCTATGAATTCCTTTGGATGTGAAGACTGATGTTATGAAAATGGATAGTCTTTTCTAGGATACCTTTGGATTGAAGAATGAAATTCTATACTTTAGTGGAGGCAATTGGATGGTGCACCATTTTTTTTATGGTAATTTTACTGGTAATTTTGGATGGAGAAAATAGACTCTAATTGAGTTAGACACGTTCATGTGGAACAGAAGAAAGATTGAGACTGATGGCAACTGCCCCATAAATGCACAAAAATTGCTTTACTATTAGACGATCTTCCCTTCTCACCATGACCTGCAGATACTGAAGTGAAACATTCTTTAAGTGTCAGTGTAGTATTCTGCCATTTTTGTCTCAGGCTTCCCTTTATGTAATAGCCTTCAATTTCTCTATCAAACCTTTTCTTGGCTCATTACTTTTTTATTTACTTGATAGGGTCCTCTGAACCGTGAAGTGAAATTGTGGGCCTCTGCAGGCCAAGAAGGCTGGTTATTGCCTAGTGATGCTGAGTCATGGCATTGCACTCAAACCTTGGACCTAAGAAGCTCTGCAGAACCTAGACCTGAGGATTCATTTTTCAATCAAGTGGTTGTTCTGTCAAGGGCAAGTCTTATTATACTTGCAAATGCGAAGAAGAATGCAATTTATGCCATACATGTAGACTATGGCCCATGTCCAACTTCTACACGCATGGATTATATAGCAGAGTTCACTGTTACGATGCCTATTTTGAGTCTTACTGGAACAAGTGACTGCTTACCTGATGGGGAGCATGTTGTTCAGGTTTATTGTGTCCAGACTCAGGCTATTCAGCAGTATGCTCTGGATTTATCTCAATGCTTGCCACCACCACAGGAAAATGTTGGATTGGAAAAGGATTCTTCTATGCCTCATGTTTTTGGAACAGCTGCTGCAGATGCATTGGGTTCTTTGGAGCCATCTCATGAAACTACAGTTAGTGAGATGCCTGCAGGTACACATAAACCAGCACTATCTCCCAGCAGTGTTGAGAGTTCATCTGGGACTCGACATCCAGAATTTTCTGTTGGGTCTGATGTTTCTAGCATACCTGACTTGGCTACTTCAGTTATTGAATCAAAGCCAAGTGCTCCACCATTGTCAATGCAAGATGCTGATGGCATTCGTGTTTCCTCTCCACACCCACCATCGAGTTCAGAGTTATCAGGAAAAATTTCTGGATTGAAAAGCCCCACAAAAGGTTTTGACCAGGGTCCTACATTTACTGAACATACTGCCAATCAGCCAGTCCTGGACTACTCTGTTGACAGACGAGTGGATGCTGTAATAACGAATTCACCGGATGTGAGTTTTTTAAATGACACTTTGGGGAAGGATGAAGCCAGATCTGTGCAAAATGATATATCTATGGTGCCTAATCCTCCTACATTTCAGTTGATCAGCAACCCGAAACATCTGGTAACTCCATCAGAAATATTATCAGTTTCAGCTGCTTCCTCGGGCACTTCCGTTATTGAGGGATCAAAAGTGGGAGAAAAGAGGGTCCAAGATGTGATTGTCAGCAATGATATGGAGCTCATAGAAGTTGAAGTCAAAGTTGTGGGTGAGAGTTCGCCGATTCAACAGGGTGGCAGTATCGAAATTAATTCTCACAAAGAGTCATCTGTTCTTGATGAGGTGAAAGATAGACCTTTTAATTCACAAAATTTGGAACCTATTGAGATGGCCAAAGAATGTACTGAGTTGACTACAGAAATTCTTAGCATGGACACCCAACAAGTTGAAGAGTTTGCAGTCATAGAGTCACAAGAACAACAATCTAGTACTGGTGATGTTGAAGTTGAGGATGCCATAAGAGATACTTCTGAGAAAGTAACTGAAGCTGATACGGTTACACCTGCTCCCCAGTTGCCTTCACCAGCTTCAAAAGGGAAGAAACAACAAAAAACGAAAGCATCACAGGCTTCTGGACCATCTTCTGCTTCTCCCAGCCCTTTCAATTCCACAAATTCTTTGAACGAACCTGGAAGCAGTGGCCTTGGTGTTCCGTCTACTGAAGTTGCATTTTCTCAGATTCTATCCATGCAAAATACGCTGAACCAGGTATTCCCTTAGCATTCATTTCTGACATGAATTTTTGTATGTGCTCTATCTTTTATTTTTCTTCTATTGGCCGTGATGGAAGTCTATTTTTAAAAAGTTTTCTCTTTGAGAAGAGCACATTGAATTTTTTTTTTGTTTGTAACAGTGCCCAGATCATTGAGGAATTTTTTATTTTTATTTTAATTTTAAGTAAATATAGTAGTGGTAGTTTGGAACAATGAGCTGCTATATTAATTTCAAATTAAATCACTGGTGAGAAATTGTATATGGGCTTTTTCGTGGTTTGTCTTTGTGGTCGGATTTGACTTTTCTGAATGAGTTGCTATATCAATTTCAAATTAAATTTTGTTGTATTGCAGCTTATGACTATGCAAAAAGAGATGCAGAAGCAGATGACAATGTTGGTGGCTGTCCCTGTAAATAAGGAAGGCAGAAGAGTGGAAGCCGCTCTTGGTCGGAGCATGGAGAAATCTGTTAAAGCCAATGTTGATGCTCTTTGGGCACGTTTCCAGGAGGACGATGCTAAACATGAGAAGCAAGAGCGAGAGCGTGTACAACAGATTAGTACCATGATCTCAAACTGCATGAACAAGGATTTGCCTGCAATGTTGGAGAGAGCTATAAAGAAAGAAATTTCTGCAATAGGACCTGCTGTAGCTCGAGCGGTTGCTGCAATTTTGGAGAAAACCATTTCTTCAGCTGTTGCTGAATCATTTCAGGTTCTACTCTCAGTAGACATAAACCCTCTCACTTTCAGTTTTCTTTGTCAAGATTGGATTTCATTAACCACTGTCCATTCAGCGAGGTGTTGGGGACAAGGCTGTGAACCAGTTGGAGAAATCTGTCAATTCTAAACTTGAAGCAACAGTGGCTAGGCAAATCCAAGCACAGTTCCAAACTTCTGGAAAGCAAGCTCTGCAGGTACAGCTGTTTGTTGTGAGTAGGGCTCATAGGTTAATACTATGTTCTTCATATATGTATCATTACAGTGTTTATAGATGTCATTTTTGTGTGATTGAGTTAATGTATGTGAAGCACTAAAGCTATAACCTCTTTGTACTAACCTATCAAGTCCTACAAGACCATGTTTTAACCAGTCAAATGGGTAGAGGTTTTCCTTGCTGCACTGTCTAAATATTTTGTAGTCAAATTCCATATGCATTTTGAAACTCTACTCATGAATGATTGGATGCATAACATATGAATTTGGGAAAATGATAACCTGAACAAAAAAAATCACTTTTGTAGTTTGTGTAGGTTATTGTGCTGCATCATCTAAAAATCATGTAGCTAAAATTCCTGGCACTTTGTCCACATAATTGGACGCCTAACCTAATAAATAGGTAATATGCTGAGTTATGTTATCATGCCCTCATGGTTTAAGGGGTCACATTTTTGGATTTAGACATTGGGCATCTAAATTCCTCAACATGTTAGGAGTTTTTTTTTGGCTGATTTATTGTAAAATAATAGTTTTTTGCTCTCACCTTCTCTCCTTTATACCAAATAAATAAAATAAAATAACCCTGAAAAGAGGGGGGGGGGGGGTAGTTGAATGTGTATTGATTAACTGGTTGAGTTTCTTCTTTTGCAAACCAATTTGTTACATCTAAATCCTTGTATGCACATCATAGAAAATGATTTATTTATTTATTTTGGTTTCTTGATGAGATTTGTAATCAAGAAGCTTTTTCCATTCTGTGTTTAATGATAGTCTGATGGATTGTTTGAGTACTCAGTTTGTCTGTTTCTATTCTTCTTTTATTATTTATTTATTTATTATTTTTTTGGGGTGGGGAGGTGGTCTTTAAATTCCTGTCCCTTTATTTTTTTTACTATAACCACTTTTCTTTGTCACTGGAAAATATGTTGGAACCACCTCTATCTCTCTCAAAAAAAAAGGAAACTGAATTTAAAAAAATGTGAATTGTTTGTGCATTTGATTCTAGAACTTCGTGCATGTGCATATTTGTATGTGCATGCATTGTTTCCATTGTCCTTGTTCACTGGGAATGGCTTGTTTCTCTGCAGGACGCCTTGAGATCAAACCTTGAATCTTCAGTCATCCCTGCATTTGAACAGTCATGCAAAACTATGTTTGAGCAAGTGGACACTGCATTCCAGAAAGGAATCGCTGAGCATGTAAATTCTGCTCAGCAGCAGTTTGAATCTGCACATTCTCCATTGGCACTTGCGCTGAGGGTATGGAACTACAATCCCATGTTGATTATTGTGCAATATACATGTCAAACACTACAAGAGCATTTTGTTCATCCCATTGGCATGTGTTAAAAAGAACATTGTTGTTCTGCAGGATACAATTAATTCCGCATCATCATTCACTCAGACCCTGAAGGGTGAACTAGCTGAGGGTCAGCGCAAGCTCTTAGCTGCCGCTGTGGCTTCCGGAGGGATCCCTAAAGCATTAAATCCCTTGGCAATGCAAAGCAATGGACCTTCTGGGGGCCTTCATGAGGTAATATTTGATCTGTCTGTTTTGGTTTTGAAATTTAATTGTTTCAATCTGGTTATAATGTTCAGTAATAAAGTAAAATCATATTGTCCCATGTTTGTGTACAGATTGGGGCACCTGTGGATCCCACTAAGGAATTAACAAGATTGATATCTGAACGTAAGTTTGAGGAAGCATTCACTTTAGCCCTTCAAAGAAGTGATGTCTCTATAGTCTCATGGCTATGCTCTCAGGTTTGTCTTTTTAATTTTTATTTTTTTTGAGGGTCAGGTTTGTTCGTCATTAAATCAGCTTTTCTTTGGTTCTCCGACTTCAATGCTTTTATTTTCAGTATTTATAGCATTTAAAGCATATATAATTCATGGAACCTATAATATACACCACACATCTGCTCTGTTGACTTTATTTTCAATATGGTTCACCAGATACTTTTAGACGATTTGCAACTCTAATTAACTTGTGAATGTCCAACTCAGGTTGACCTAAAGGGCATCTGCGCCATGGCTCCACTTCCGTTGAGCCAAGGAGTCCTACTCTCTCTCCTCCAACAACTGGCATGCGACATCAGCAATGATACGGGCCGTAAACTTGGATGGATGACTGACGTGGCTGTGGCCATCAATCCGACGGACCCGACCATTGCATTACACGTGCGTCGCATCTTTGAACAGGTCTATGGGATCGTTCGCCATCAAAGCACGTTGCCCAACATTCCCACCACCGAAGGCAGCAGCCTCCGCGTGATAATGCACATAATCAACTCCGTCTTGATGAGCTGTAAATGATTCTGAGTTCAGTATGTGCAGAATTGATTCCCAGGTACTTCTGTACAGAAGAGTTAAAAGAGAATTGTCTATGATGTCTCATGTAAACTAGAAATAGGTGGCGAATGTGCTTTCTATCTTTTTTCATGTCTGTTTATTTTTATTTTTATAATTTTATAGTTTTGTAATGTAAATGTTTTAAGCCCAGCAGAAACTGGTTTTTCTGAGTGTAGCAAGTGTTTTGTGACTTTTTTGTCATTATTTTCTGCTTTGGAAAAAATCAATTGCCTATATGAAGTGTGATTGAATGGATTAAATTGTAGAATACATGATATAAGTCGTTATATATAGGGTGGTGTTACAAGCAGTCTTTGTATGCCCCTTTTAACTCTTTTTTTCCAATAAGATGCATGTTTATTGAGTGTGTGATTTTTTGTTTCTTTTGTGAACGAGTCTTTGTATGCTCCTTTTAACTCTTTTTTTCAATAAGATGCATGTTTATTTAGTGTGTGATTTTTTGTTTCTTTTGTGAACGAGTCTTTGTATGCTCCGTTTAACTCTTTTTTCAGTAAGATGCATGTTTATTTAGTGTGTGATTTTTTGTTTGTTTTGTGAATGAGTGTTTAATTTTTGAACCATATATTATGGATCCAATTCTCTAAAGAGATGTATGTATTTCTTTAGTATGCGATATTTTGTTTTTATTGTGAATGAATGTATTTCAGTTTTGTCATGGTACATATTTCATTACATGATATATGGAGTGTTGTTACACCTCGTTAGTCTTTTAGCAAGGTATATTGATAATATTTTTTTATATTTATTATAAATGAGTTTGTTTAATTCTAAATAGAGTGATGTATACGTTCTATTATAGTATATATACCTCATTAAATGATGTTTATTATTTAAAAAAAATGGAAACCGGAAGAACTGGAAAAAGAAATGTACATGTAAATATTATTCAGGTGTATATAATCTGATCATGATGTAATTTCAGTACTGAATAAAATGACATTTTTTTGAATGGGATTGCCTATCTAACAAATCAATGGTATCCCAAAACATCACTGTTTGATGGTTTTACATATAATGGAGTCCCCAGGATGTCAAATAAAAAAGAGATCGACAGATTTTGCGTTGTAATCCCACTGGAAATTATTGATGAAACCATTGTTTTCAATTGGATTTGGGAAACAGTGGGTCTGAGATTATTCAAAAAAAAAAAAAAAAAAACAATGGGTCTGAGAAAAGAACCTTTTTGTTAACTTCTTTCAACTTTAAATGTCACATTCCAAATAAAGCAAACTTTAAAAAATCTTGCCCCCAGTTTATGATCCAGTATTCATGGTAACTCCAAATTCATAAAAAAAGTTTATATTTTAAATTTTCTAAAAGAAATATATATTTAAAGTATTCAAGACTCAGTGCATTGCAAAAAGGGTAAAATCACAAGTCCACCATATCTGTATGAGAAAAATATTCAAGTGGACTTTAAATTATTATTTTTATTCCCCGTATCTTGTATTATATTATTAAATAAATATGTGACACTAATTGATGTATTTATGTAAAGTTATTCATTAAATACCATGAATGCACGTACTTGAAAGTTAAAAGAAGAAAATAAAATCACATATAGCCGTTGTTAAATTTTTTAATTTTAAAGGTAACTTTTTTAAAGATTACTTAAAGTTGTTACTCAGAATATTCTTTTGAACAATCTTATATACCTCATCATGCAACCCATTTGTAGTCCTCACATCTTTATTTTTTGTTTTTGAGGATGTATAATTTCTTAACAAAGTGCAGCGTATAATCATGAAAAAATAAAATGCACACTCAACTTCTAATATTGAATGTTTCATCCAATGAAATATGTTTCATTTGTAAGATGTTATTGTATTTAATAATATGGTAGTGTTTATAAAGCCATGTTTTTTAAGAAATCGAAAAGTGCGCGTGTGTTTTCAAACAGCTCCATTAAAACACATATAATTTTTTAAAAAAACAAAAACATTCATAATTCAAATATTTATTTAAGGTTTTAATACAAAAGTTATGTTTTATGAAAAAATAAAAAAATAGACTTCTTAATAATCGAGTTTTATTAAACTACTTTATATAAAATCACATAAATAAAAATTGAGTGTAAAGTTCCATTTGAAAGAATCTAATTGTGATTTTTGGAGAGAGAATGAAAAACTATATAACAATGATTTAAAAAATAAATAAATTACTGTAAAAATGAATTCAAATTCTTAACATAAAAAAAATGAATCAAAATTAATTCACAATTATGGAAATGAATTCTTGAATGAGTCATTCAAATCAAAATCACATTTTTCTGTAGTATATAAGTGGCCAATTTTAGTTTTTTTTCTCAAAATATATAATTTCAATCAAACCAATCAGAATTTATTTCAACACAATAATATACAAACATAATTAAAAAAAGGCACAAAACTGAAAAATCGATCATGCCATCATTTTTATTAATTATTAAAAAAAATTATAATTTCTTTTAAATTAAATACAAACATTTTTTTTACAATTACCTAAACCAAATTGCCCTTCGAATGAGAACTATTTACATCTAAAATGCCACCCACCAACACCCCTCCCCATATTTACAAAAAAACCCCTTTGAAGACAATTCCAAAACCACCGGCACCAACCGCCGGCAGATAATCACAGTCCGACACGTGTCATTACCAACACTGATCGGTCTCCCACCGCCTCGCCCCCGCATCGTCTTCCCCTCCCCGGCGAATCTCATCCGTCCGATCGACAAATCGTACCTCGCCCTCGCCGACGGATCCGACAGCGTGGCGTACGCGCCGTGTATCTCGATGAAATCGCGACCCTCCGTATCAGTCGCCGGCGATGCGTCCGGGTGGAACCGCTTCGCGAGGGTCCGGTAAGCCGTCTTGATCTCGATCTGCGAAGCCGTCTCCTTGATCTTCAGGACCTCGTAGAGGTTCGCCGGTCTCCGGCCGGCGGCGGTCATCGAGGAGGAGGCGGAGACGACGAGCGATTGACGATGGAGGCGGTGATTGGGGAGGACGGGGGATGGGAGGGTGAGATTTAGGGTTCTTTGGAACATCTGAAGACGTCGAAATTGGGGATTTTTTTTTGTGGGAAAGAAAAAAAGAGGGATTTTGGTATTTATAGGGAGAGATTTGGGGAGGTGGTTTTGGTGAAACCGCTTTGCGATACTGTGTGAGAGTGACAGGTGTGGAGGTGGGGCCCCCAGGTGGTCCTTTTGTCCTACGTGGCACCCAGGCTGGACTTCTAGACATGCTCACCCCTTACTTTTTGGAGCGTCTCTGGTAGGTTTTTTTTATTCACTTTTGATGATTAGGAAAGAAAATTACAATGAAAATATAAAACATAGGTTGCCTAAGTTGAATTTAATAACACTTTTTCCTTGGGTAATATAATACCACGTAACAAGATTGCAGATCTGAACCCTCGGTTGAATGTGGAATAGGGATCGAATAACATTGAACAAAGTGAAATAGTACATTTTGGTTGTTTGAATGCATTGAATATTCTGGTATATATAATCTCTGTTAGAATAACTTGATTGAACTGATATATGGATTTCAGTCAAGTTATTCTATGCGAACATACTGTTAAATTAATTGTCATTACCTCTGATAAATCACTGTCAAATCAATTATCATCATTTTTTTACCTTTTATAAATTATTATTCATACTTTATTCACATTTTATACGAATAAAAAAAATTATTATTAAATTTTCTAATGAGAATAATTTAAAACACAACCAAACACGAAATCATTTTATTTTTATTTATACTAGAATAATCGTATATCTCAAAATAACTTAATTAGGGTGTGCAAGAAAACAAAAAAAAACCCTTTTAAATACAAATTAAGGCATGCAAATAGATATGAGGGGTGCAAAATTGTAAATAGAGGCACCCAAAAATATAATTGTTTTTCTAATATATTAAGTAACATAATATTTTTCTTAAAAAAAACATAAATCCAATTCTTACAAATTAAATTAGTACCATTAGAAATATATTATCGAGACATTTAAAATATGACCAGTATTGAATAAGCATTTAAAGATGATAGTTTTAAGATATAATTAATAACATTTATGTATTTTTAATTTTTATTAATTTGATTTAATTAATATTTAATTTAGATTTTAATAATAGAAAATGAGAAGTTAATTTTTTATAGATAAATGTTATTTTGAAATAAAAAAGAAACCTTTGTTTTGAAATATAGATACAAGGTATGGCAGGCGAGGTTACCTTTGTTTTGGCTAGCGGACTGGTTTGAGTTGCACACACACAGCTTGTGTGAATGCATTGAAATTGGTCCCTTACTATGTATTATGTATACCCTCTGTTTTATTTCTTTATTTATTTCATCACTTTTTCCCCTTTTCTTGCTATACTTTAGAGGCAAATATTGAATTTTTTAACCTATGACATAAGTTATAAAGATTACCTTTTACCTTAAAAAAAAATAAAAATAAAAAAGAAACAAATATAGAATGTTGGCCAGGAATAACATTTGACGTGCCCTCTAAAAACTGAGTTGGTTGGGAACTGAAATTTTTTTTCTGTGGCAAGGAATATATGGGTGGTTATGAAATTGGTTTCTCTGCTTTCATCAATTGGTTGTTGTGTTCTGGTGTTGCCTATGCTAATAAAAACAATTTGGACAACAGACTAAACGTTTGATTACCATGTTTTTTTAGTGATGTGGTTAGGTTTGGTTTTTTTTTTGTTGCTTGGTTGGTTAGGTTTGGTTGCCACATCATACTTATATTTATGCAAAAACATCCATTTGGAATCCTAATTTCTCTCTCTCTTCCATCCTTCTATCTTCATGAAATCCAAACTTTTATCAAAATATTAGAGCAAAATTGATTGAAATACATTATAAGTAAATAGAAGAAACACGATCCTTATGTTCAGTTTTTCATACAGTTCCATTGTGTTAACCATATATATGTGTGTGTGTGTTTATTAGATGATGCATATGCTTTTTGTGTGTGTGTATACAGGGACGGATCCAAGACAATATTTTGAGGTGGGCTACATAGCCTATATTAAATTTAAATATTTATATAGAAATTTTTTTTGTTCTTATATTTGATGTAATTATTTATATACCAAATAATGTGATATTCAAAAGACTTGTAAATGTGAAGAAAAAAAATGTCATTAAAGTTGATTACTTTGATTTTGTAAGAATTGCTAGAAAAATATGAAGAGTTGCTAGAAAAATAAGAAGAGTTGTTTAATGGATATAAAGTTTCTTTATTGTTCAATTGCAATTAATTCTTAAGATAATATTTAAATTTTAAATTTTGGAATTGTTAAAATTTATAATAAGATTAAGGTTGTATTTGGTTGTACGATTGCAAAACTGATTTAGACAAAAGCTGAGTTTAAATCTAACTATATAAAAAAAAATACAAAGCCCGGCCCAGCCAACTCGTACATCCGCCCCTGTGTACCCGAGTGATAGCGTGCGGCGTGCGGTCGGGTGCGGATTTGACGTGAGTCGTCCGATCGTGGGTCCATCGCATCCGACGGTTGATGTGAATCGCACCCGACCGTTCGATGTGATGGACCCGTGATCTAGAAAAATAAGAAGAGTTGTTTAATGGATATAAAGTTTATTTATTGTTCAATTGCAATTAATTCTTAAGATAATATTTGAATTTTAAATTTTGGAATTGTTAAAATTTATAATAAGATTAAGGTTGTGTTTGGTTGTACGATTACAAAACTGATTTAGACAAAAGCTGAGTTTAAATCTGACTATATAAAAAAAAATACAAAGCCCGGCCCAGCCAACTCGTACATCCGCCCCTGTGTACCCGAGTGATAGCGTGCGGCGTGCGGTCGGGTGCGGATTCAACGTGAGCCTCACGTCCAATCGCGGGTCCATCGCACTCCTCGACCCATTATATATAATGTCATTAAAGTTGAATCGCACCCGACCGTTTGATTTTGTAAGAATTGCTAGAAAAATATGAAGACCCGTGATGCTAGAAAAATAAGAAGAGTTGTTTAATGGATATAAAGTTTCTTTATTGTTCAATTGCAATTAATTCTTAAGATAATATTTGAATTTTAAATTTTGGAATTGTTAAAATTTATAATAAGATTAAGGTTGTGTTTGGTTGTACGATTGCAAAACTGATTTAGACAAAAGCTGAGTTTAAATCTGACTATATAAAAAAAAAAATACAAAGCCCGGCCCAGCCAACTCGTACATCCGCCCCTGTGTACCCGAGTGATAGCGTGCGGCGTGCGGTCGGGTGCGGATTCGACGTGAGTCGTCCGATCACGGCGTCCATCGCATCCGACGGTTCGATGTGAATCGCACCCGACCGTTCGATGCGATGGAACCCGTGATCGACGGCCCGTGGTCGACGCCGCACCCTGACCGCACGCCGCATCTAATCACTCCTCATATACCCGAGTAATAGCGTGCGTAGCGTGTTCCAGCCTCACTCCTCACTCCTCATCACTCCTCACCCACTATATATATATATATATAGATATATATATATATATATATATATATATATACGGTCGTGCGGTCGGTGCGGTCGCGATCACGGACCGTCGATCACGGGTCCATCGCATCGGACGGTCGGGTGCGATTCACGTCGACCCTCGACCGTTGGATGCGATGGACTCGCGATCGGACGGCCCGCGATCGTGACCGCACGACCGCATATTATCGATTCAATATAAAAAATTACGAGAATATATAATAAAAAATTACGAGGAGTTGTCGATTACGAAGAATCATCGATTTGGTTTTTTTTTTTTACTGAAACCTTACAAAATGAAAAAAAATCAGTGTTTCTTCACCTTCTCTGCGTCAATTGAAAACCCTAACAATGTCTGGATGTAGAAATGACAGAAGGGATGTCGGAGAAGAGGCCGCACGGTGGGAGAAGTCGTGCAGACCTCGTCGAAGTGGTCCAGATGCTCATCGAGGTCTGCACGACCACCTGTCGATGCCGAACGCCTAGGACCACTTCGACGGCTTCTCGGACTTCTTCCTCACTTTTCTTCAACATGGTCGCCAACGATAAGTGCCTTCGTCGCTGCCCATCGTCTTTGCCGCTTCCACTCCCTTGCCTCCCTCACCGATGATCTCCTTTTTGGCGTCACTGACTCCTCCTTCGACCCTTACAACCCGACCTCCCCTACATACAACCATGAGGTTTCTTCTAATCCATGTTATCTCAGAAAAAAAAGGTTAATTCGATGATTTTTTATATTCATAATCGTCCATGAATGCTTTAAATTAGAAACAAACACGACTTATATAGATTTATTATGTGGAGATGTGAAGTTTTTCATTAGCTTTTTATACTTGTCAAGAAGGCAAGAATGGTAATGCATCAGACCAAAACCTTTTTGCTATCCAGGCCTTCAATGTAATAGATTTATAATTGCATGATAATATACTTTGTTATTACTTTGCATATCATTTGGGAAATTGTGAGGAGGATCTAGCTTTTCCATAACATGACACTTTGTGATAATTACACATGATATGGAAGGATTTGATGTTTGTCTTTTATTTTGCAGAATTAAAACATAACTTTTATAGGAATCTTTCTTGGAAAAACATGAAACATTGATAGCTGGTGACAACGACGGGTCGGCCAGGAAGGTGTTGCACGTCTCAATGCTTGTGGGCGGAGAGAGTGAGATTTGGTGAATTCGCATGAGTTGTTTGTTCTTTGGTTTGAACCATCCACATGACCACGCATGCTTTGTGAATGGAATTACTATTGCAATTTCAATGCAAATATATGTTTGAGTTGTCATCCCTCTAAGTTTTTGTTGCTAAATTCTGTACTTATGTTTGTAGCTTAATATAATGAAGTACTTGGGACTCTTCCTTACTGACACCTAATGAGGTTGGTGATATGATACATATATACTTATATTGAAGGGATTAGTTATTTCCCGCTCTTAATGATGATATTTTATCTTTTAATATGCATTCCAAAAATGGATGTCGCTACTCCATCTCGCTTACTATTAAAAAAAATTGAGTCAGGTCGGAGTCGCTCGGATGGCGCATGAAGCGCGGACAAGGCAGCGGAGAACGGCGCGCAGACGACGGTACCTTTAAGAGAGCAAAGAAGAAGAAACACGACACAAACGGTGACGTGGACGGCGCTTTAACGAGAGATGCGTTGTTTGTTGGACATACTTCTGAAGTAACATCAAGAATTTATATGTGAGTAAGAAAGCATCAATTATGTAACACTGCACAACGCTGCCAATGGTGATTTCAGCGTAATTTTCGAATTGCTTATTTAACAACGATTTTTTTTGACGGCGCGACGAGCGCAGATCTAAATTGAATGACATTCAAGATTTATATATATATATATATCATCAAGGAACTTATATGTCAGTAAGAACGACGAGCATCAGTTTGTGCACAAGTTGACAATGTATTTCATAATTTTCAATTGCTTATTTAACAAGATTTTTTTTAAAGATAAATTGACGATGGTCATTCAAGATTTTTATATATATGATTTGGTGCACGGAGACTTGTGACGGATGTGCGAGGACAATGGCGTGTATGATCGTTTGATTAGACAACGGTGCGCGATTGATCCAACGACGGTGGCATGTTAAAAACGACGGTGCGCAAATACAGTACGAACCGGTATACTCGGTAGCGCGCAGTAAATCATATCAAGTACAACTTAATTTGACAATAAAGTATTTCTTTGTAGTTGTGCTTATACATTGTATAACTGAATCTCGAGGAAGACTTCAGGAGATAATGGAAAGAAAAGAAGCTCTCTGGGAACAATAATGACACGTGATTCAAGTGGTTTCAACATTTTTAAGCATATTGTGTCTAGACGATAGCACTAAGCTTTATTGTTTGATTTCAACAAAATTCACGTGGTTCTCAATATGAATATTTTTGAATACGTGTCTTTCTTCTTACATATATTATTAATTGGTAGCCAATGGTTTTATTATGAGAATATTTTCATAAGATTTTGGATTGCACAGGAATTCATAAATATTTCAGTGGCCTCATATAATTTTGTAATTTATCATTGTTATCGTTTTCATAAGAAATCTGGTTATAAAAGTGAGATGAATGTTTATGAGAAACAAAACACCTTATTTTTCCAAATGTCCTACAGTAAGGTCTTTGATTCCCTCTATGAGAAACAATTGATTTTTCTATTTTTTACGTCTTGATTTATTGCATGATTTAAATAGATGTATCAATCCTTAAATAATCTAGCATTCAATAAGGCCGCCATTTTTTTTATGCACGGCAGCAACTTTCTTTGACAGTAAACAATGGGTTGCAATTCACAGCAGATTATGAATAAAGCAGCAATCATGTCATAAAGTATATACCCTCGGAGACAGAGCAGTGTTCGGATTTTGATTGAGTTTAAGTTTTCACGTATCAGATTTGGTTTGAATTAATGAAATAAAATGGATCTCAGGAGTAATTGTTGATGTTGAATTCTATTGGGGAGTTCCTTCTTAAATTTTGTGTGCGAAGAGCAAGGAGAGCACGCGGGGCGCGCAAAAATGAATAGTGATTCACGCGAAAAGCAAACAAATTTGTTACAATGAAAGAAAAAATGTGTACCAAAAGTCCTCCCCCACTCCGATTTTGAAGACTCCTCAATTGGAGATTGGGGAAGAAGAAGATAATTTTTTTTAAAAGGAAAATGGAAGACAACGGCGGGGAGGTGCAGACGAGCCTCAACGGAGAAACAACGGAGCACGGATACAACGGTGCGCGAAAACAACAGCGCACGGAGATTTCTCAACGAAGTTTGGTGCGATATAAAAAATCTAAAAACGGTGTACGGAAATAACGGCGCACAGAGACAACAGTGCGTGAAAACAACGATGGCGCACGAAAATGACGGTGAGCAAGGACGATGGCGCACGGAGATGACGGTGTGCAGGACGACAGCGTACAGAGACGACGGTGCACGAGAACGATGGCGCACGATAACGAGGTAACATTCCATGCACGAGGACAATGGCGCACGGAGATGACGGTGCGCGAATACAACGATCGACGCACGGAGACGATGGTGCGCGAATACAATGACAGCGCACGGAGACATGAATTTGCGCGAGGATGACAGCTGTACACGGAGTTAGTCTACTTTGGTGCGCGAGGCTTCGACGTTTGCGATGATAGCTTGCAGACTTGTGTCTGATGGCAGCGCTCACGAAACATTATGATCTCAGTAATAGGAAGGAGCTAGACCCAAAGAAGTAAAGGAAGAAGTGGCGCTTACATTGATACTTGGGGGAGTGACAAGTTGGTACAATCATTGCTTCACCTGGTTAACATCTTTTCTTTTATTACTGTTATTGTGTTTTTCTATAACCACGAGCGTCGAATCATGCACTAAATGTTCTGCATCCTCAGTGGCTTATCTCAGCATAGGACCACTTTGTACTTGTTTATATTGGTGCATATTGTTTTGCAATTACTTTGTTGAACGCGCGGGGATTCATCCTTCAGAGCAGCTTTTCTCATGTAATATTTATTAACGAGCGTTGTTGAGTCTCACTTTGGGATGTTGCTAGCGCGCGTGAAGGTTTCAGAGGATAATATTTCTTTTTAATTTACTAGAGATTGATCCGCAATATATGAATGTTTTCATAGAGATATCAAAAACTGCGGCAAGTCTGTTGGCTTTTGAATGCCTAGCTCGGCGGGCGGTATTGTTTTATTGTTAAATGTTAAGGGATTCACAGTTGCTGGGCCAGGTCCTCCATTTGATTTATATCGTGGTCTACATCCTAATGCATGTCAATTGGGATTTAATCTAATGCAGACAACTGTACATAACTACATAAAGAGCATATGTTTTGTCTGATCCTTTGAACGGATCTGTGTATGTCACGCTTGTTTTCTCTACAGATGAAGATATGTGTCGATTCTTGAGGCAGATGTACGCGATAGTAGTTGCGAATTTGAGTATCAAAGGTTTCCTTTATCATTATTTTTTGTCATTACCAAATAAGAGTAACACACACTAATTATGATGGTCTCATCAACCAAAGTTACTATAAATTTGCAGGCGATCTCTTTTGAAACAAGGCTTGTCATAGCAAACGAGAGCTTGGCGTTGACGGGGTACTATAGTAGTGATACGCGCTCGAGACGAGAGCTGTGGACGAACGTGGAAATTGATATTGCTAAAATGGAATTTGACTGGAATACCACTTGCTATTACATGGCCGACTGGAAGCCTCTTTGATTCTGGCTGATCTTAAAATGGTTTGATTTAGCTTTCTAATATTACGCAAGTACGGACAACGGTACGATTGAAGATCGATCAATATCTACACTTGTTCTTTTAAGATTTTTCGGCATGACATTATTTGTTCAACGCTCTAGCACGATGAACTTTTTATATGCATGGGACTAGATATTTGTGCACTATTGCACAAACAACGTATCGAATTGCAGTTATGGATCGATTAATTCTACTAACTTTTTTATGTTGAATGTTTACTAAGTGATATTTAACTCATATGAAGTTATGCCAAAAGTCCTTTTTTACTTCCACGCACTTAGGACCGTATTGAACAGTTCATCAATCGGAGCGGGAAGATTTTAATTGTTTTTTTTATTATTGGTAAATTTTCAACCTTTGTGTAGTGATCTAGATTTTCATGTTTTAGTGGCTCTGTTGAACCATTTTCAGTTTTAGGAATAAAGGAAAAAAGAATTCCATTTATTGTTATTTTTTGGTATTTTCTAAGTTAGCAGTCATAAATTGTATATTCTTCAACATTCTTATTCTTCATTCTCGTTTAGAATTAGACTTCACATGAACGTATTGAAACTTTATGTGCTAACTTAATCAGAAAATATAATCATTGTATTTATTTTTAATAAAAAATCTCACTATCAAACTAATGAAATAAATTATTTCAATTAATACTCATTCATTTTATTTTAAATAATGATAATAATTTATGTGCAACGCACATGTGTTTCAACAATATTCTCATATATATATATATTCTTTAACATTTACAAAGATACATACTCCATCATTTGAAAAAAATTCAAAACACACGATACATTGTCTCGTTATCAAATATGTAATAATATTTTAGTGATGATTAAAATATTGAGAAATGAAGTGGGTGAACACGACAAATTCCAGGTCACTAGTGGTGTTCCAGCCAATCATTTTTCAAAAGCAAAAAGGTCCTGTAGAATATTTGTATGGCTTAAGCAACTATATAAAAAGAAAAAGAAGAAGAAAAGAAGTGACTTAATAATATATTATGCTCACAATATCCCAAGTTGAAAAGTAACATCATGTTGTTTCTAGTTAGATGGTTTTAACATAAAAGCCAATTCAATCTTCGTGGTTGAATTGGCCTATTCAAGGCCGAATTGTGGTTTGGGAATGTCAAATCCCTCGTGAATTCAAATCCCTCGTGAATTGTGGGTGGCATTAGATTTACTAATTAGAGACAACAGAGTAAGTGATTCAATTCCTTTGTGTATATGAACACCCACTGAATGGTTTATAATAACTAATTTATTATCTTACCATATATATAGACCCTTGCCTCATTAGTCATGCTAGAGTGAGGATGTGGCTGCAAGTGCAACCTTGTCCGATTAAATAGCTCTTCTACCTGTAAGGCCACCCTGATGTTATCTTTTGTTTGATTTTTTCGTATTGTTCTTCTTTTACCTAATTTAGAATTGTATTATGAATTCATTAATGAAGTCGTAATAACATTATTTACAATTTTATTTTAAAAATATATATATAAAGCCTAGACCTAGGGATTTTGATTGATTTTTTTATTTTTTTGTCTGTCATGCATCTAACAGCTCATGTAGATAGATATTTGTTTTATCTAATGTTCATGATTTGTGATTTATCTTTTGGATCCTAAGTTTCTTCACGGAAAAATACAATTTGAAAAACTATACATTAAGACCCAATTGAAGAATAAGGGCTCACTAGACGAGAATATATAATAAAAAATTCTGTTTGTTTAGTACGAATAAAACCTAATCCCCCCGTATGGGGTGTGACATTGAGTTATTCGCTCCTGATAGCTATACTAGGATAGATAACAATTCAGACTGAATAAACAATTTTTTGTTTGGTTGCATTTTTTGTTATTCTCATTGGAAAACGTAAAAATGCTTTTTTTGTTGTTTGGTTAATCTTGGATAAAGTGATGATAAATGGTTGATAAGGGATGAATAAGAATTTATAACTTTTTAAATGACAACTATACCCCTGGGAATAGTGTGAGAAATATATGATTGATTTGATAGATGTGACAGTTTTTGAAATCTGTGTGAGACTGTTAAGTGAGATAAATTTTTTAAAATGACAGAGAAGGGTATTTTTATCCATTTGCATAGATAAGGTCTGATAAGCAATTCCATCATTTCCTTAGAATAGTTATTAGGCCTTATCCTAACTTATCCAGACATAATTATCGGGGTTTATTCTGTCAAAACAAACAACTTTTTTTACTATTCTCCTGTATTCTTCCTTATTCTGGGCTAATTCTTCATGCCATACGGGGGGAATAGATATGCCTGAATGAGTTAATATAAATTGCAATAGTAATTTTAATAAGGGGTTGGATTATTTTTTCTTATGTATCTATAACGCAACGAAAAACTAGAATAAAGATCTAATAAGCGTTAAGATCCTTTAACAAACCATAATTCTCAAAAGAGAATTAAAACTCGAAAATATATTAATCAAAAGCTAAAAATCCCGTAGATTACAAGTCTCCCTTTTATACTAAAAAAAATACTAAAAATAATAAAAACATGGAAATTTGTTATAACTAAATGTAGTGGATTCTAGGAGATTCTCGATTTGATTCAATCAAATCCGAATTGTTATGATAAAATATTTCAAAATCTAAAAAATTACTAAAAATAACAAAAATGTCATTTTGAGAGCCTAAAATAGGAAAAATGGAAAAATTTCAAACGATTTTGAGTTCTGGTTGCCTTTTATTTTTAATTAACCGATTTTTCTGTAAATACTTGAAAATTCAAAGTGAACCTTTTCGGATTTATCACTTCAGAAACGCGTCGGCCACCCATTCTGCATCAGTCTATGTGCCTTGTATATCCCAATACAGACAAAAAAATTGATTACTGAATAAAAAGTGTGACTAAAAAAAATTCTTCCGATAGTTGCATATCCATAATACTAATCTATAATGAATGTCACACCTCAAGTGAGACTAACATACAGGAAGCTGTGTATATTAATTAATTACTTGGCTCCCTTTGTACATTTTATATTGGATAGGATTTTGTTTAATGGCACCAATAGCTATTGCAACTAACATTATTATGCACTACACACATAAAAAAGGTATCTTTTCATTCTTTTCTTACAATAAAAAAAAACTTTTCATTCTTTATTTTTTTAAAAAATCTTATTCACTGATTCTATTATCTATGCAGAAAATATAATTTTTTTTTGGTGGTTGACGACATGCTTGAGTTAGTAGTAGAGGTTGTCAACAACCATGTTTAAATCATAATACACGATTTGTTTGTTTGAAGAATATGGTGGGTGCTCTCTAAGAATGCTCTTAGCAGCTGTCACTACTCACCACCACCAAGGGCTCTGTATATGTATTCAAAATTAATTTTTTTAAAGGAATAAGGCACCAGTTTTAAGAATTTTATTAGTGATCTTAAGAATTGTAGGAAATTTTTATATGTATTTATTAGCTTTAGATAATGTTAATGACATTTTTTCACATAAATATAATTCTCTTTAAGTTGTATGCTTCATATAATGAAAAAATATCTTTATACAAAATAAAATATATATTTTGATGAATTGTATAATATATAATCTCATTTATATTTAAAAGTAAAATTCAAATAAAAACGTGGTAGGTTTCAAAAGTTGAATAGTATATACTCTGATTAATTTGTTTTCATTGGTGTTGCCAACTGACATCTGGATGAGTGTTTTATTAGGCATGTAGAATCAATTCCACATGTGGGATTAGTTGTTGTCTTTTTTTTTTTTGACCCTGCAAAGAAAGATCAAGACATATTTTGTCTATCCTGATTTATTTGCTAGAGTTTTTATTCTTGTGTGAAGCAATAGCTAAAACATATGTGCCTCATCTCAAGTGTCATGAAGGGAACAATAATATGTCTCTTTGTACTTTGTTTGTGTTGGGTGATGATGAACTCTAATTTTAGTGTAGAAAGTCTTGGAAGCACATAATAACTCATAAAATTTGTCAATATGTAAACAAGCATATACTCCAATGAATTGCATGAATGCATTTATAAAAATCTAAAAAAATTCTTTCAAAACATATGTTTTTTTAACATAAGCATATACGACGTTAATTTTCTATCGACGCATATAGACTAGAATTGAGACTAAAAATTGATCTGAATGTAACAACGCACAGTTAGCCCAGTGTCCTCACTCTCTATTATCATAAAAACCAGATGAGCATCTCAACTTTTATTAGTTGATTTTTAATGTACAACCAAATCAATGTCAGCTGTCACATGAATCTATACTATATTATGCTATTGACAACATGCAATTTGACATTGAACATTATTTATTCAATAGGACTGGGCCGGCTAAGACTCCGTGGCGCGCTGACTTGGTGAATCGGCGTCCGAACGCGGGAGGTCTCCAAGCCGATCTTTTCGCTGGTTCACGAGGTCAAAATATTTTCTCGGCCACAGCAGGCAGTTGATATCGTCACGCCGTCCGTTCTTCTGTCAACCCGTTGTTCCCGCCCCACCAAAATCATATGCCTCAAGATGACAAAAGAAACTCATGCCTCAGGGCGTACCAATTGAAACCTCGGCGTGACGATATCAATCACGACCCCCAAACAACAAAAAGCGTGGGAAGCGGTTGATTCGGTTCCCCCAGCACGTGCATGGTCACACAACCCGCCATTCATTCCCAAATAATAATGAACTCGAATCAATAAAACGACAAGTGAGGGACAGGTTTTCCTGCATTGATTGATTTCTCTGTTTCTTCACCAGATTTGAAGGTGTTCACGAGTCCCCCAAAGTCCCGATTTTATTTGGGTTCCTCACTATTTTAAGGATCCCCATATCACTTCAACTTCCTCTCCCACTGTGGGTCTCTCTGTTTTGATTCTTTTGTTAATTGGGTATCTCTGATTTCTTGTTTTCCTCCGATTTTTTCGATCTTCGTCTTTGGATTGAAAAACAATGACGGTTGGGGCTGGGATTTCTACTGGGGATGGGTATCTGACGGTTCTGGGGACGACCATCTTGTCCGATGTCCACGACAACATCGTATTGACGCCGGCGAGCGGTGGTGGAATGCTCAATGGGGCCTTCATCGGCGTGAGATCCGACGGTGGCGGGAGCCGATGCGTCTTCCCCGTTGGAAGCTTGAGTGAGTTCATGAATTCCTCATTGCATAAAGTTTTCGCCTTTGTTCACTTTGTGGGTCTTTAATCAAAATTGGTTTTTGTTCTTTGAATAGATGGTGGGTTTTTTCAAATCTGAAGTTGAAATTTGAATGATAACAAGCCTATCAAATTGCATTCAGTCCTCCTTTATATAACAATTTAGGCTTTGCAATTCTAACCCACATTTATGACTAAATTGGTTTTTGCAGTTCTGAAGTACAATAACTAATAACACTGTTCCACATTGTGTCAATGTTGAATTATATCATTGGATCTTGAACTTTTTCTGCAATGAATGTCTTTGAATTGCAGTGGCCTGCGATTCATGTGTGTTTTCCGGTTCAAGCTATGGTGGATGACACAGAGGATGGGTTCTTCTGGCAAAGACATCCCCTTTGAAACGCAGTTCCTGATCATCGAAGGTCATGATGGGTCCCATTTCGAGGGAGCGATGAGGGTGGGTCGGGTCAGTCTGCGGTTTACACGGTATTTTTACCAATTCTTGAGGGAGCCTTTCGATCTGTTCTTCAGGGGAATGCTAACAATGAGTTGGAGATCTGTTTGGAAAGTGGTATGGGTGCTGCTTTCTTTTGTTTTATTTGGAATTCAAGTTGCTTAAAACTGTGTCGATGGTAATGTTTTTCGAGTTGTTTCGCAGGTGACCCAGCTGTTGAAGCATTTGATGGAACACATTTGGTTTTTGTGGGCGCCGGTAGTGATCCATTTGATGTCATCACAAATGCTGTAAAGTAAGAACACTAGCCATTTATCATAAATACATATCATACGAGAAGAGATTTTTTGGTGATGAGGAACTCCAACTTGTGAATGCACACATTTAATAAACACATGGGGATTTGGACTCAAGGTCTATTGGGAGAAAACCCATGTGGGAATAATTACCCCTCTCTCTTGACGTAGTTATTGTGTTTATTCCAAGAGTCCTTATCCAGCGACAAAATTTGATCAATTTGGTGTCTTGGACAGTCACAAGGGGACATGTCATCTTATCACTTTTTGGTGTGAGTGGTATCACTTTTGTGAATGATATGCATCAGTATGGGTCCCAAATTGGTCATTTTTTTGGTTATGAGATCATTTTCTTCTCATTCTATTTATCAACACTATGAAAACCCATTTTTTTCAGGATTAAGCCTCTTCTTTCCCCTATTAACCTTATTATTTGTTCAACGATTGGGAGCTCTTGAAGAGATTGTTATTGTGGAATGAATGTAAAGTGGTTGGTTTCTTATGTTTAAATGTTGTCCTCAGGGCTGTTGAGGGACATCTACAGACCTTTTCTCATCGTGAAAAAAAGAAGGTACAAGTTAATTGTTACAGCTGAAGGTCAAGGATTTTTTTGTTTTGTTCAACGTAGAAGATTATCTGTTTGGAAGTTCATATCTTCTATTGTAGATGCCGGACATGTTGAACTGGTTTGGCTGGTGCACTTGGGATGCATTCTATACCAATGTTACTGCGGAGGGGGTTAAGCAAGGTTTGGAAAGGTACTCTTTCCATCCTGTTTTGTTTCGTGTATACCGTCAAAATTATTGTTCATGAAACAAGTGTTTATTTCCAGTTTAGAGAAAGGCGGAATTCCTCCAAAGTTTGTCATAATCGATGATGGTTGGCAATCAGTTGGCATGGATTCCACTTGTGTAGCATCTAAAGCAGAAAATGCGGCAAAGTGAGCACAAAAAACCAAAACTCTGTTCAATCTTATCTCCACGCCATCCTAATATTGGAAATATTTTCAGTTAAACTGCAAATTATGATGATAATATTTTCTTTTCGCTTTTTTTTGGGTTCAGTTTCTCCAACAGATTGACCAACATCAAAGAGAACCACAAGTTTCAAAAGAATGGTAGAGAAGGACACAGGGAGGAGGATCCTGCCTTGGGCCTCGCTCACATCGTTACCGAAATTAAAGAGAAGCACGATTTGAAGTAAGATAATCTATTGCCAAAATCAACAAAATATAATTGCATCAATTGTGTAGTTACTTAGGTGGACTAATCATATTAATCTTTTTTTCCATGATCAGATATGTTTATGTTTGGCATGCAATAACTGGATACTGGGGTGGGGTCAGGCCTGAAGTCGCTGGAATGGAACACTATGAGTCAAAGATGGCCTATCCCGTCTCGTCTCCAGGAGTCCAGTCCAATGAACCTTGTGATGCTTTGAACAGCATTGCAACCAATGGCCTTGGTCTTGTGAATCCAGAGAAAGTCTTTAACTTTTACAATGAACTCCATTCTTATCTTGCGTCCGCTGGAATTAATGGTGTCAAAGTCGATGTACAAAACATCCTTGAGACTCTTGGGGCTGGACATGGTGGAAGGGTGAAACTTGCCAGGAAATACCACCAAGCTTTGGAGGCTTCAATTGCTAGAAACTTTCCTGACAATGGAATAATATCTTGCATGAGCCACAACACTGATGGTTTATACAGGTTATTAGTAGTGATTTTTTTTAATATGCTCTACATTATCGTTAGATATATGTAATAACCAGTATAATCTGTGGTGATTACAGCTCAAAGAGGACTGCTGTGATTAGAGCATCAGATGATTTTTGGCCAAGTGATCCAGCATCCCACACCATTCATATTACTTCTGTTGCGTATAATACTATTTTTCTTGGGGAATTTATGCAGCCTGACTGGGATATGTTCCATGTAAGCCATTTTATTCCATTTCAATGTGGCATAAACTTTTTCCAAGACTTTCACAAATTTAAAAATTTGTATTTTATAATGTGGTCATTACATTATGGATCAGAGTCTTCACCCTATGGCCGAATACCATGGAGCAGCTAGAGCAGTTGGAGGATGTGCCATTTATGTTAGGTAATAGGCTTACTTTTTCTTTTTAATTAAGGCCTCATTTGGAACCAATTTTTCACAATTAGTTATTTATAATAGCTACTCTCAACCAACATTTTCATAAAAGTTGTTGTGTACTTTATAACATGAATCCAAAATTTGAAACTAAAAGCCAAATTCAAAAATATCTGTTTGGAACTGATTATCTAAAGCTGATTTTGCAGATTGATTCCTATGGGGCCTAAGTTTTTGTATGATATGAGCCGGTGTAATGGGTAGTAGTTTTCTACCTTTCTTATGTTGGAAAAAACTTTGTTTTGCAGTGACAAGCCTGGAAATCATGACTTCAACCTGCTGAAAAAACTCGTGCTTCCCGATGGATCAATATTGAGAGCCAAACTTCCAGGGAGACCCACAAGAGACTGTTTGTTTTCAGATCCAGCTAGAGATGGGAAGAGGTGAAAAAGCAAATTCACTGTTAAATGTATTTCACCTTTATTTTCTTGGTTTTAATTGTTCTTGTTTGTAATTTCTTTATTGCAGTCTTCTCAAGATATGGAATTTGAATGAACATTGTGGTGTTCTTGGAGTCTTCAACTGCCAGGGAGCCGGGTGGTGTAGAGTTGGAAAGAAAAACCTGATTCATGATGAACAACCCGGCACAATCACTGGAGTTATTCGAGCAAAGGATGTTGATTATCTTCCTAGGGTCGCGAAAGATGGTTGGAAGGGAAATGCCATTATTTACGCTCACTTGGGAGGTAAGCATCACCTAATCCACAAAAATATGCTCTAGCATAAATTTATAGTATTTAGGCCCCGTTCAGAACCAGTTTTCAAAACAATCTTCTCGACCAGCTTTTCCATAAAAGCCCCTCTCAATTAACTTTTTGATAATAACTGTTCTGTTGACATAACACAAAATCCCTGTTTGGAACACTCATCTGAAAAGCTGATTTTACAAAAGCTGAATCAATTTAACAATTGGTTGCAAATGAGGCCTTAGGTTTGCTTGCCTCATTTTGTTATACCTGTGTAGGAGAAAGCTCCATTTTTATGTTGTATACACCATTGCAGGAGAAACTGTTTATCTACCTAAAAACGCATCATTACCTGTTACGCTAAAGTCACGAGAATATGAAGTCTTCACAGTGGTACCTATCCACGAATTCTCCAATGGAACCTCTTTTGCTCCTATTGGGTTGATGAAGATGTTCAACTCTGGTGGAGCTGTTAAAGAACTGAGTTACAAGTCTGATAAAAGTGAGATTGTGGACATGAAAGTTCGAGGTTGTGACATGTTTGGAGCCTATTCATCCACTAAGCCAAAAAGAATAACTGTCGAAAACGAAGGAACAGAGTTCATATATGATGAAGGTTCATGTTTGGTGAGCTTTGTTTTGGGTGTTCCAGAAAAAGAGTTGCACCTGTGGAGTGTAACCGTAGAGCTTTGAAAGGATATTGTGATTCATACCTGCAACAGAGAGAATCTCATGTGATGAACTCGATTTTTAATGAAATTTTAGTTGTCTATTTGAATATGAATTGGTGTTGCTATATAGTGAATATGTTGGTCATCCGAAAGTTTCTTCATGTTCTGAGTTCTGATGAAGTACATGTTCGGTGTAAACTTGTGATCTGTTGATTTCATGTGTGGTCCGTGTGGATCCAATTATGATTAGATCCAATTATGACTAGATTAATGTTGGTAAAATATAACACAATATGCACCTCTTAAATATAAATTATATATTCTAATGAAGGGTTTTGTTAACGAGTGCTCTAAGGGCACTTGTTAATCCACATTTATTGCTACCTTTTTAGGCAACCCAATAAATCTAATTATGATAGGAATTAATAAATTAAAAGATTTTTTTAAATACCAACTATGCCCTTGATAAATTCACCAACTTTTTTTCTTCTCCCATATCCAATTTTTCCTCTCATACCTAATTTTTTTATTAATTCAACATTTTTTACATGTATTTCTTATAATTTAATTTTTATTAATACGTTTTTTAATGCACAATCTACAATACCAATCCACTTTAATGAAAGACATAAAATTTAAATTTCAGCATTTGATATATAAACAAAATTACAGAGAACCTCTTTTTTTTTATTTATCACGAATCCGCCTACACCGATTTGATGTGAAGCACCAGTCGGAGCCAGAAGCACGCAAGACTATATATTTGTAATATATTAAAATAAATTCAAATGATAAAAAAATCAATAAAATTATAAATGAAGGTGCATATAAAATATTGAAAATAAAATATAAATCAAACAAAGAATAAAAATAAAATATCTTATGTACCACACAAAAAATATCTTCATATAAGAAATATAAAATCAAGTATCACAATCATATGAGATATGAGATAATAATAAAAATAAAAGGTGATGTACATTTTTTCATTTTCGGATGAAATTTTTATGGCAGAGAAGGGAAAAATTTGGTTATGAGAGGGAAAAATTGGATACGGGAGGGGAGTATAAAAAAAGTGATGAATTTATTAGGGGTATTGTTGATATTTTAAAAAATATTTTAATTTATTGATTCTTATAATAATTAGATTTGTTGGGTTGGTTAAAAAGTTAGCAATAAATACTGGTTAACAAGTGCCCTAAGGGCACTCGTTAAGAAAACCCTTCTAATGAATTGCCCTCATTGTAAATATGCAATTTGATGAATTAAATGTATCCACTCGTCGAAAATGTAAAAATAAAGTTAATCCACACATCATATTTATAGTCTCCCCTGTAATCCTTGGTATTTGATATAATTTATTAAAATATATATTTTATTTTTTATAAACAAATCAAAATGTTTGCTAATTATATATCGATATTGTGTAACATTTTTAACGTGACTAAAAATAAAGACCAACGGAGCAAGAGCTTTGATACACCCCAATTCTAAAATTCACCTAAATTTTAGCCTCGATGAGATATCATATACATTTATGCATTACGGTAATACTGTTTTGAAAGTTTATATACACGGAAAATTTTATCAGTAAAATGTATCAAATCATCTTTGACATATAAAGTTTTGTTTGAAAACAAGTTTAGCTAGCTTTTAAGTTTGCTTCAAATTAAATCCATTTTTAAATAGAAAAATTAGAGTTAAAAGCTACATACAGATCTATATCTATATATATATTTATATCTATATCTATACTACTTATAAAAGTACGAATCCTAAAAAAACATTCACTTGACCATTTTCTTTCTTTCAAAATTTGAAATTCCATCCATATCCCAAATAAAAATAGTTCACCGATTTATCTTATCCTATGGAAGCACCTTTTCATCTTCTCACCGTTTCCCAAACCACCTCATCCTCATCTTCTTCTGTTGTTTCATCTTTTGATTCTCTTGACCACCTCCTCCGCTCCTCCCTCTCTCTCCCCTCCCCGTCATCGACACCGACGCCTCCATTGTCAGCAACCTCTCTCCCTCCAAGGACGCCCTCACCCCCGCCCTCTTCTCATCCGGCGTCGTCTCCTCCTCCGATGGATCCGTTTAGATCTCCCACGGCGGCCAGGTCTCCGCTTACGATTGGTGCGTCCTACTCCGCCACCGTCTACACTATCTTTGGGTTATTTAGTCAATCTGAAAATTATCTAAGAATATATAATACAAATTCTATGATTAATGTAATTACGAAAGTGTAACATGCATGGTTTTTTTTGTTCATATTATCAGGAATGTTAAACCCTTATTTATGAGGATTATAACACTCAGACTATGTTGGTCCATCTGATTTACGAGAAATGAAAAGATCTTCCAAGAAGAAGAATGTTATGTGGTATTTTATGGAATATGAGATAGAATCTTTTGATATAGGGCTTTTGGGCCTCCTCACAGTTATCTTTTTTTTTTAGTGGGAGACATCTTGTTCCACACCTTATTAATTATAACATAATTGGTGGACATCAATTTCTTACCTACAAAGAACTTTGAGAATGAAATTTTCAGAAGTGAAGTGCATGGATGGAATCTGCTTTTATCCTCTTTTAATCATCTTTCTATCTCTCTACAAGTATTTATATCATGCAATTTATTTGTTGCCATAACAACTTTGCTAGGCAGTATCAAAATGCTTGTAGAAGTGGTAATATTCTAGGAATTCTATCATTCTATTGCAATTTTACTTACACCCTAACTTATGAAACCACTAAAAATAGTCTAGGTTTCCTATTCATCTAAGAATGCTCTTTATTCTTTATTTCATCTGAATATGTGGAAACTTCCATGCTTTGATAAGGAAGTATGGACTTGTGTGCTGCAGACAGTGCTTCCGCGGCAATGCGAAGGAGATTGGCTTCATTAAAGTTAGTTGTTCTTGCTTAAAATTTATGCATCATTTTGATATAACATTTTTCTTTGATGGAGGATACCTGGTGTGAGAAACTAATTTGGTTATTGAATTTTATTCAACTCATTTTGATTGGTTGAAATGTTGCCTGGTGGTTTGTTTTGCCTATTGCCCATGACCTTCACCTTTCTTATAGATGACAGTGCTTCTTATAATCTTGCTTTTATATACATCATAAGCGTTTGTCCTATGTAAACCCATAAGTACTTGTGCTTCAATTGATGTCAGGGAGATGGGATGTGCTACTCAATTGTTAGTCCATCATACACTTTGAAAATTAAGTAAATCAGGCATTTTCATAAGATCTGTGCATTTTATATTTTAGCTGTGTTACAAGTTATTGATTAGTGTTATTAGATGTTCATTTCTTCTATAAACCATGATTACTTCAATTACATGAGATAATTTTCTATCAGTTCTATTCATCTATCAAAATTTATAAGTTATAAATTCCTAACGAATTGTTTCATTTTTTTACTGTCTTATATCTTTATAAGCTTGCTATTTATTTATATAAAAAATATAAAATTATATCACAGAAAGAATGTTTTCAACTTTTAATCTAATAGAAAATCTATTATTCCAACTACTGGTATTAAACTATATTTTAACAAACTAAATTAATGTGCAACGCACATGTGCGTCAACTAGTTTCTATAAAAAAAAAAAAACCTAAGTTTTTCAGAAGTTGTAGAGAGACAACTTTTTATAAAATCAGCTTTAAACTCAGTTTTTATTTAAAATCAATTTTGCAATCGTGCAATCAAACACAGCCTAATATGAAGATACATTTATGAATACGCGATGACGTTTTGCTAATTTTTGGCTGCTCTAATTTAAAGGCCTAAATAAATGAATTTTTAAAAAATAAGAATTGTTATTAGTTGTATAACAATTAATTCAGAAGATCTACTCGATATATTTCACCATGTAAAATTTCGTGCGATTCCAAGATTGTGACCGTTGATTTGTAATTTATTTGATGGACCTTTTTCGGTTGTCCCATCTGCATAATCTATCTTGCATCAGACTCCTCTTCTTCAAAAGAACTCGTCATCGAGTTCTTCCGCTCTTTAATTGATATTTCTTCATATTTCACCTTTGACAAGAGAAAAGACATTTTCTTCACTTCAAATTTCTTCTCAATAAGACCAATCATGTAGAAAATTGAATGCACCTCGATTTATAACCCAAATTTCTTCATCATTATAGTAGCCACAAAGTCTCTATCGTTATCATTGTTGATGATGGCATCCAAAACACTCTTGTTGATGGTGCATATATCCTGCAACACGAGGTTTTGTAGGGCTCTTCCATCTTGGGGTTCACCGCTATGGACTGTGGAAACAACTCCTCTTGTTCTCCTCGAATGACATCTTCAGAATCAACAGTTATTGCTCATGTCCTCATCGATCTCTGGTTCAACGATGATGTTGTCCCGCTCTCCTTCTTCTTCTGCGAACTCTGCGCCATCATATACATCATCAACTTCTTGTTTAACTAAAACTTTGCTCTCTTGTTGATTTTGATTTGAGCAAAGTTCTGGTTCATTGGAATCTTCACACTTCTCTGATGATGGTAGATCATAAAGGTTGGCTCTCGAATCATCCCCATCTTTTACAGGACTTGCTTTTGTCGCATCTTGTGCCTTTGATATCTCCAAACGTGATTCCACCCTTACAATTTGACAACAATTTTGATACAATTGGAGTAAATATCGTTCATAATTTTGGGGTAAAAAATTAATCCATGAGGAGTTGTTTCATCCTCCTCCACTTATGAACAAGTGCTCTTCCTCGTCGTTGTCGGGTTCTTTGAAGTTGGTCCCACCAAGCAGCGGCACCACTTTTAATCGCAACGACACCAATTTGACCATCTTCTCCTCTGGAAACCTCCATCATCTCAAAGAATATCTTGACCTCTGAGATCCAATTAAGGAAATCCTCGATCTGCATATTACCATTGAAATACGGAATATCCGCATTCAATCGGTAATCATTGTATTCCATACGCCGCCTCCCTGGTTGATATCCATGAAGTCCATCATCTTCATCATCCGAATCTTCCCCATCATCAAATTTATAATAAGTGGGACGTCGAACGATGTTCCGAGCAATAGGTCGGCCTTGGGCAAATCCCTTAACACATATCCTATTACCTTTAGGATGCATGTTGTTGACATTGAGGTTCAGGCCAGCAATTATCTTGCGGATCTCTTGCATCTGATTGCGGTTTTCCTCGAACGTTTTCCGCAGGTCCTCCAATCCACGACCAGCATAATTAGATTGGTCGTCTTCCCTTGCGTTATTTGCCATCACAACAAGGCAAATCCTCTCTCTGATACCACCTAACGCAATGAAAAACTAAAAAAAAAGATCCAACCAGCGTTGAGATCTCATAAGCACCTTGAATCTACAAGGAATCATTGAATCCACAAGGAAGAAGCTCCAAAACAGAGGAAATTCGAAATATTATTAATAAAAACTATAAACCCTAGATTACAAGTCTATTATTTATACTAATAGCATAAAATAAAAAAATGACTAAAAATAGTAAAATTCGAAAACTAATTTTTCAGATTCTTTGAGATCCTAAATGATCATAAGAATTGATAGAAATCAATTTCGATCTGTTATGATTGAGAAATCACAAATATAAAAGTTACTAAAAATAGTAAAATCTATAATTTATAGGCCTAAATAAATGAATTTTTAAAAAATAAGAATTGTTAGTTGTATAACAACTAATACAGAAGATCTCCTCGATATATTTCAATGTAAAATTTCGTGCGATTTAGAGATCGTGACCGTTGATTTGTAATTTATTTGATGGACCATTTTCAGTAGCCCCATTTGCATAATCTGTCCTGCATCACCTCGGCGCGCGATGGGTTGGGTTGTACGGTGCGCGCGCGGCAGTGGAGAGGGGGAGGAGGTGGAGGAGTATGAGGAGCGGGTGGTGGAGATGGTGACGGAAGCGGGGCACAGGGTGAGGGAGAAGGTGGGTGGGTACGTGTGGAAGGAGGTGCACGTGGAAGCGCCTCGGCACAGGATCAACACAGATTGATATATGGCAAGAACCATATATATAGAGAGATAGAGAGACTTTGCATGTGTTTGTTCATCTTTTTTTTCTTTGTTTTTTTTTTTTTATGTTGCTCTGTTAAGTCTTTGAACTTGTATCTCTAGTGCATGGGTTAGGATCCCCTCCTTGCTTTAATGCTTTTATATATTTTTACCTTATTTAATTTTAACTCGAAAGGTGTCACATCGTCATGTTAAAAAAATTAGTTGTAAATGCATCTGAATCTTAAAAAATAAAAAAAATACATTTCATTTTATTCATTTACAATCATGTAATGTAATGTTAAGTATGATTAATCATGTGACTGCTTCACACGAGTTAAATAAGATATAAATATAAGTAAAAAAATAATTGAGAATATGAATCCATGTTGGGTTATGCATAGATAAAAGTATTATGGGTTCGAATGTGCAGTCCAAAGGAGCTTGCCACGACGTAAGACGATTTTTTTGGATAATTTCTAAAAATGATTTCCAGTAAAATAAATATTAGTAAAAATAATCTGTTCTTTGAATGTTAACAAAATATAGCTTCATGATCTAATCAACGCTGATCGATTTTTTGTTTTATTTTATTAACCGGAGGTGCATGTGATATATATATTACGTCTCCAAATGTGATTTATAAATCATGTCTCCATCTTAAAATAATATTATATATTAATATTGAGATAGATTTAAATATTTTTTAATTTTATTTGATTTTATCTTAATTTGATAACAAATATACATACATAAAAAATATAGAATAAAAAGAGCTTGATTTATAAATCATCTCCCCTATGAAAAATAATTTCTGCATAGATTTTTTTTTAACTAATCAAGATGGTGATGTGGTATATAAATCCAGTGGCGGAGCCAAAGGGGGGCGGGTTGGGGCCCGGGCCCCCCAAGCCATGCATGGTTGAAATGGTTTTTTGACATATAAACCCCTCAAAAATCTTTATATTGTCAAGTACTCTTATTTAAGTTCTTTTTCTAGCAGTACCCTCAAAAGGGTTTAATTTTGCATCAAGGCCCTTTTGAGGGGTATTTTTCATTTTTTTAATTTTTCAAAAATACCATCCAAAAATGGGATATTGCTTAAGATAGTAATTCACTAAGATTGTTTTGACAAAATGTTATCTTTCAGGGGTATATGTAAAACAATCCTAATTGAAATGAGTGAGTTTGAAATCGAAAAATGTTACATGCAATCCTGATTAGCATACATACATTTGATTTTTTTAAAGTGTATACTCACATAATAAAGTATATTAATATTTTATGGAAATGAAGTACATGCCCATATGAAATAATTATATAAATTTTATCAAAGTGCATACGGACATAGTTAAATATAGTTTACGTTAATCAATATTATATATTGCATTAGACATAGCAAATGAAAATAGGGTTACAAAATTGACTTAGTGTATTAGCGCTCATTGAGATTTGGAGTAAAAATGTGATAAGCTTTGTTTTTACAGGAATATGGGTATCTAATTTTGAGGTGTTGAAAAATTACTAAATGGTTTAATGATTTTTTTTGTTTATTTAAATTTTTATCATTATTATATTGAGTCTAATAGATTTTTTTAAAGTTATGTTTGAAAATATCTTTATGAAATATAAGCTTAAATAATATTTTTATATGTTTTTGTGATCAATTATTTTTTTCATATTCATATTTTTAATTTTTGAAGCTTCATTTTTTTAATTTTTTGTGATGGGAGTAATTGAGATATCAAAATTTTTCCTAGATATTCAATTAATTATTCTAGATCTCTAAATATAGAAAAATAAATAAAAACTAACTTTTGATATGAATTGATTGTCATTGTTTTAAGGAATCGATTGTTATTCAACTATTTTAATTTCATCTTAACTTATCATAAATCTATAATTATTTTATTTATTTATTTATCTTATTCATTCTTTAGGGCTTCTGGCCCCTCCTTACTTTAATTCCTGGCTCCGCCTCTGTATAAATCACGACTTTTTTTTAAAAAAGAGAGGAGTGATTTATATATCACACCTCATTTGAATAATAATAATAATAAAACACAATAAAAAGTTATCTGAGTGTGCGAGTCATGGGGCTATTTTTGTTAATATTTGAAGAACGAAATAATATTTGCTAATATTCATTTTAGGAAGACCAGTTTTACAAATTACCCCTTTTTAAAATAAAATGTTTAAATAAAAAAAAATCTATACTCTTTGATCGGTCAAAATAGAGTTTGATCCCAACCTGAGCAGGAGGTGGAGGAGGTCATCCTCCCTGACCCTCTCATGGAAAAAAATTCTGATTTTATCATGTATATATATATATTGAAACGATTAGGTGCGGCGTGCGACGGGTGCAGCAGCGATCACGGGTCCATCGTATCGGACAGTCGGGTGCGATTTACGTCGACCGTTGGATGCGATGGACCCGCGATCGGACGGCCCACGTCGTGGCCGCACCTAATCGCGAGCGTGTGTGTATATATATATATATATATATATATATATATATATATATATATATATATATATATATATATATATATATAAGTTAATATTATTTTACACCATTTAAATTTTATAATCACCAATTAAATTGAACTTTATAATCATTGAAACACCACCTTCAATAATTAATATACATAAAAATGAGGGATTATGATAAAAAAATAAAGACAATAAAAAACTATAATATAGTTTTAAGTTAATTAAAAATAATTAATTTGAACAAGCCCAATTTCACTCACATCCCCTCCATGCATTCCACACGTTCTATCATGCCAAAGTCACTCCTGTCCCCATTCAAGACTCATGATATAACCCAATTCACTTCAATTAATTAAATCCCCTAAACTCATCCCACATCACTCATTACATACATCTCTCCTCCAGCCCCCCTCAACATTCATTTCATTTAATCTGATCTCAAGATCCCCAACAAACCCCAAAATGATGTACACATTGAAGAACCTAACAGAGTCTCTTCCCCACTTACCCAACGTTCACCGGACCTACACTTTCTCCGGCAACATCACACTCTCAAACCTGAAACACGTAACCCAACACAAGACCCAAATCCCCCCAACGGACCAGCTCCTCTTCTTAGGCCCAACCCTCCTCGCCGACGACCAAAAACCCCTCTCCGAGCTCGGCGTCACCGACGGCTCCACCATCGACCTCCACCGCAAGCTCCCCACAACCTCCCCCCCTTTCGACGTCCCGGTCGCCTCCCCCGACGGCACCGTCATCGCCACCGTCCCCTCCGTCGACCCTTTCGACATCATCGCCGCCCTCAAGAACGGTATCGAGCGCCTCACCGGGGTGCGTCCGGCGCGCCAGACGCTTCGCATCCACAACGTGGTCCTGCGCGATGAGGACCGGATGTGGGACTTCTCGGCGGCTGCGCCGGGGCCAGGCACAATCGTGACGATGATCGAGAGGGAGAGGGGGAGGGGAACGTTTGTGTATAAGGTGAGGCTCGTGGAGGAGTGGTCGGAGAAGGAGTTGGGGGAGGTGGAGGTGGAGACGTGGGACAAGGTGTACTGTTTGCAGGCGGTGGTGCGGCGGTCGCCGGAGATGATGAGGGGGATGAGGTTTATGAAGATTTTGTTTGGGGGGATGAGGTTGGTGGGGGATGAGATGATGGGGGAGCTGGGTGCTGGTGAGGGTGCGGTGTTTCATGTGTGCTTGAGGCGTTTTGATTTTTAGATGTTTTGCATGAGGTTCTTGACGTGCATGCATGGGATTAGGGTTTGTTGTGTGTTGGCTGTGGGTTTTTTTTTTTAGTTGAGTTTGGGCGTATTATTTCAAAAGAAATCGATCAAAACAGACAATGTCCTATGGCTGTGGTTTTCTTGATTTTCTTTTGCTTTCATTTTGTTATAAAAATTTGGCTTGTATGGTGAACTGTGTTTTAATTTGTTGGATTGTCTTCTTTACTTTGTTGGATTTTGTTAGGTATAATCTTTTATTGTATGTGAAATTTTTGTTTGTAATTAAATGAATCATGTAAGACTTCACATAATACTTCTCTGGATTGCATTGATTTAAAAAAGTATTTACACCGATTGTAGAAGTTGCGTTTTTGTGCGTCGCTATTTTAAAATAAATTTCAATATATACAAAAATAGTATATGATCAATTTAAAATATAATAAATATAAAAAATACAATGAACAATGTATATATATATATTATCCTGGAATTTTTAACATCAAACTTATTTCAATGTTAATTGAACAGAAACTAAATAAAACCAAATTCATATTAAATTTTAGATAAAACAAAATGTAGGCTAGGTGAATAAAATATTTAAATGTTTAATCACTAAAATTGACTATTGAAAATTTGATTGGTAATCAAATTAATAATAAATCATAGAGATTTCTTTTTATTCGTCGAGTAACCTGAGTTGGATCGGTGATCGTTATAGACTCAGAGTTCAGACTCGGACGATCAAGTGAATGAGAAACTTGAGAAGTTAATTATTGCATTGACAGATTGACCGATCCAATCATACAATCAACCGAACCGATCCGCATAGACCGATTGACCGAGTTTGATCGTGAATTTTTAATTTAAACATATATATTGCAATAAAAAATAAATACTGTAAATCCCAAGTGAAAGAGCAACAACAAATAAACAAAGCAAACACATCCAATCTAATCACCACATGCCTTAACTAAATTAAACACCACTTTAGGGCCTGTTTGGCTCGGCGGTTTGGGCCTCTTCATTTGAAAACACAGCCATGTTTTTAAAAAGCGTTGTTTTCATACGTTTTGAAATGTTAAGCCACATTTGAATATGTAATAGCCTCGAGAATAAATGAGAATAAAATAGAATATATGTGTTTTTGTTGTTTGAATGCAGAAAATATACACAGGATAAACAATGTCAGAATAAACTAGTATAAAATGGTATATGGATTCCAACCAATCTTTGGAATTAAAATTATTTTAGGTTATTCCACCTAAAAAATATGTGGGTTCACTGTCAAATTAATTGTTATCACTTTTTATAAATCACATGTCAAATCAATTGTCATATTTTTTTATTTTTTATAAATCTTTATCCATACGTTATTCACATTTTACTCAAACAACAAAATTTTTATTATTACGTTTTCTAACGATAATAATTCAAAACATAACCAAACAGAAAATCACTTTGTCATTATTTATACTCTCTTATATTGGAATAACTATATATCTAATAATAAGTCATATTCAATATCCAAACAAAGGCTAAAAAATAACTCTTTCATCGCCACTATCACCCTTGAAACACCAGCACTGTTTTTGTGTTTGGATGGGAGGCCGCATTTGATGGTGTTTGCAAACGCAAACTCAACCCAAACACTAAAACAAACGGGCCCTACTCATATGATCTTAACCAGCAGTGACTAATTAGAGTTTCCTACCGAGAGAGTCTCCTGGCCTTGTTGTTTTTCATCCACGTCTTGAACACATGCAGCTGCACACCAATCTCATCACAGAACCGCTGCACCGCCGCTTCCTCCTCCTCCTCCTCCTCCTTCCATATCCTCCACTCGATCCCCTCCGCGAAACCCAAACATCTTCTCCTTCTGTTCTTGCGTGAACTTCGTCCGGTATCCCGTCTTCGACGACCCGCCCCCTCCGCCGCTCACACCGGCCACGATCTCCTCGGTGACGAGTGCCAACACGGAGGGCCTCCTCTCACCGTCGGCCTCGCCGTGTCGGAGAAGTCCCGAAGACAGTCTTCGTCGCTCAACTCCACATCGTGCATGTACAACGAGTGCAACAGGTCATAATGACAGTTTATGCACACTAAATATTATATACGTGCACATTCGTAATAATATAAATATGAAAAAATATCGAGATAATTATATTATTTTCTTGATAATTTAAAGTCGAAAAAAATCCATGTAATCCCTCTAAAATACCTGAAATCTATATAACCTCTTATAACACATATGTAAATTCAAATAGCTCCATAAATTTAATTTCGATAGACAAATGATGAATATTCTATTTCGTTAAGCTTGACTGAAAATAAAATATACAAAAAAATTCATATAATGTGTTCAAAATGAGAAAAATAATATGTAAATGATGATTTTATCTCTTTAGATATGATTTTGTAATTTATTCGAAGAAATAAAATTTTCATTTATAAAGGGTTTTCTGCATTTTTAACATATCGTAGAGGGGTTTTAATATATTGTGTTTTCAGGCATGATAAATTAAATGAAATATTAGTATAATATTTCTCATCTATCAATGAAAGTTTAACTCAGTAGGTTATTAGGATTTACATAAGTGTTTTAAAGAAGTTATATAGATTTCAGGAAAAGTGAGGAGGTTATGTGAATTTCAAACAATTCACTGGGGATTATTTGAATTTTTCCTTGTAAAGTTTTTGAACATTATGTTTTAATGAATTTCACGTGCATTATATTCAACTCAAAGTTATCTAATCAGAGTACTAAGGAATATTCAATTTAAAAAGATACAGAGTACTTTGTTATTATTCGCGGTGTGGGTGAGGAGCTCAATGCGGCGCTTGAGGGAGAGGGTGGTTTTGTCAGGGTCCACCGAAGGGAGGGTGGCGATGGGGATGCCGTCATCCAAATCCACCTATAATAGTTGAGATGTGACTTACAAACTCTCTCATGTTGTCATGAATCTCTATATTGAACCCTAGAGAAAATTTATAGATATAAATAACTTCCTCTTCAAGTAATCTCATAATTTTGGTTTTGCTTTTGTGTGTGTTTCTTAATGGGAGAATGTTGAGGGAGATTAATTTGAAGTGGATTCTTCAGTAAAATTTTGGAAGCGAGTTGATTCTCTATCACGAGCCTTGTAGGGGGAGAGTGTGATATTTGGCATGAATTGCATGCTCTTGGGAAAATGAAGCTTGAGTGAAGTTAGTAAATGATGATTATTTTTGCATTAATAGGGCATTAGAAAGATTAGCCGCAATCTTATGTTTCTGCGGGGTTTGGGCAATTTGGCACTCACGAAATCACCTCATTTTCAGGGATTCTTGGGTGTATATATGTTTAAATTTTTTGGAAATACTTGGTGATACACTGTCAAGATTTGGGGTCAAGCCTACTTAGGGTCTCGTAGGGTCCTTTTTTGTGTGAAAAAAATGTTAATGTGGAATAAGTCTTTTTTTTTTTTGGGAAATTGTCTAGATGCCCCTTGACGAGAGGTCTAATTTTTTTTTGCCCCTGAACTTATTTTTATTTTTTATTTACCCATGAAATCTAGTCCAATTTTTTTTCCCTGATCAGTACCACGATTCTCATCCGTATATTAATATTATATTTCTGTAATTGATTGTTAAGATTATGTCGTTGGATATTACATTTGTAGTTTTTGTTGTAGTTGTTATATAAATGTTAGTTTCTATAATTGTTTAGTACATGGATCAAAAAATAATTCTACTAAAATATTACAATGTTCATAAATTTATTTAGGTGTTTGACTGTTTGTTGTATTTTTTATGTTGTTTGGAAAGCCTATTTTTTGTTATGAAATACATTGAATTTCTAGTTTAATGATATTTCAGTGGATTTCATTTCATCCAAAAGGAAATGAAGAGGATTAAGGGGGAGATCACAACTGATCATTAAGATATGAAGAAAATATCATAATTCAAACAATTGATGTATCTATTTTAATGAAACTTTAGGATTGTATCTATAATAATTTTGCGTATATTGAATGCACTTAGAGATGATATTATAATGACATTGAAAATGTATATATGACCATTTTGTGTTTAAACATATTTGCGTATTTTAATATTTTTTGTAGACAACTATTAAATATCTGTAATTATTTGTATAATTTATGTATGTATCACATTATATTTTTATATTTATGTAACTGTTTGTAAGGGGTAGTTCGGGTATCACATATAAATTACAGAAATATAATAACCAATTACATATATTTAACAATCAATTACAGAAATGTAATATTTATGTAACTGGTCAGGGGTAAAAAAAAAAAATTAAACCCTTGATCAAGAGGCATCTGGACAATTCCCCCTATTTTTTTTTATGGTGTATTGTTCGGTAAATTTCTTATCTACTATTTTGTACCTTTTGATTTTAGAACATTGCTCTTGATTAATATAATTAATATTCGTGCACGCTGTTGGCATAAAAAAATTAACTAACATACATGGGTTCATCAGGGTGTTCGGTTCATTGGGGTGCCATTGATGAGCTCAATAAGACGCTTTTGAAAACACATATGATTTGCATTTTGGAGACGGTAAAATGGACTAAGTTTAGCCATTTTCTTATATTAAATCCAAATAAAGATATCACAAATCAACCAAATCCAAAAGGAAAATATAAACACTAAATCATTTTTACAGTCTAAAACGCAAACCACACATGTTTTTATTTTTTAAAAAACAGTAAACATCGTGACGTATATGTTTTGATAAAAAGTACAAGTATAAGAATGTTTTCATTTCGAGTTGAATGATCCCATTTAATAAATATAAGAAATTTTTTAATGATGTCCAAAACATTACTCATCCAACCCAAAACATATATGCTCTTACTCAAATCTATACCCTTCGCTTTTTAAAAATTATATTTTTAACAAGGCACATTGTTTACTACTCAATTTTTCTTCCCTGATATTTACCTTTAAAAATTATTATCCAAAACTTATTGGAGTAAAAATAAGAATTACTCATCTTGAAAAGGTGGTGAAAATTTTGGGGGTGGAAAGACAACAATTAAAGTGGAGTTGAAAGGAAAAAAATGTCCATTTTAGAAGAAAATATGAAGATAAAAAGAAAAAAAAGATATATTAAAAATTTGGGTAAAAACTTGATTTGGGTAAATGAGACTTGATTTGGTATAAGTATGGGTTAATGTAAGCAAATTTGAATTTGAGTAAATGTTTGAGTAAGGATTGCATAACGGCCCAATCCAAAACAGTCCCCCAATGGGCCGGGCCTCGTGTATTTGGACCCGGTCCGTTTAACGTCCAACTCCCACGTGGCAGAGATCCCGCGCTCAAGATGGTGTTGTTTTCGCGCGGGACGGCTTTTGATCGCGCCCTTTTTTTTCTTCTTTTGGGCCGGTACGTAGACCCCCCCACATCTCGATCTCTAGGTGTACGGACGGACCACCCGTGTTAACCGGATCTTCACTTCAGGACGACCTGAAACCTTGTCTGCTTAATCTGAAATCTCGGATAAGTTAGGTGAAAACCGCGGAACACTGAGGCGCGAACTGGAAGCCCAACCGTACCCAATAAAAACCCCAAATCGTAAAATAAAATGTCCTCTCTCAAGCGAAAAAATAAAAAAAATAAAAGCAAATCAAAGAAAGCGAAGCCCTAATTTTCTCCGATCGAGGTGAGATCCTCTCCTCCTCTTTTTTTTTGTTTCGTCCGCAGACGAAACCCTAAAATCCTGTTGATTTACTTATTTTTTGGGGTTTTTTTTGTTTTTTGAAGAGAGTATTTATATTTTTTTGTTTCTGAGGGTAAAGAAGAGCGAATTGACTCGAAATCTGATACTGCGTTCTTGATCATCTTGGGTTTGCTTTTATTGGTTGAAATGGGCGAAAGATTGAATTTTGCATGTTTTGTTTTTATTCTTTTGAGTTCTTTGAGCGAATGTGGCTCTTCATTGTGCAATATTGATTAGAATGGTTTAAATTTTCTTGTTTGGACTTCGAGATTCAGTGACTCGAGATATATGCACGATCAAAAATTCGTATTTGAATGCTTACAAACAATTTCTCTGTATATTTTGTACTGTCCGGCATTAAGTCGGTGGGTTGGAAGTCTAAAAACTGTGCATGACTAAATTTTGGGATTACCTCAATTGAATCATGTGAGCCACTTCGGGGGACTTTTCTTGTAATCCCAATCTGATGGTCCTTTGAATGATCCTTCTTTTTTGAAATCTTTATTAATGTTATCAGTCAACAAAATCAATTTAGCAGAACTTGATGCTTAATTGATTGATTTAATATGTATTTCATGTGAGCTCTTTTTCTTCAGGAATCTTGGAAGCTCTACTTCAACTAGACTTTGGTCATCAACTTTTTGTATTCTTTGAGTTGAAACGGTAGCTGAGTGTTTCTCAGAATCGTTGATGATCATTGCCATTTGGGTCTATTGTTTTACCCCTTAAACAGGCATAAAATGAGTAGACCGACCACTCGTAGCAAAAATAAAAGGAATAGGCCAAGTGATGGTGAAGAAAATACATCTGAATTACTGAGGTTTGTATTTCTTCTATTCTGTCATAAGAATTCTTTTCGACTGATGGAAACTCTGATTTCACATATTCATTTTCGTGGTTAATTTGTCTCTTCTACAGGAAAATTCATTTAACTGGTGAGATTTCATCAGATGACTTGAACAAACTGTATATGGTCTGGAAACCTGTTTGTCAGGGCTGCCGTGTGAATAACAAAGACTCACCAAATTGCTTCTGTGGGCTTGCCCCTCCACCTAATGGAGTCAGGAAAACTGGTCTGTGGCAGAGAATGCCAGATATTGTACTTTCTCTTGGACCAAACCCATGCAAAGATTTACGTTCTTCAACGGATACTCCTGCTGGTTTGACTAATCTAGGTGCAACTTGCTATGCAAATGGGGTTCTTCAGTGCCTTTACATGAATACATCATTCAGGGAACGTCTTTTTTCTGTTGAGCTGGAGCTCTTGGAACAGCATCCTGTCCTGAATCAACTTGCGAGATTATTTGCACAGTTGCATTCAAGTAAAATGGCTTTTATTGACTCAGCTCCATTTATCAAGACTTTGGAGCTGGACAATGGCGTGCAGCAGGACAGTCATGAATTTCTCACCTTATTTTTATCTTTACTGGAACGATCTCTTCGACATTCAAAAGTTCCCAAGGCGAGAACTGCTGTTCAGGATCTATTTCGGGGCAGTGTGTCACATGAAACTCGGTGAGAATAACATATAGTCTTTTGTTGCGGTGTTTTTTTGATGTGACAAAGTTATGACGAGACATTTGTTTTTCTCCACTCTATTGGATCCTTATAACTTACCATTGGTAAATATATGAAGTTCAAAACATATTTTGAAAATGCTGCTTTATTTCTGTCAGTTGTTTCAGTGATATACCATCTGACTAATTCACCATCCTTGTTTTCTTACATGATGAAAACTATTAGTTAAAAAATGATTTATATACTATTTTATTTCGGTATAAATGATATACAACTTTTGTACTGTTTGTATTTCCAATATGATTGATATCTATTGACATCATCACTTACATGTTGTCCATGTTGAAGAGCGTTTAAATACGGTGTTGTTTAGTCCTGCCAGATGTCTTCCTGCTTTTCATGACATGTTTCCGTGTGTTTCGGAAATCACAGGAAAACAATATTACAATTCAGCTTTTAGTTCTCTTCCAATCCTTCCCCTCCTAAGGGAACACCTCTTTGATTATTATACATTTTTGATGTTTACCTGGCCGCAAATTACTAATGTAGAATATCTCTGTGATGACATGATTTCTTTTATCTACTTATAGAAGTTTCTTCTGAAATCATATTGGATTCGTTATAGTCATGCCTAGATATTGCAATTTCCTTGTCTTGGACGAGGACATGATTTATTCCTGATAACAGGTGCTCGATGTGTGGAAAGGATTCTGAAGCATCATCAAAGATGGAAGACTTTTATGAACTTGAGCTAAACATCAAGGGGCTTAAAAACCTAGATGAAAGTTTAAATGATTATCTCAGCTTGGAAGAACTGCAGGGTGAAAATCAATACTTCTGTCAGTCATGTGGGACACGAGTTGATGCCACCCGTTGCATCAAGCTGCAAACGCTTCCTGCTGTTCTGAATTTTCAGCTAAAACGTTACATTTTCTTACCAAAGGTAATCTTCACTTAACTACTACTGTATCCAGCTGCTCTCTTGCTAACGGAGACCACTTTTAGCAAGTATCAGTGCAACATTATCATTGTTGTGCCAATCCAAGATAGGCGGATTTAAATTTTTTCTTTTTGTTTTTTGTGGTTTTCAATTTGGGTGATTTCTTTTTTTCAGACAACGACAAAGAAGAAAATAACTTCAGCATTTAGTTTTCCAAGACAACTGAATATGGGACAAAGGTTGAGCAATCCTCTTCATTCAGAGATAATGTATGATTTGTCTGCCATATTGATCCACAAGGGTACGGCTGTTGACAGTGGTCATTATGTTGTACACATTAAGGATGTAAATGGTGGTCAATGGTGGGAATTTGATGATGAACATGTTTCTAAATTGGGTCCTCACCCATTTGGTGAGGCATCTCCCAGTTCAAGTGCAAAAAGTGAACCAAATATGCAGCATGATCATTCTGAACAATCAGAATCCTTCTCTAATGGAGACCATACTGATGATTACAAGATGTTGACTAATGGGTCTTCTTTCCATGAAGAGATATATTCTTCAACTGATTGTTACATGCTGATGTACACTCGCCGAGTCACTCAGAAAAATGACAATTCCTCCACAGCTTTGCGTGAGCATGTAAATTTAAATGAGAAGATGTCATCTGAAAATAATTCTCTTCCATTGTACCTTTCTACAGAAGTAGAAGACTTCAATAAATCCAATTCTGTAGCTTGTGAAGAATACCAGATAAATAAGGATAGACTTGTAGCATCTATAAATGAACGCCGCCAAGAAGTGAGGTCAATTCTTGCTGAAGCTCCTGTTCATTCAGTTCAAGACCCGTGCTTCTGGATTTCAACAGACTGGCTTCGTCAATGGGCTGATAGTATCACTCCCTCGTAAGTACTTATCCACATCTGATCTTTCTTTCTCCTCCCATGTCAATACCTGTGGCTATCCTCATTTCTGCACTTTTTTTTCCATTTGACTTAGTTGTAATGCGTAATAAAAGCATATGTCAGATGGGTTACTCAAAAATTAAAACCCAATTGTTAAGTTATTGTGGCAATTTGTATATTAATTGACATATCAATATATTCATTTACCTCCGATCACACATATAATAATTGGATGAGTGCTATTAATTATCTTATTTGTAATTATTTAGCACTTTCGTCAATCCACAGTGTCTTAGTTGGAAGATCGAATTTCACTACTCTACTCATCGTGGCCTTAGCAGCGTTGAAAGATGCTTAAGTGACACTTCGCAAAAAAAAAGAAAAAAAGAAAAATGAAGTTCAGTTAGAATATGCACAGAATTACCCAAAACTTCTGTGATCAGGAGGATTTGAACTCGAGGCTTGTAGGGAGCCAACCCATGACTCTAACCCATATGGGTTAGCTTATGGTAACTTTGTTCCACATGCTGTTTTCAAAGCTATAAAGAAAATTGTGTTCAATTGTTTATTGATATGCACATTGCACGTGCAACCTCAACCTTTAGTCAATTCAACCTGGGGTGTCTATAATTAGATGGGGGCCAAGAAATTATGATCTGATCATTCTATAGTACAAAAGTAGTTGAATTCATGTACGAAATAAGATATCTGATTAGTTAACTGATTTATTAAATTCTACTTGGCTTATGGTCATACTATAAGAGCTGACGGGGGGGGGGGGTGTTGTGGTTGGTCGCGTGGCTTAATGGTTGACAACAAAATTTGCAACCAAGATGTCATGGGTTCGAGTTCCATCTTTTACCTATCAAAAAAGGGAAGGGGTCAAATGGAAAATATGTAAGGATCAGAATAAGCTTTATATGGAGTTCATTAAGGGAGATAGTTTGTTCATACGGAAACAATTACTTGAGTACGGAAACTTTTAGGAAAATATTACATCAGGAAGTCCTTTGCTTGACCGGTGGGCATCGATGATCCAAGAAAGGGGTGGGGGGGCGCAAGAGGATGATTTGTATAGCTCTAGAGATAGTGTAGAAAGACTCTGCTATGAGGAATATGTGTAGAGTAATAAACTTGATGAAGTAATAGGGTGGCGAATCGTCGGTTCATAAAATTAAAATGAAGTTTAGTTTGAGGACAGAGTAATAAACATATGAATTGTTGAATAAATGTAAAATTTACTAGAAACATTGCATAGGAGTGGAGAATCTTCAATGATACACAGTGTGTAGTATGTCATAATCAATAGTAGTATTATAATGGACTGGTGGAGATATGATTGAAATTGGGAACCAGTATATATTATAAAGGAATTGTAAAATAGGTTTTGACGTTTTGTTATCATATATACCATAAAAAAATGTCTGATTTGTTTTTACAACTCAATAGCATCAATTTTTTTTATATCCTCATAGTTAGAAAATTTTACGCATTTTCATTATGAGATTTAACCTTTATCCATGGATTCCTCTTAACACCATTAGCGTGAAGAAAAGAAAAAGAAAAAGAAAAATACCAAATTACCCTTTTTATTTGTTTTGCATATACACCTTCTGAAAACTGAAAATACATCTATTGGTTTACTCACGACCATCCTCTTTAGTGTATGTGACCTTTAGAAGCTTAGATTGAACTTTACTGAACCTGTAACTTCATGAGATGTGCTCAATTAGAAGGGGATCCCAATATGGTCAATGAAACAATTGATAATGTTGGCTCCACTCATTTCTAGAATCCATAGCCTACAGACCAGGATCGTCTTTTGATTACCATGCCTGAAAGTGACTACTACTTTTTCCCTTTATTTTCCCATGAAATCTTAAAATAACACTCTTTCCTTTCAAGCCAATCTCGACAATCTCAAATGTCAATCACAAGTCTTCTTTTGCAATTCCTAAACTATTCTGGTGGTGATGATGGTTTCTTTCTTTTATTTTTGGGGGGCAGGGGTGGGTTTCCTTGCTTTTCTCTTTTTTTTTCCGGGGGGGGGGGGATATGTTGGGTGGCAAGGTGACAGAAGGGAGAGGGGGGAGAAGAAGTAAATTTATCTTTTTGGGGATATTGTTATTAATAATTTGTGCCTTCAATCAAGAATGAATGTCAGGTAATTTAAATTCTGGTTTGGATACAGAATGGTGAATATATGCATATCGTACATATGTATAAATTTATATATGCTAGTAATTGTGACAGATAAAAAACAAATAAGTGTTTTTGAAAGGAATAAATACGATCTATATGCAAAAAACCCCTTTCAAACATGAACTTCCAGATAATGATGATCCTAGTTTTAGATTTTTTATTATATATATAATCGGATTTTTTTTCAAGAAAATATTTCTCATTGTCCATAATTAAGGTGGCGTTTGGTTGGACTTAAAAACAGAGCTTATTCCACTTTTTCAGGAAAATCAATGCTTGTGCGGTCATTTTTCTCTTTGGTTAGCACTCCAGTATAAAACTCTTCATTCAGGAAAAAAACGCTACAAATTTTAAGTCCCAAAAGATCACCTTTTCTTCCGCTCTCGCATTCTGCCTTTTTACCATCGATGTGAAAAGACCATACTATCCCGCATAGTTTTTGATTTTTACGAATTGTATTTAAGCCCAAAATCGAGCTCCTCTCTCTCCTCGGCTTTCATTTGCGCCGCAGCCCAAAAAAAGAAAAACAGAAACCCTAATCGCCCTTTGGCACAATATCTCTCAACCGTCGCTAGATCCCCCTATTTTCGAGCAACTCCATCGTCGCCGGACAGTCTCTCCCTCTTCAAACGAAAGAGTCAGCCGAAGATCCCCTTTCGCGATTCTCGGAGAGGAACCGTAGGGCCTCGTCGGTGGAGAAGATCAGGCAGCCGTCGTCCCTGCAGGAGAAGAGGACCGCGGTGAGGATGCCTCTGGCGCCGGATCCGGCGGCGATGTCGAAGAAATCGGCGATCCTTCGCCAGATTTCTTCTGAAGCACTTGTGCTCGAGGCGGCATGAGAAGAAAGTCTCCCCCCAAAAAATTTTTTTTTTTTTCTGTGAAGGGGGAGGAGAAAGATCCACAAGAGCATGAAAAGTGACTCGCCCCTCTATAAGGATCTTGGGTTTCACTGTTTTTTTCAATTTTTTTGTTGGTTCTTCAAAAAATTCAATTTTTTTTTGTTTTGCTTTTGGTGGTAGGACCAGGTGGTACTTGAATTCAAGAACTCAGGATTCAGCCATGGAGTTATGGTCTAACCTGACTTTTTTTTTTGAGAGTTTTATATGGGTTTGTTATGGTGTGATAGGTTTTGCTATAATTCATGTTTTGTTGATGTTTTGTGGTTGTGATAGGTTTTGTTATTCTTTGCAATCTCCAGAGATTGCACTTAAAATCCGCATTCCGCCGCTGCCAAATGCCACCTAAGTGCGCTTTCCAATTCATCATCTTAAGGCTCCTGTTGTAGTCTCACATGCAAATCTTTATAAAGTGATATGGAATTGAGGATTCTTCATTAAAAAAAATCTTCAGCTATGCTAATGATGCTTGTGCCAGTTTCATTTTCTTGTTCAAGAAAACTTATGTGAATATCTACAAGTTAAAGACCACCCTCCAAAAAAATAAAAAAATCTAAATTCATTTAGCATTTTAATTCAGTTATCAACTCCATAATGTTCTGATTGTTCTTTGATGTTCTTCAGTTGCCTTCAGAATAGTCCGATTCAGTGTGAGCATGGGCGATTGCCATTTTCAAAGGTTAGCGCTATGAAGCGATTGTCGAGTTCAGCTTGGGAAAAGTTGTACTCCAAGGTGTGTATGTGTTTATTTATGGTTGAACTGCATTCTCTGTGATTAAATTGAATTAGTGGTATGGAATCTGAAGTGACATTTGCTCAATTGTTTTTTCTTAAATTTTGAAATTATTGAGGATTTTCCTGTTTTATTTTAACATTGAATGGATCATCTGACACATTCAGTTAACATGTTTTCTGTTAATTTAGTAAGTTTGATGAAATATTAATTCATTGTATATTTACTTGACTGTTTAGTTAATAGTTATTCAAGTAAGCTTATCATTTGGAGAGTCAAAATTTTCAGCTACACTATGGACATGCAAGAAACACGACAGGAATATCCAATATCACTTTGTTTATGGTAGGCAGATTACGGTTTTCTAAGTCACTTGAGCTAATTTGATGCAAATTATCTGGTGAACTTCTTATTTTGACTCTCGCTATTTGTGTCATGCATTGCATGATTTTTTACTCAACAAAGGCATGCAAGCTAACTAATAAAGTTATATGTTAAATTTTCTTCTTGGTCACACACATTGGCGTCAGGTTCATGGTTTCCAGAATATTTCTTGAATGATAATTTGGCCACTTGATGATATGTAATTGCGAAGTACAGAAGAATGGATGTATGCTGTATCAATAATTCATATGCCTTTGTGCCCAGGAAGATTAATCTGTCCGTGTCACTGTGAGTTCCAACACAATGGTAATCCTGATTGTAAAAACTGAAATGAGAGGGAGATAAATGAAATGATGGTTATACTTTCTCTTTCTTTTTCACTCTCTCGTCCTGACCTCATTTTGCATTCCGATTTTTCCAGCTTCATCTTCATCCTCACCAGTGATCTCTTTCATACACACAAATATTACATATTTGTATTCTTACATGTCCACTTATCTATTTTCTTTTTTCGTTGCTGTTCTTCTGCTGCTAATGAAAACCTGAAACCGAATAAATGGGCACACTGTGTTTTAAATGTCTCTTTTGTTAAAAACTTTCTTGATGATATTAGGGAAAATTTAGGTGAATAAAAATAATTATTATGTCTATTGATTGTATATAATTTTTGATAAATTGTGACAATGTGATGCCAGTACAATATGGCAAACTACAGGTAGTGTGCTTCTTCCACCTTTTTGTCAGAAGAATGATATGGAAATCCTTTTTAATGTCGTGCCATATGTATTATTTATGTTTATGTGCTGTATCGTACCTTATTACTTCAATGTCTGATCTCTTTATTTCATCAACAATTTGTCTAGCTTCAACTTTTCCTTTGATTTCTCTAATGGAAAATTACTTAATCAGTATGGTGGAGGGCCATCATTGACCAGTGATGACTACTGCTATGATTGCCTCAAAGATGGGGCAAAAACTTCAGTATCTGCGTATGACTATCGAGATAGAAGGGCTTCAATGAAGGAACTTGCAGAGGCAGCTTTAGCAGGGAAATGTTCAGATGGAATTTCATATTATGTTTCAAAGGGGTGGTAAGATTCTCACATTGGCAATTATTTTACTCGCAATCAGGTTGACTTAAATATTCTATGATTTGTGAACTGGTTAATTTGTGTTTACTGGGAGACTGATTGGAATCCAAAAGAAGTTGATGAAGTTCATTCAATTGATTTCCTCTTTCTCCAATTTATGAACTTTGACGAAGAGAAGTGGCTATTTGAAAAATTATTCGATAAAAATGAGTTAAAGAAAAACACAAACTTTTAAACAAAGATAAGTATTCCAAGGGAGGGTGTCTTTCTGGTCGAGTGAGTTCTGTTTGTTAGTGGGGTTCATGGTGGGGGTATTCTTATGTCCATTTTTTTTTGCATTATTTATATGCATCATATAAGTATTTGCTAGTTTGACTTTTACTTGGGAAAAAAAGAAAATAAACTTGGCAGAAATGTAACTTTGAAATCACAAGTAGTTTTCAGTGAGACTATTGTTCTATTTTTTTTTGGAGATTTTTATTACTCGTGTCCATAAATTACACTAAATAAGTTTCTTATCTTAGAATAGTGAAAGACATTTCGACAAATAGTTGAAGTTTAGAAAAATAGCAGAAGTCATGAAATGGTATTAGCATCTATAGAGTATTGGTGAATAGTTTCATTTTAGAAACCATAAATTAATAAAATACATATTAGTTGCCACCCAATTTAGAATATCTAGAACAACATACGAAATTTCTATAAGCAATCTGGTATTGAGTACTTTCCCCACTGCTTTGAAAACTTGGCATCCGTATAAGTTTGGCAGGGTGGAAGACCAATACATTTGGTTGCTTATTGTCCTTCTCTGACAATACAAAACTGTTAGGCATCAACTTGATACCTGAACTTGTATGTTAATTTAATAGAATTTTGAACAGATTTAGTTGAACTATGGGTCCAATAGGATGATGTGGCTGTAGTTAAAAACTTAGAACAATAAACCAATTGAGAGATTGTCTGATTCGTATTTTATACAAGTGGGCAACAAAAAATGTGCTTCCAAATCTTTTCTGCAATTTTCAGGTTTTCTCCCATCCTTGTCTTCATCTTTTTTTTTTTTTTGAAGATTGGTGCTCCCAGGATTTGATCCTTGGTCATCTTTGTCTTCATTGAAAAATGAAAATAACCCTGCAAGGAAGTAGTTTCATTTGTGCTAATGGGACACAGAGCATACCTCAGTGCAACATCTTACTAATTTCAACATATAAAACTAGATAACTGATGCATATCATTTTTATGTTAGAACAATACTGCAATAGGATTTGAATTGAATTCTTGAAATATGATCGCTATTATATGATTATTTATAAATTGATTTTCCAACTTGGATTTTTACCTTTGACGGTTATAAATTGGAAATACTTAACTCGTTAATTTGCTCATTCACATTGCTATTAAGCATCTACATCTGTTGTTTTGCTTCCAAGTGATTTATTTCCATCAAAATTTCTTGTTTAAGGTCTTCCATCATTTTAATCTTATTTATTTTATAGGTTAATGCAATGGTCGCGTAGAAAAAATGCTGATTCTCCATGTGATGCTGACGCTGGTCCAACGGCTTCTATTAGATGTCCGCACGGTGAACTACTTCCTGAACAAGCTGCTGGAGCGAAGCGTGTCTCAGTTCCTGAATATCTCTGGCTGTTTCTATATGAAAGTGCTAATGCTGTAAAACCTGATGATCTAACTGGCTGTTCAACCTTCCCTTCTGATTTAGAACCCTGTGCAGTGTGTAGTAAGGATATCTCTGAAGTTGCTTGCCTAGAGGATAGCCGTAGGTATTATAAAAAAATAGTTTTTATTGTTGAATGATGCTGCTGTAGTTTAGTGGCATGAAATCTCTCTTGATGTTGCAGAGCGGTTAAGCTTCAACAGCGCCAAAATCATGACAAGTTATTTGTGGGAAAAAGCATTGCACTTTCTCCAGGTTGCAAATATTTCTTAGTGCCTTCATTATGGCTTGCAAAATGGAGAGCTTATATTGGGACAAACAATAAGAACACACCTGAAGAACTTGAGAGTCTGGAAGAAACTATTAGTTGTCTAAAATGTGAGAAGGTTAGTTGCAATGTGGTATTTTGAACACACAAAGTTGTGCCAATTTATGTTTTTGAGAGCTTATGCATGACTCTTGAGTTATACATATCACGATGAACTTTTATATGAAAAATTAAAAATTAGGAAATTATGATACCTTTACTGGGAAGACAATTCAGAGTTTTCCCTATGGAACTGTTGGATTTTGATGAGGCATCATATGTAGTCTAATGTGTCACATGCATCATGCATTTTGAATTTTGAAATGGCCAATTGAACTAGAATTGGCATGCGCTTTACATGCATTGATTTGTTAGTTTGCTGCAACATCCTCCTTTATACACATGCTGGTGAAACCTTTAGTTAGGTTAGTTTTTATGGCATTTGATGGTCATTAACAAATCTGTAGTGTCTTCAATGTTGAAATTCTGAAGCTGAGTGACATTGTTTCCAGATCATTATGTTTGTTCGACACTTCAACTTTATATATTTGTTTAAGTAGGAGATGGACATTTGCTTTCTGCATTTGACTGAACATCCGTTGTATGTTAACTGTATTTCTAACAAAATTTTAATTTCATTTTACATTTTTATATTCTGAACACTGATTTTAATTGTGCTGCAAAATTCTTGTTGTCATCTCTTTTAGCTTCTTACCTTTTTGTTTTTTAAAATCTATACAGCATTCTAGACTGCTAGAAAGGCCGCTTGATCTGGTGTTGAAACGTGGTTCCATAACTCAAAGGGCATCCAGTGTGAGTGTTTTTAATAACACTTGTGTTTCATGTGATGCTTTCATAATGTTTTGTTAAAGCTTTTATCAAGTAATATCTGTTCATATCAGTCTAATACTTTCAACCATTATTTTGTTATTTTATGAAATGCAGGTGGTCCTCTCCAATAAGTAATTTCATTTTGGAATAAGCATCCCAAATTGTAATTGTGGAAGGCTTAGTTAATTAGGTTGAGATCCTAAATATTTTAGATAAAATTATGGAATACTTTATCATACCTTATCAAGAATATCCTTCCTTGAGGGAGTCCTTTGAAGCAAAATCTTTAATGTACACTTAAGGAAGGAAACTAAGAATAGAATGGTATCCTGCTTATGAAGAAGATCCTTTTTAGAATCCACACCTTTTTTTATACGAGTAAACCATTTTTAACTTCTGACTGTTGTCTATGGCACACAAGTGAAGACAATAAATCTATTTCCAGTTAGCATGTATCTACTAACATGCAATGAAAAGGTGTTTCAACACAAAAAGGTGTATTGGGAAAATACTTGGGTCGTGATCACATCGATGCTTACGGATTGGGTTAAATTCATCTTGGAGGAACCTTTGCCTAGATCCTTAATGGGCGATGCTTGGGAAGAGGATAATCTTTACTCGGGCAAATTGATATATAATCTTGTATTTCCCTTTTTTTATGATGTAAGAGATCCTTCGTCTCCTAATTTAAGGGGTTTCTTGAATAAGATTTTCCTATATTTACTTTTAAAAAAAAGTGTTATGTATCTATGGATTGAATGTTTTTACAAAAGGATAGCAATAAATTAGTCGAATAAATTTTTTTATTTATCATGCAACTCTGTTTCTGTGATTTATTATGCTGGATTTGTCTGATAAAGACAACTCCTGAATAAGGTTTTTTTTTTTAAAGAAAAAGTTGGCCTTTACTAGTTGTGGAACAAGAAGTACAAAGTCAAGAGGACTACAGAAGCAGAGAAAGCCATAATCCTGAACAATGTTAGCCTAGCTCAATGCTACATGTCACTAGTGTAGCTGTTGGTTTTAAGAAATAAGATTTATGGGTTTGCGCTTGTCCAATAAAAAAGTTCCTTCCACACTTTCATGTAGGCTATTTGTGCCAGAATCTTCATTTATCGACAAATCCATATATTGGTTTTGGGCCAAACTATATACTCTTCCTATTTTAACAATATATGTAGCCGTCATTGAGGAGTTTCTTATCAGAAAATGTTTTCTCATTATCTTTATTTAAATGTACTCTAATGGCTAATTTGGAAATCTATGTACTTCCTTTCCTTTTGTGGGCCTCAGCCTCTTGAACTGAATTTTTTGTATGTGAATCAGATTATTTTCCGTTGACCAAATTGATTTCTTTGGTTTGCGCCAAATGTTAAGAAAATGGAAAAAGGAAAACTATTTTGATTCAGGGTATATAGTATTTAATGTGGATCTTAACCAACCATTTCATTCACCGAAGTTTTGGCTTAATGATGCAAAAGGAAAGTATATTACAATATGCAACCTTTGATACTTGTTTTTCTTCCCTTTTCGGTTTCTTCTCTTGCTGCGTTCCTATTCAGGAAACCTAGAAAAAGGCATTTTTGGATAAATATGGAAATATTTTGCTGATATAGTGAGCCAAAAAATAGTTAAAAGAAACATGTTGTGATTCTAATAGCAATATTAGCATCCTGCATATCGTGAGACATGCATTGGTATTGAAATGGGCCAATATGATAATGATGCCTGATCCTCAACCCTGCTGCTATGAATAATTGTTGGTCTCTTGTATATTTAAGCTTAAACAATGGCCCTCTTTGAGGTGGCCGATTGATTATGGTGATGGGAGATTGTTAATCTCTAGAGTAGCTTGGGTAAGCTGTTATCAGGGTTACCCAGCCTGTGTAACTGTATAGCTTATATTTGAATGAATTTTTTTATTTAATGCATGATTAGTGCATTAATTGTTTATTCACTAAGAATTTTTTTTTTAATTGCAGACAAATGGTTTAACAATCATCACTGAGAGCGATTGGAAACTTTTCTGTGATGAGTGGAACTTGACTGAAGAGAAGGGCATATCTGCTGAAGTTACATTTGCCTGCAAAAATAAATTGATTGGCTCATGTGATGAAAGTTCAGTTTCAGAAGCTGACTTGACAGTCTCTAGTGATGGAGCTAAAGATGACCCTGAATCTAAACAGCCCATCCTTAAGACTCAGCCAGAGGTATTGCTGCTTGAACATTTGGTTCCCAGTAAATTTTTTTCCCACAAGCTTTCTGTAGTGTTATTGTTTTAAAATTAAGTCATCTTTTTTTTTTCAAAAAAAATTTTGTAACGAAAAATGCAAGAAGTGAATATCATGTGATTAAACAAATAAATAGCAATGTTGTACAATTCTGTTAAGAAATATTATCAGCGCAGGACTTTATGTAATAACTAAAATTTTATACAGCTATTTGTTTAATTTCTTAAAACCAAACAGAGATATTTTTCAACTTGATACTGTATCCTTTGTTATTGTTTGTCTCATGCATCCAAGAGGATTGTATGTAAATCTGTTGCTTTAATCTTCTGGTTATGGGCATTGTTGCAATTATACTTGATGAAAAATTAAACTATTTTGTTCTGATTGCTTGGCTCTTGTTGGCTAACATATTGTGATTACATTAGATTTGTGAAGAATGTATTGGTGAAAGAGAGAGTTGTGAGCTGATGCGGAAACTCAATTATTCGGATGGGGATATACGGGTATTTCTGGTTCGTGGCAAGGAAGCTCCACGATCACTCCTAGAAGCCTCTGGATCTATTCCTGAACCAGATCGTCGAATATCTAAGCGTTCTCGTAGGACTACATTTGGGAACTCTATTAATTTAAAAGTTTCTAGTTCTACATCAATCTACCAATTGAAGATGATGATATGGGAATCATTTGGGGTATGCTTTTTTTTACTAGAAACATTATCTTTCATCTTTCACTGCATGCTTTATAAATTTGAACTGCCATACTTTGTATGTTCTAAATTTACTTTTCCTTGCTTTTAACCTCTGCCAAGTCTCAGAATTAGCAATTTTAAACACCACTCATGTTATACTAAGAAGGATGATTAATCTTGTTCTGCTAGTAATTATGAGCAAATAATATCTCGTTTGACTCACCAGGTTCATTGAGAATGTAAGGTACATGAATATACAAGGAACTTCAGATCTAAGACCCACATGTCTAGATACTGTACCATTATTTTTCTTGTAGTTTCAATTTCTTACATACGGAAATTCATATGGTTTCTTTCATGGGAAAGAATTATGGTGCTTTTGACAACTGAAAACCTTGCCTGGCACTTGGTGGGGTATAGTGGATGAGATAAAATAGGATTGAATTAGCCTATTTTTTTTACTTTAATTACATTAAAAATTCCCAAACGCCACAAATGCTATTCACAACTGGTTTACTATTGTTTTTCTGTATTTTTTTTTTAATGGAAATTGCTTATCTGTATTTGAGGATACAGTTTCTCTTTTAACGTGGGAATTCATAACAAATTCGTGTTATGCAGATTCTTTTATTTAGTAAGGAATCCTTTTTTCTTTTCAAAGAAAGAAACGTGGAAGTTGACCTTTTAGCATATATCTTTTAAGTGTGCCAATAGTTATGAACATGGGCAAAATTTGATGATCATCTTTTGAACCCACCTTTGATTTGACAGTATAAATTTGTGGTTCATACAACAAAATAGGAAATTCAAATACTTATGAAGGTACCTCCTCTTCACATATTCATGGATTTTGTTCACATGTATCAGCCGCTGTGATGATTAATCATCCAATAAATTTATTGAGACATGAAGCTCGTGCATATAGACCTGCAGAAGATGTATTTGTTGTTCTAAATTAAGTGTATGATTTTTTTGATGCTTTGAATTACTAAAAGCCTTGAAGTCCATCCTATTGTCTAATTCGAGGAAATGAAGAAATTGTGTTAACAGCAACATTAAACTTATAAAACCAATTCCTGCATGTCTGTTGGAGTTTTTTTGAGATGTCCACATCATCATAAAGCGAGTGAACTATACATCTTTAGTTGCTTGGTGCCCTTATAGTTTATATGATGATTCATTTTGATTTTGAATTTTTTTTTACTTTTAACAATGATAGGTTGTGAAGGAGAACCAAAAAATTCACAAGGGATCTACAGAAATCGATGGTGAGTTGGCTACTCTAGCTGACAAAAATATATTTCCTGGGGATGTCTTATGGGTTATGGACTCCGAGATCTATGAGAATCGCGATATAGCAGGTATAAAGCTCAAACCTCTGAGATGATGATGCTCTTTGAGAACATAAAATGAATCCCTGCATAACGATCTCCCCTCTCTCCTTTTAATGGACAAAGATGAGATTTCTGGTCAGAAGCTAGAGCCTCATCAAACCGAGGAAGGATTTCGTGGAACATTGTTAACATCAGATATACCAGCTCTGGTACATTCAAATGCACAGTTTTTCTTTGGTTCAACTTCATTTATGCTTGAAAAAATTATGGGCATCTCATAATATGAAATTTTTAATAATGATTGATGCAGGAATGACCGAGATGACAAAAAAATCTTGTTGAGAATGTGAGTCTTTGATGAAACAAATACTCGCATCTAGCTTTGCAATTATCCCTCATGCCATTTTTTTGTGCTTATCTTGTTCAGGTAGTTGGCGGTCTCTGTATTGTTGTTTTGTTGTTAACATACCTCTCCCCTTTCTTTTTTGAACCGCAAAAACAATCCCAAGCTCATTGGGGGATTGTAAGGGGGAGTAATTTTCAACCAGTTAAACCCTCCCTTCCCAAACTCTTAAGGGCTTATATAATTTTTTGTTTATCAAAACTTATGGAATGATTCCATGTTTTTGAAAGCTGTAGAGAGGTTCGTTTTTTTTTTATCCGTGTGAGTGGAATCTTCCACTATTAAGTGTTGGCTTCAAGAAAGGTAAGGACCCTCTGAAGGAAGAATTAGAGGGTTCATTCCAACAAATTTTCTGTATTTAGTTGTAAATGAGAGGTTAAAAATAGACAACCTGGTCAATGGCATAACTCTGGATCGATGTTTCATCCTGTAATGTGTTTGCTTTGGTTGCGTTGGATGCAAATATTTAATGGGAGGCAATGTGTTACTTGGGTTGTGTTGGATGCAAATTTTTATTGGGGAGTGTTGTGGACAATGGACAGTCATTTATGCAGTCACTTGCTTAGTGGACGTAGTATGTTTTGCATTTTTTTGAAGGTATATATTTGTTTAAAATATATGCATACGTACATACTTTCACAAAAAGAGTGACGTATGTGCATATATTTTGACGTTGGTGGAGTGAAAAAAAAGTTGGTCTCAAATTTTAACTCAGAACCTTCAGTCTCAAGGTGTTTCATTTGAGTCATTTGAGAGACTTTAGTCTGTACATTCATGGGAGTTTTATCAAGGAAAAAAAATGTAAATACGACCTCACAAAGTGTGATTATCTTATTTTGTTTTGATACCAACTGTTACAGCTCTTGCTCAAAACACCAGTACGTGTAACAGTGTAAGTCATCACTTGCCTTATTTTTCTATTGTTTTAAATGTAACTTTGAAATATTCATCCTATGTGATCCTCTATGATAAAGGGAATGAAATAATTGTTTAGACTCAATGGGGATGTTCATATGAGTATATGCTATAATTTTTTGATGTAGTATACATAATTGAGAAATGTTAAGAAATTTAAAATCAATAGAAGTTAATATTATTAGTTCGGATTAGGTGATTTGTAAATTTATCTATTATTTCAAAAATTTTAAACATATGCTATGTATTTAACCCAACCGTGCTCCATTTTGAAGAAACGGAGTATGATTGGAGAAACTTTGATGATAAAGGGAATGAAGTAATTGTTTAGACTTAATGGGGATGCTCATATGAGTATATGCTATAATTATATAGCAGCCTAAAACAATTTTGTACATAATGAAGAACATGGTTTTACCAATGTCCATTAAAAAGTCAATAAATATTTTAAAAGAAGATATTAGGTACATACATCATTTTACATCAGACGAAAAACAAATGCGAGACTTCTAATGCCAACTATTAATTCGGTCACCCCTCCAAGAGTGAAAGTGTTAGATGGATCTTTTTTTTTCTTCTCTATTTTATTGGAGATAATACTAACCAAAGCTTTGATTAGTTAAGCCGAACCATCAATGTCATGACAACTAGGGTCACAATTGATGTATAGATAGATGTGTGAAAGGGTCAATGATGTGTTTTTTGTAGTGAAGTTTTGGACCACAAAACATGTGTTTCGTACAAAGTGTTGACCATGGCAAACAGGCTGTTATGTGCAATTGGTAAACTTGGAAACTATCAGGTATCAGCAAATATTAGGAGTATTTGATACCTGGGAGTTGCAGCACATGTATGTCAATATCTTATAAAGTTATGTATACATTTACATCATATGTATGACAATGTTACATCTAATTAGTTTTGGTTTTAGTTCCAACTTTTGACACTCTGTTTGATCGAGGTTATATGTACATATTACTTGAAGGTTAAAAGTGGGGCTAAAAGAAGGGTTGCTGGTGTATTAAAGCCCCATGTGTATTAAAGAAGGGTTGCTGGTGTATTAAAGCCAAAAAGGAGTTTGGCTAAGCATATCTCTGTAGGCCACAAAGCTTTGGATCGAATCGGACTCAACAACAACACTAGTGTGGATGCATGGCAGGGGCAATATCCCATGGACTGCAATTCGTTCTCTTCGAAACCTCCATCAGGGGCTAGCTCTTCTGAACAGTTGGAAGGCAACCCATATACACAGGGAAGGTAATTCCCCTGCGGACCTACTCACTGCCATCAATCTTCAAGGGGGGTGTCTACTATCCTTACTCATCAGGTCTGGGAGGAACTGCAGTCCGCAATCAACCAGGATAAGCAAATGACGGGTTACAGACATAAAAGCTAATATTTAGACATGGTTGAGTCCTATAAATAGGGTATTAGTATTGATAGAAAATAGGATCCTATGGTCCTCCAGGTTTTGTTGGACTGACAGTTCAAAATGGCTTTATTTCTTTTTGAAGTAATCTCCAGAAGCCATAATTAAAAAAGTGGTTGGTGGCAATATTGCCCCTACCCAATGTTCCTTTCTTTTTGATATATCTGTGTATTTGTAAAGTCTTTAGGTATAGTAATACAAAAGTTTGATTACCAATAAAAAAAAAGCCCCATGTTTATATATCAAACTTCATAAATATGTTTTTGGTTCAAATATCATTTGTATGATAAGTTATTATACAAGGGTATATAAATTTCAATCATAATTTTTTCATTGCAGAATCTTTTATTTTTTATATGATCATTGATCCTATCTGGTGCTCATATTTAGATACGTCAAATTACCTTAAAAATATTGGTATCCGCTCTAAGTTTAAAATATTGATTCAAATTCAAATATTAATATTCATATTAAAACTATTTAGGGACAAAAAAAAGGATATTATGATGTCCCATCTATATTATTCTCACTGAGAGAATAATAAATCATACTTGAATTAACCCATCCAATGCGGCTGTTTTGAGTCCAACTAATTAATGAACTGTATCTGGGATGGGGATGGTGGAATCAACAAAAGTCTCCCATTCAACATATACAAGGCCTATTCAACAAAACCAGATCTACTTTCCCATTGGTTTGTGCAAATGCAATCATCTCACTGTCCCCCACTATTCTATGGACTTTTATCACAAAGCGAAAAATGGCTGTTTCCTTGATATTGACTTTTAGTCTAGAAATTAATGTTTGATCAAGTTGAAGAGTTCATTGATGTTAATATTAGTTATTGTTTCTCATGATAATTGTTTTGGAGGTTCAAGTCTCTTATCTATCTTATCAAGATGTGATGATGTTTTATTGAATTACATACAAGTTGGGAAATAGTACCCACATTCATGTGATCGATGGTTCATATTGAAACAAGTACGAGATTGCACGTGTGGTCACATTGATGGAAGTTTAAAATTGATGAAGAGAGGGACCTGTCAAAGTTGAGCATATATCTTTTTATCATTTAAACCAATTTATTTTAAAATAAGAAAATTTACTTGGGAAACTTTTTGTTTCTGAAATTTGAGACACAGTTTCCTTTGATTTTGTGGACATGGTTTGTTAATTAATTGTGATGATTTTTTGGTCACCACAACCCCTATGTGTTCCATAATACTTGCGATATTGAATTTGTAATAATCCCTTTGATGTGAGGGGTTGATTAGCAAAATTTGGATAGCTGCATTTGTTCGATCGATTGAATTTTTGAATCAGATGAGGATTTCAAATATTACATATATCTTAATAAATTCAGATATTCTGTATACGCTTCCAAAAATATCCACCCAATGTATATTAGAATATATATTGATTATAATTTTTTTTATTTTTTACTTATAATAAAAATATTTTATAGTTATGAAAATTTCAAAGAAAAAGAAAATGTACAATGAGTATTCATTCCATTCAAATTCAGATTGGAATACATATTTAGATTCAGATAATCGGTAATAGAAAAATTCAATTTGTCATACTTATTTTCGATTCCATTGACAGGAGTAGTTAAAAGTCCTGACCTGATTAGAGTAATCAAGTCATTAGTCTCACATCTGACTAGGATAATAACCGAGAATCTTTGTAAGGTTTAACTTAATTTTATGAGAGGGAGAGAGAGCTATAATAGTAGAGATCAAGTTTATTAGAAGTGATTTACATCCTCTTCATACCAAAGGAAGTTTTTGTAAATGCTCTAATGACAGATCAAGCAACCTTGTTTTGAACAAGTCCATGTTTGTTGAACAACTACAAGAATCTAAGTTATGTAATAATCCTTGGCCTTTCCCAACTTTTAAAAGTCTAAATTACACACCAACAAAAAATGGCTCTGGTTATATATGCCAAACCTTCACATTACCCTAGATTCTGTACCTAATCATATATTCACTAGGACCACTTAATCAAAACTTCTCATCCCAACCCTTCAAATTGTGAAATTGCCTCCACCATTAATTGCAGGGTGTTGATTCATGCATTGACTCCAAATTTTTATATTGTGTAATTGACTATTTTATTGATAGATGTTGGCGCTCAATCACCCAGACAAAATGTTCTATAAATACAGACAGACCGAACCTTCTTTTCTCCAAAATCAACTCACTCAAAAGGCTTATTTTGTATTTCAAATCTCTGCAGTTGTCTCAACATTTGTGCAGTGCTTTGTTTCATTTAACATATCACAAGGTACTAGGCAACATGACGAAGGTATATCTCCAAATCCTTTTTAACATTCTCTGTGTCCTTTTCTTTCATCGGATCCCAAAAATTAATAAAAGCTAGCAGTCCTGCTTGATTTGTATTCATGAATTAAGTTTGTGTTTATAGCTAGAATTTGTTATTATGGTTTCAAGACATGCATACATGTTTGTCTTAGAAATATATAAATTTTTAAATTAAGACCACATTATTTAAGGTCCATTTTACTTTGGATTTAGTTTACATCGATAATGTGTTAAAAAGCTCTTTTTGTTGAATGTTGGCTGCATGGGTACTTTTCAACTGTTGTTTCTTATCAAGTTTTCGTCATGTATTTTTTTATGAACATTATTTCATACTAATTATCCACTGTGATGTTAATGTTCTTGTTTTAAAATGTGACAACAAAAATCGCAGAAGAAGATCGTATTGAAGTTGAACTTCGCATGTGACAAACAACGAACCAAAGCGATGATGATCGCAGCATCTGAAGATGGTAAAAAAAACCTAACAGCATCACCACTAAATCAACACATTTTATTTGGATAACATTAGGAACGGACAGCCCAACTTGCAATCCCATATACAATCCTCACTTTTTTCATCTAACAAAAGCTTGTAAAGTACATACTCCAATGATTTGAACGCACCAACTTATTGAAAAAAGTAAATTATACACATGCACAATACACACCAAATAATATTTTTTAAATTTTTTATATATAACTGATGTGATATAGGTGTGATATCTGTGGCCATCCAAGGCGCAGACAGAGACCAATTGGTGGTCAATGGAGAGGGTATCAACGTCCCTTGCTTGACGTATAGGTTAAGGAAAAAGATCTGTTGGACGGACATCGTTACGATCGAAGACGTGAAACCGCCGCCTCCAAAGAAGGAAGAGAAGGACCTTTGCGCGTGGAAGTGCCTGTGTTACCCTCCGTGCCCACCACCGTGCCCGCCGCCGATGGTGTGCGAGGCCACTTATGACACACATCCTTCCTGTTCTATCATGTGATGACATTGAATTTGGGCACATTTGAATCCAAGAGACTTTCATATGTGGTTTTTTCTTTTATTTCCTTTGATTTTCTTTGCATGGTGTGTACTTGGTTTTGTTAATATATGTGAAGCTCTCTTTTCGTTTTGCCTCTTCTGTATTTTACATGTGTGTGTGTCCCAATTTACACTCTTTTAATCATTTGTTTGCATGTTCTCGTTAAATGTTAAATGGAAATAAAAACACAAGATTTATTTACATTTATTTGATTTGCACAACTCTTAATTGTTAGTGTTTTTGTGCGTGAAAAACAAATATTAGGTTAAATACAAATTCTTATAATTATCACATCCACAATATAAACGTCAAATATATATGAAATTATGCATACTCTAAAATACATAATAAAAACATAAAATAAAAGAGTAATTGATTAGAAAAATGTATTAAAAATGTGGAAGCGCGTGAGTGATGACACTCTGTCCTCGGTGAATAAGGCCCCCTTACGCACAGGGTTGAATGACTCCTACCACTGAGAGATATGACCACAATAGGTTTTGTTCTTCCGTGATGCTAGTTACGGAAGAACCACGGTGAACAGACTACGATTCTTTCAGATGTTTTGATCAAATAAGAGAATATATAGCTAGAAAGATGAAAAAATAATGTATTGACACATCCTCTCACTGGTTTGTAGTTTGTGGAAGAAAGGGGGATCACAAGAGGTTCAACCACTCATTGTGGTTTGAGATTTAATCTCTCGGTGATGATATGCTAATGTGATGGTGGAACATTTCATTTTTTCTCTTGGATCTACAAATGCATATTCACATGAACCCTTTTTATATGCAAAAACACCAGAAGGTCACAAAGAAATTTACACGTTATATGCAACTATTCACAGCATATGTTTTGTGCATATGATTAAATGAATAATATATCACAGCTTTAAATGTTGCATGAATATTGAATTTAAGAAGATTAAATGTCAAATGCATTAGATGAAACATGCAACGGCTATCCACATATGTAACGCATGAAATTGTATGGGATCAAATACAATTCACAATACATTGAATTATGTATTTTGGTCACAAAATTCCAACATTAATTACAAAATATTAATTCACATTCATTTACACCTCTCCCATGTTCATATTTTAAACCCATATATATTTGTCATACGTGCGAGAGAAGACAAAGAGGAGGAGGAGGAAGGGGAAGAGGAGGCTGACAAACGAAGAAGAGGAGCGATGAACCGACTAGGATTAGCGATGGACCGGTGAGGAGGGGGTGATCCGGTAAGAAGAGGTTATGTTCCACGAATGAAGGTGTGCAAATTAGAAGGGGATGTAAAAACGTTCACTTAAATTTGAGAGACATACAAATTGAAGGGACGTGCAAACATATCTCATGCAAATAGAGACATCCTTTATGTGTTACTGCGTTAGAACTAACTAAAGAGGTTGTTGTGTTGCTTGAAATCGGAGCTAAGTTCAAGTACAAAAAAATATTCAGTAATGATTTTGCTTGGTACAACACACACTCTCTATGATGCATGTAATTAGTACAATAAAAGAATGAAGATAATTAAATTGTTTTCTTGGTGTATTAATTCTGATTATTAGTATAGAAATTGATTTTTTTTGGAACATTAAAAAAAGCTTAAGAGTACTTTGTGACAATGATTGACATCTTGTTAACTTCAATCATTAAGTGCATGTAGATGTTGGTACAGATCATTGGGTTATCTGTTATATCAGTGATTTTGATTAATTAGTTCAGACACGCAAAGGAGAGAGGACTTATGCTATGTGACCTTTTTATGGTCCTCCTTTCTATGTGTGATTATTAGAATTAATTAATGAGTCCATTGGAGTTACTTTGACAAAGATTGTTAATACAAAATATCTCTCAGATACATATTCAGATTTAGATACTCGGTAACAAAACAAATTCAATTTTGCATAATCATATTCGATTCCATTGTAAAAAGGTTGATCCTGACCTAATCAAATTATCAGTCTCACATTTGAGTAGTACAATAACCCGAGATTCTTAATCTGTAAGGTTTAACTTAATATTGTGAGAGAGAGAGAGAGAAAGAGAGAGAGAGAGATCGACCTTATCTAATGAAGTACATGCTTTTATAGAAAAACGATTCAGCACCATGTGATATATTTAAGAATTAAGAGATATCAATATTCTAATAATGAATTGACCTAACTATACAGTATATATTAAATAAGAAAATATTATCTTAAAATATGTAGAGAGTATATCTCTAACAATTTATACCAGTCAATGAGAAAATGGTATAAATTTTAATACATCACTCAGGTGCCACATACATAATCTTTTTTTTTAAAAGATATATAAAATATTCTCCTTAATCGATATTAGAAATATTATTTTAAATTTATATCATGATTATATCATTCAATGCAATGTATATATGCCTCTTTTTTGGTCCAAATTTAAAACAAAGAGGTCCTTGTTTGGATGTTGTTGCCTCTTTGTTTTGTTTTATTCTCATAATTAACAAAAGTCATCACTTCATACATCTTAACAATGACAGATTTTAACCAAACCATGGTTCAGTTTCCATAAGTCAGATTGAGATTATGAGGACCACATTTGTATGATTATATATAAATCAACATCTATACATCAGTCACCTATCCTAGCACGTCAGCATTGATTATAATCAAAAATCACTTTTGACAAATAAAACCGTACCATCTGATTATAAATGACCCAACTTTGTATTTAACAATTTTTGTCAAGTAACTCCAATTAATGGACTCAATTAATCAATTCTAATAATAACTTAACACAAAAGGACCACCACAAAAAGGTTTTCAATGAATTCTTAGCTTCAGATTCAACGATCATGTAAGGCTGATAGTGATCACATATCATAAGTCATCTATCCTTTGCGTGTCTGAACTAATTAATTAAAATCACTGTTACAACAGATAACCCAATGATTTGTAGTTGACAAAATGTCAATCATGATGACAAAGTACTCTTAAGCTTTTTTTAAATGTCAATACTAATGATCAGAATTAATACACCTTAAAAATAATCTAATTATCTTCATACTTTTATCGTATTACTCATCCCATGCACAATTGAGTATATACATTTATAAAAAACCATTACTGAATATTTACTGTACTTAAACTTTGCAACTCTGATTAATTTCAAGCAGTGCAATAACCTCTTTAGTCAATTGTAACGTAGTAACACATAAAAGATGTCTTTATTTGCTTTCTTCAAATTAATTTGTTTACACATCCCTTCAATTCGTATGTCTCTCAAATTTGAGTGAATCTTTTTACACGCCCTCTAATTTACACATCTTCATTTGTGAAACATAACTTCTTCTCGCTGGATCACCCGCTCCTAATCTTTTTACACGCCCTCTAATTTACACATCTTCATTTGTAAAGATTCAAAGATTGTAAATAGGGACACGCACACACCTAAAATACACAAGATCGAGGCAACACGAAGAGAGAGCTTCACATATCTTAACAAAACCATTTACACACCATGCAAAGAAAATCATAGGGAAATAAAAGAAAAAACCACATATGAAAGTCTCTCTTGGATTCAATTGTGCCCAAATTCAATGGCATCACATGATAGAACAGGTAGGATTTGTTTCATAAGCGGCATGGCACACCATCGGCGGCGGGCACGGAGGGTAACACGGGTACTTCCACGCGCACAGGTCCTCCACCTTGATCTTCTCTTCCGGCTTTGGAGGCGGCGGTTTCACGTCTTCGATAGTAACGATGTCCGTTCAACAGACCGTTTTCCTTAACCTATATGTCAAGCAAGGGACGTTGATATCCTCTCCGTCGAGCACCAATTGGTCTCTGTCTGCCCCTTCGATGGCCAAAGATGTCACACCTATGTCACATTAATTATATAAATAAAAAAATATCGTTATTTGGTGTGTGATTCAATGTTGTTAAACATAGTCTACTTTATGATCCGTCATTAGAGTAGACGAAGTGAGTGAGGCTTGTATGTGGGGCTGCAAGCTGGACTATTCGGTCCTATTGTTATCCAAATAAAATGTATTGATTTAGTGGTGATGTTAGGTTTACCATCTTCAGATGCTGCGATCTTCATCGCTTTGGTTCGTTCTTTGTCGCAGGCGAATAGCAACTTCAATATTAGCATCACAGTGGGTAATTAATATGAAATGTTCACAAAAATATATATAACCTAAATTTTATGGGCCCGTTTGAATAGAGACATAAGCTATTAAGGGGTTTATACCTATATATTTTCAAGAATTGTTGATTTTATTAATGGAATAAGTGATTTTGTGTTTGGTTGTGTTTTCGGTTATTCTCATTTGAAAACGTAATAATAAAAGTTGGAGTGTTTGGTTGATGAAGAATAATATGAGATAAGGTGTAAAAAGTTGATTTAATATGTGGGCCCCATTGATGTATAAGAGGTGATGACAGATGATTTGATGTGATGATATGTGATTTGATAGATGAGTCCCCTTATTCCAGTGGAGGAATAACACAATTCCATGGGTGAACTTGGAATACAAATACTAGCTTATTCTCTCCTAATTCCGCATAGCTATACCCCTTATTCACTCTACCCAAACACCCTTTTTGCCTTATTCTCCTCAATTCCTCCCCTATTCCACCCCTATTCCTCTAGCCAAACGGGGCCTATAAGAAACAACAGTTGAAGACAACCCATATATGCAGCCATAACAAGAAGAGCTTTTCAACATATACCCATGTAAACTTATATATTCAAAAGTGTAAATGGACCTTAAATAATCTGATCAAAGAGAATTTAAGTCTGTGTTTTTTTCAAAGGACAAAGAGAATTGAACCTTCGTCATGTTGCCTTGTACTTTGTGATATGTTAAATGAAAAAAAGCTAGTCTGAACCCGAACCCGACGGGTGATTTTTACATTTTTTATCGGGTTCGGGTTCGGGTTCGGGTTCAGGTTGGCCAATCTTTTATCGGGTTGGGTTCGGGGGTCCAAGACCCAACCCGACGTAAATTAATATTTTAAAAAAAATGGCCGTTTAGAAAATGTCCAAATTTTTAAAAATGGGTTGGGTGGGGGATTTATTTAATTTGGATTCGGGTTGGGTCGATATACGGGTTGAAAATCTTCGTCAGTCGGGTTGGGTGTTGTTTATTTAATTTCGGGTTGGGTTCTTGTACGGGTTGAAAATTTGTGAGGGTTGGGTCGTTTATTCGGGTTGGGTTGTTCAACCCGAACCCAAAATGACACAAAATACTGCACAAATGTTGAGACGAACTGCAGAGATTTGAGATACAAAAAAAGCCTTCTGAGTGAGTTGAGTTTGGAGAAAAGAAGGTTCGGTCTGTCTGTATTTATAGGACATTTTGTCTGGGTGATTCAGCCCCAACATCTCTACCAATAAAATAGTCAACTACACAATATACAAATTTGTAGTCAATGCGAATCAACACCCCCAATTAGTGGCGGTGGTGAGGCGATTTCACAATTTGAGGGGTTGTGATGAGAACTTCTGATTAAAAGTGGTCCTAGTGAACTTATATGACTAGGTACAGAATCTAGGGGTGTGAAGGTTTGGCATACATAACAAGAGCCGTTTTTTGGTTGGTGTTTAATTTTAGACTTTAAAAAAGTGGGAAAGAAGGACCAAGGAAAATTACATATGAACTTATTCTTGTAGTTGTTCCAACAAACATAGACTTCTGCAACCCCTGAATATAAAACCTCAGGCCCCGTTTGGATACAAAATAGGATTTATCCTTGGGTATTTATTTATCCGATGATAAGTGAGTATAAATAAGGATAAAGTGATTTTGTGTTTGGTTGTATTTTGAATTATTCTCGTTGGGAATCGTAAGAATAAATGTTTTGTTGTTTGGGTAAAATGTAAATAAAGTATGAATAATAATTTATAAAAGGTAAAAAAGTAATGATAGTTGATTTGACAGGTGATTTATAAGAGGTGGTGACAGTTGATTTGACAGTGGGTCCACTTATTCTTTGAGTGGAATAACCTAGGATAACTTTTATTCTAGGGGTTGATTAGAATCCATATACCACTTTATTCTAGCACACTTTATCCGGGGTTATCTGGGCTTTCCAAACAGGGCTCAAATTTTATCCGGGATTATCCGGAGTTATCCAGGGCTTATTCGACATCCAAACGGGGGCCAAGAGCACCCCCTATATTTTAGAAATTAAATATGCATTTATACCCTTACTATAATTATAAAATATGTACTTATGCCCCATATTGTATATTTCGCATTAAAATAAAAAAATCAATAACATGAAATATAATTTTACCACTCAAAATAATATTTTATATTTTTCAATATATATCTTAATCAATATAAATCATTACATTTCAAGCAACGGTATTTTTCATGTTATTATTTTCCACATGGTACCTTGGAATTTATTAATAGAGGATGTAAATGCATATTTTTAAAATATAGGGGGTGTCTTTGCAGGTTTTGCAAACTTTAAGGGTCAAAATGCATTTTACCCTTTACAAAAAAAACTTCTTATGGTATGAAGAGGATGTAGATCACAACTAACACATGATCTCTACTATTAAAGCTTTCTCTCGTATGTTATATTTTAAAAATTTAAAACACATGTATACTAGAATTGGGGTGAAAATGAGGCTACATGTAACATTATCTCACAACCCAAAGAGAAAAATATAGTAAAATATGGTATAGATACCATAAATTAATTAATTTGATATGTATATTTTCCATTCCATGCCTACACTCACTTCCACTCTCGTGTACCATGCCATGCGTACCGGGCCAAATAACTTCTGGCTCATTAAATAGGTATAGAACAGCTAGTTTAGGCCCAATATTAGTAACCAGTGTTGTGTCATAAATGCAGTCTCGTTAGACATCTCGTGAAATATATACATTCTTAAACGATATATATACCTTGTTGAATTTTTCTAACATTTACTAGAAATGCTTTCATTCTATTTAAAATGAAACGATATATAATTTTCTTCAAAGTATATACCTTATTAGACGATGTTTACTATTTAAATAAATAAATAAAAACGTGATCTTAAAAATGATTTGTAACATTTTCTCGTATATCATCTTTTTTGAGTTACACAATCTTTTTTTTTTACTTCAATTTTAGTTTTCTATACCTCATCTTAAACGAGCCGAAAAAATGAGCTCGGCTCTGATCGAGCCGAGCCGAGCCGAGCTGTAACATTTTCATTTTAGGGTTTTTAGGAATTCTTTTATAAAAGAGCCAAGTATATCATCTTTGTATTAATTTTTTTGATTTTATAAATGAGTTACACTAAGTTTTAATAAATCTTTTTTTTACTCCCGAGCCTCGAGTTTTAAAATTTTAGTTTAAACGAACGAGCCTCTATGAGCCCGAGCCGAGCCCGACCTCATTCGTCGCATGTACTCACATTTAATGAGGTATAAAGCTTAATATAATAAATGAGTCAATACAATTTATAGGTGGAGTATGTGTTTTATTTTTTGAAATGTTATACCTAGCCCATTTTGCAGTCCAAAATGCCGATCGCATATATTTTTATTTTTATATTATATCATTTACCTCATCTAACATGGTATGTATTTTTTTATAAAAAAGTGAAATATATATCATAATGAATTGAATGGTATCATTATAGAAAATGTGAAAAAATTTCAACTAGATATATACTTTGATACAGTAAAAAAATAGGATTAATAATGAGGTATATACTGCATTTGGAATAGACAATAAAAAAGATTGATTTTAACAAATCTCTTCATTTTTTATAAAAATAGTATACCACATCTAATAAGATATACAGTTAAATTTTTTTTTTAAAAAAATTGTATGGACTTAAAATGGGTTTGAAAAAGTGACAAGATGTAATGTTTTCTCATGTTTTTAGTTTGTATTTCCTAAAGTGCATATATTTTATGGATAATGTTAGTATTGTGTGTACACATAAATTATGTGTATATGCTCCGTTTACAATACAATGTAATGATAAGCTAGCTAGTCCAGGCTCCAACACAATCAAACACACGTAAATGAGGAATTATTCTTCTAAATTAGAGTTATCAAACACCTCTAATTTAGAAGCATAATTCCTCATTTCAAGAAATCCAATTTTAATAGATTATGTTAAAATAAAAAATTTGCTTGTAGATTCAGGAATGAATATAGAATAAATGATTCCAAATAATTTTTTTTCGATTGTTGTAATAGAAAAAAGAATGGAAATGAATGCTAAACTGACCCTAACTTGTATCATAATGCCGTTTGAAGAATCAAATGTATGATTTAAATATTCTTTCTCCATCTCTCTTTAGTCCAAATTAATCAAACGTGCACTTAACGTGGCTTTAATCATTCCAAAACCCGCGTTATTCTTAATTCCGGATCCGGTTATTCCGCTAATCATAGACTACATAGCCTGTCATTTTTTTTTATCCATTTTAGAATTCTCACATGGACCACTTACAAAGTTCATCACAACCGTTCAAGCAGTGGAGCATTCACATCACAACCATTCCACGGCGTTCATTTAATCATTTAAATAATCCACCACACAAGAAACCCTACATGCACATGTATCATACAATTGACTTTTATATTCAAAGAATTCATGGAAGTTGTAATGAATCTTCTCTTCTTATTCCAATTTTCAACCAATCTCTTCCTATAAATATACATCCAAATCTGAAACTTGTTTACTTCAAAAAAACCACACCCCAGTCCGAAAGCTTTCTTTGTCAAATGAAGGTCTCTTATTCTTTCATGAGTTATTTGTTAAATTATCTTTCCAATGATGATTTTAATCTGACAATGTTCTTCTCTTTTTGTTTGTGCAGAAGAAGATTGTTTTGAAGGCGCATATGGCCTGTGACAAATGCCGTACCAAGGCATTGACAGTTGCAGCATCCGTGGAGGGTAATTACTAATTTTGCATGAGATGAGATCAAGTTAGTAATGTTCAGTCTCTAGTGAGAGGACTGATAATTTAAGTCACATGTCAGTCTGTTACAAAGACTTGTTTTGATGACTTAATGTGATGTAGGTGTGGAATCGGTGACGATCCAAGGCGAGGACAAAGACCAATTGGTGGTGGTTGGAGAGGGCGTCGATGCGCCATGTTTAACGGAGAAGTTGAGGAAGAAAGTTGGTTGGACTGTCATAGTTACCATAGAAGATGTGAAACCTCCGGAGCCTAAGAAGGAAGAGAAGAAGCCCAGCACTGAAGAAGAAAAAAAGGATGAACCAAAAATTCAGTGCATGAATTATCCATATTATGCCGGATGCGGCCCGGTGGTCATCCACGATATTGTTTACGATTCTCAACCAACCTGTTCGATCATGTGATGATGCGATGACATTGAGAACTTTCTGTAGTTGAAATTTGATTCAGCTCTATGTAACTCTTCATTGGATCTGTTTCTGTTTTTATCTTGCATACATATGATGACTGAAGGAGTTGTTTTATTTGAGTAAACTGAGGAAGTTCTTGATGTTACTTGACATTTGCTCAATGTTTGTGAATCTGAAAAATTAAAAAAGATTATAGGATATTTGAATACTCTGAATGATTTGAAAGCAAATATAGATATAATGGTATTTATAATTTGAAAATATTCAAATCTGATTTATATATATTACAATTCAGGATTGAGTTAGGTCTAACACGCGTTGGACAATTTAATGCTCCAACGCAATCGTGACCGTCCGATCTTATTAAGTTATTATGATTAAGATATTATGTCAGATTTTAAAATTAAAATTAAAATCAATTAAATTCTAACATTTCCTTTTTAAGATTCAATTAAATTTTGTATTTCAAAATGATAAGATTAGATGATCATGATTGTATTGGAGCGTCAAATTATCCAACACACGTTGGACCTAACCCTGTCCCTCACAATTCCTGTTGTGGATCAAATCCAAAATCTCATTAGTTTTTATTCTAATATTTGTTGAGAGTTTATTTGATAAGAGATGAGAATTTGGCAAATTAGTATGTTAAGATAGAGTATGTTATAATCCTTAGCCCCTGTTTGGAACGTGGATATGTTTTATTTTAGGGTATAGATTTATCCAAGCATAAGTGAGTATAAATAGGGATAAAATGATTTTGTGTTTGATTGTGTTTTGAATTATTCTCGTTGGTAAACATAATTATAAATGTTTTGTTGTTTGGTTAAAATGTGAATAAAGTATGAATAAATATTTATAAAAAGTAAAAAAATAATGATAGTTGATTTAACATGTGATTTATAAGAGGTGATGACAGTTGATTTGACAGTAGGCCCACATATTATTTGGATAGAATAACCTTGGATAACTTTAATTCTAGGGGTTGATTGGAATCCATATACCACTTTATCAAAGTTTATTCTGGCATACTTCATCCGGAGTTATCTGAGGTAAACAAACACACAATTTTTGTTATCCGGGGTTATCCGGGTTTATCCAGGCTCTTATACCGGATCCAACGGGGGCTTAAAGTGTAAATATTTATTAGGAGTTTTATAATATAGCAAGATCTATTGAATAAAGTGTTTCTAATTATAACATCTTTTATCCCTAATATATCATTGATCTTAATTATTAGTTTCCATATTAAAATCTGTCTATTATCTATAAAAACATTCATTTAATACTTGAATGAAAAGATTCAAATTTGAATATTAATTAAATTTAAAAATAAATATGAATATTGAGATATCAGATCCGTCTTTTTGTTGACGGTCACCACACACCAAAGTTTTATTTTTATGTCATTCTCTTTCTCAAAATTAATATAAGAGTGAAAGTGTCATTTCTATGAGACATGCAGTATGGTTTGCCACCCACCACTGGTTGAAGAAATCAAAAGCATGGATAAGTATATATGTTAATGGCTCTTAGTTTTTAGAGTTGGTAGATCTGTGATTCTTGGTGACTCATATAGTTTCATTCAAAAGTCAAAAACACTATCTTCATTAATTAATTATAATCAATCAAATAATTTCGACGTGCAAGGAGGATGGATGACTAGTTTACAAAGGAGTTTGTCTTGATATTATTCTCGTATGATTTCAGATCACTGACTTTTGGAACCTGTCCTTTCAAATTTTAGTGAAAAACTATCATAGGTTTATGAAGAGCTGACTTCATCAAACTAATAAAATAAAATATTGGAATACAAAAGGATTTTAAGTCAAAACAAACTTGGGACACATGGAGAGAGTGATGGAATATGTGGGACGTCATCGGACTTTGTCATCACTTGCTTTTATAACACTAAAAAGTACACTAAATTTTCCGATTTGAATTAATTGCCTTTTGTCTTATTAGGAGGCAAAGAAAAAGTGTCACATGCTATAAAAAAATCATTTCAATGGGATTCAGTTGTCTTGACAGAAATGAGATTAATTTTTAGATTGCATAACTTGCGTGATAGATGCATGCCTCTTCTTTTTATGTCTTAGCCGGTCGGATACCGTCAAGATTGATTTTAATCAATTTAATTAATATTAAACCGCATAATCTATTAAACTGTACATTCAATTATTGAACGCAAGTGTTATTGTCCTATTGGATCCAATAAAACTTGGATTTAATCAATACCATTAGCATTTTTACCTAATAATTTGTTGTGTAATTTGATTAATAAGCTGTGTAGTTTCATACTAATAGTTGTGTCATTCCATACATACATTAAACATCAATTTGAATTAATGATTTTGTTTGTCTTAACAGGGGGTAAAGAAAAGTCTATGATTCCAAAGATTAAGGGTGTAGTAGCAAATGAGATTGTGTTTCCTCGTTTTTGCATTATTATGTAATGCCACTTATATATGCTGGATTTTTTTTCCATTTCTTTCAGGTGACTTTGTTCCAGTTGGTCATCAAGTTGAATCGATGTCAACCCTTTCGGAAAGCTCATCAGGAAGAAGATTATTCAATTAATATTACTGTATATGTAACATGCATCCACATTTGTAGTGATTAATTATTTTAAGATTAAGAATCATTAAAATATACTTGCACTTATACATAAAGTTACAAATAGTGAAATGAATTTACTAATTAAATAATGTGACATTAATCTAAGCATGTAAGGAACAATTATATTGCAAGCGAAATGATTGACCTACTAGGTCATGGAAAAATCAAGAAATTGCTGCATGTATAGAATGTGTATAATCTAGCTAACAATCATAATGGTTATAAATAAAAAGTTGATAAATTTATATTGAATTTACTGTGTAAGTATGATGGTGTCGATTCACTCACCTAATGAGTATTGACTAGAGGAGTGATTTGATCAAGAAGGTCCAGACACGCCCTAGTTAATTTTAATGCAGGTCGTGCCCTGGCTAGTACATGCCACCATACCTACTTATGGGTTCGGATTCAATGCTATTGTTCCCATACCATATATTGTCTTGAAATTGAATGGTTAAAAGATGCTAACACATGTCTCTTTTTTTTTAATCTTCTTTCCATTCACCTTTTTATGGGCTCCACATAATTTTTTTTTCTTTTCAAGTACACTAATGTGCCGGGCATCACATTCAGAATGACTTTAACTCATTATTCACATTCTTTAACACATTTTCATGGAAAATTAACTTTAACAACTTAAACTTAAACTTGTGACAACTCAGTGGATCGGTGCCCAAAAAAACTTGTGAGAATTATTATCAATTTAATATCAACCTTAACAACTATAAGGGACCTTTTATTTTCATTGAAAAACAAGCCTACAAATGGAGCTTGGCAATTCCATTTTTCTGTTCAGAGTTTGAAACTGTAGAAGGCACACTCATAGAATACTGAATTGACTTCTTCTTGTTCCTTAACAAATATCTTTGAATTATGGAACCACCGGCCAGGTCCAAAAGAACTGGAAAAGAGAACACCTTTGTTGTATGAAGCTTGTAATTTAATTCCACTACCCAAGTGGACAGAAATAGACAAACCTAGCTAGTTATTACACAAGAGATGGTTGGTTGGTTAGGTTAAAGTCAATAATGACTTCTAATCTGTCTCTAGTTTCCTCATTGTTCAATGGAAAAGTGTAGTATTATATTTGACCTTAACATCTATGTGGAGTAGTTGTTAATGCATGATATCATCATCAGTTATATATGTCAATGGCCAAAGTGCGCTATGATAATGACTATATGAATTATATGTTGGGATTATGTATGGGGTCTAGTATATCTACATCTTATGACCATGCGATCTGGGTGATAACTATATGTTTTTAAAGTGGCCTAAAAGTTAATTGATTTGAACATCTCGTATATTCACATATTTGCTTATTCAATTCATTGATTTATTGTTTATTTAATTGTACATCAAAAAAGAAAAAGAAATAAAAGAAAGAAAAGATCGCTCTCATCTCTAGGGAGCACAGCAAATAGGAAGATGTTATAACATGATAAACAAAGGAACAACTGCAAGCATATATTGCATAAAGGACATCGATACACTTGGTCACTACATACTTACCGGCCTCAATCCACCCAGTATATAAATTCTCTAATAGAGTACTCCATTATATGATTATATACTCAATTAGAAAAACACAAGAAAAGATATGTATTTAATTATTTCAAATATATATTTCAATTTTTTTTGTCTAAGCATGTACTTCATGTTGAGATTTTGTTTTGGATCTGGTGGGCCCACATCAGACAATCACGACCATGATAAAATCATTTTGGGGTGGATACCCAATTGCTAGAGTTAATTATGAACAATTCTATGTTTTTGTTCAATTCTCTATTCATAGATGGCTCTCACAATTCTCTACTCATATAATACTATTTTTTTTTTTGGGGACAAAAATCGACTTCTTAGTTAGACAGTCATTTAGATTAAATTTATTGACTTCTATTATAATTAATGCATCTATATAGTCCCACATTGTTCAATTAAAAAGTGTATAGCATTTAATTTGACTCTAACATCCATGCGGCGCAGTTGTCAAGGTATCATCAGCAGTTATACATGTCAATGCCCAAAAAAATACATAATCAATCAAAGATCCAAGAATTCTTTGATTATATATGCTGGTCATACCTAAATCTGTTGGAATGTATAGTTGTCATTTTATCCCCTTTAATCGATTTTTGCCATCGAATGATTCCCTGGAAACTCACCAAAGGGAGCTTTTCGAAACCCATGTAATTTGGGTAATTATACCTACCGAACCCATAAATGATTTTATACAAAGCAGCGTTGTAAATGTTGTTTGGTAATGGAAAGATATTTAACTGATTTATTGAAATCCGGAATCACCTCTAATCTCAGGATACAGTTGAGGAGACCACATGGTGTTTAGATTGATTATACAACAATCACAAATATATATATAATATATATATATATATATATATATATATTTCCGATAATATGCGGTCGTGCGGTCGCGATCGCGGGCTGTCCGATCGCGGGTCCATCACATCCAACGGTCGACGTGAATCGCACCCGACCGTCCGATGCGATGGACCCGTGATCGACGGCCCGTGAATCGCGACCGCACGACCGTATAATATCACAACTCTATATATATATATATATATATATATATACGTGATTAGGTGTGGTCGTGCGGTCGGTGCGGCCGCGATCACGGGTCCATCGCATCCGACGGTCGGGTGCGATTTACGTCGACCGTTGGATGCGATGGACCCGCGATCGGACGGCCCATGATCGCGACCCGCACCCGACCGTTGGATGCGATGGACCCGTGATCGACCGCCCGTGATCGCGGCCGCACCGACCGCACCTAATCACGTCCCTATATATATATATATACGCTCGCGATTAGGTGCGGCGAACGACAGGTGCGACCGCGACGTGTGCCGTCTGATCGCGGGTCAATCGCACCCGACGGTCGACGGGAATCGCACTCGACCGTCCGATGCGATGGACCCGTGATTGACGGCCCGTGATCGTTGCCGCACCCGACCGTCCAATGCGATGGACCCGTGATCGAGTGATTCAGTGCGGGAATGCGGTCGTGCGGGAAACGACGTCGATCGTTCGATCGCGGGTCCATCGCATCCAACGATCGAGATGAATTGCCCCCGACCATCCGATGCGATGGACTCGTGATCGCTTCCCGCACGACCGCATTCCCACACCGAATCACTTCCCTATATATATATATATATATATATATATATATATATATATATATATATATATATATATATATATAACCGATTACATGCGGTCGTGCAGTCGGTGCGGCCGCGATCACGAGCCGTCGATCACGGGTCCATCGCATCGGACGGTCGGGTGCGAATCACGTCGACCGTTGGATGCGATAGACCCGCGATCGGACGGTCCACGATCGCGACCGCGACCGCACCTCATCGGTCACACACACACACACACACACACACACACACACACACACACATATATATATATATATATATATATATATATATATATATATATATATATATATATATATATATATATATGTCGACGATTAGGTGCGGTTTGCGGTCGGTGCGGTTTGCGACGTGGACCGACGATCGCGGGTTCATCGCATCCAACGGTCGACGTGAATTGCACCCGACCGTCCGATGCGATGGACCCGTGATCGCGCACCGCACCGACCGTAAACCGCACGTAATCGCATCCCTATATATATATATATATATATATATATATATATATATGGTCGCGATTACGTGCGGTATGCGGTCGGTGCGGTTTACGACGTGGGCCGTCCGATCGCGGGTCCATCGCATCCAACGGTCGACGTGAATCGCACCCGACCGTCCGATGCGATGGACCCGTGATCGACGGCCCGTGATCGCGCACCGCACCGACCGTAAACCGCACCTAATCGGCTCCCTATATATATATATATAGGAGTGCTTAGGTGCGGCGTCGACCACGGGCCGTCGATCACGGGTCAATCGCATCAGACGGTCAGGTGCGATTCACATTAACCGTTGGATTCGATAAACCCACGATCGGACGACGCACGTCGGATCCGCACCGTGCAGTCCGTCGCACGCTATCACTCGGGTATATATATATATATATATATATATATATATATATATATATATATATATAGGGGTGATTGTGTGCGACGGAACAGCGGGTGCGGCAGCGACGTGGGCCGTCGATCACGGGTCCATCGCATCGGACGATCGGGTGTGATTCACGTCGACCGTTGGATGCAATGGACCCGCGATCGAACGGCCCACGTCGCTGCATCAACAAATATTCAAAACCGTGTTGAAGAAGAACAATGTTGTTGAACAGACTGTCGACTTTTCAGGTGTCCACATAAGGAGAGAATGAACAAGCTAAGAGAATGGATGATGCAGCTTGGGTGATGAGTGGTGGAAGATATGATGTTGAGCATGAAAGCATGATTGAGAACACTCGTAACAGGTGGAATGTCTCTGTCTTAATTATGAGAGAACAGAAGCCACACTTTCATATACAGAGAAGATAAAAAGAGGGCCCGTCGTGGAGACGCTCATCCGATTAATGCATTTCGCCGACGAATTTCCAAATCCATGGGCCGGTGGTCTGGGCCTCTCGTGCGTGTGTAGGCATAGATATATAATTAATCATCAGTTATATATGTGAATGCCCAAAAAGATATATAATTAATCAAAGAACCAATAATTCTAAGTTGAGGAGACCACGTGTTGTTTATATTGATTATACAACAACCATGCACGGATTGGCGGGGTTCCGAATATCCAAATTATTGAACAGGTCTTCCATATCACGGAGTAAGGGGTACAACGATCGAGTTCGGGTCGAAGTCTTTTCTATTCGACCGTTCTCAGGACGGGCAATTGGGCATGCCATGTTTTTAATTATCTACTCTCTCTCACCCCCAATTCAAATATGTTATATACAATCTTCTAATAATAGAATATGACTACAGTTTTTCAAAACAACCATGCATGGACTATAAATACAACCGCAAGAAAAATTATATGTCAGTCATATGTATGTGCAGCCCCATCCACGCTACTTCTTTATTATTGATTTTCTTTTTTTGAAGAATATAATTAAGATACATTAGCCTATTGAATTACATACTTTTACAAATAACAAATTATATACTGAGATATACATTAAGTTATATTTTATTTAAAAAATAATAAATTAATTTTCATATACTGCGATAGTGCAATGTACACTACAATAACATAGTGTATAAACAGTCAGGGGACCACTTTTAGACTATATGTGAAATTGCAAAAATGTTTGAGTGCATCGACACTCAAAATTGTATTCGACTGTCGATCTTAGTTGTTGAGCAAATGACAATAGATGATATGGCCTGACTGCCTGGGTGATGACAATGAAGGCTTTTAGCTCGGGTGGTAGATTTTTTTTTTTCTTTGGAAAATGATACTCTTGTCACCATCATTTTTACTGAGCAAAACATGATTATAGGTCCGAATGAGGGGTGAGAGGATTAGAGAGTAAAACAAAACAAAATCAAGAAAATGTTGAGGGTGAATGAGAACACTTCCTAACAGGTGGAGTCTCTTTGTCTAATTAATGGGTGGATTCTCTCCCGTTTCTCTCCTTTTTTATTCTTTTTTTTGGCACATTTTGTGCTTCATATTCGTGTGTGAGAACAAAAGCAACACATGATATACGGAGTAGAGAAAAAGACAGGCGCTGTTAAACTCAAATTTTTTTTTATAATCCAACGTACAGTTTTATACCCCATCAGAAATTCAATAAAATATATATCTTATTAGATGATGTATATAATTGGATAAAAAAATTTTTACACTCACTAAAAATGAGTTCATTTAATTCGAAATAGAGCGATATACATTTTTTATCAAAATATATATCATATTAGATGATGTTTACTATTTAAAAATAATAATAAAAACACATGAGGTCTGAGTTTTAATTGATAAAAATTACCAAGTCTCCTAATAAGACAAGGCGTGCGATCTACCACCTTGCTCTTATCCATTTCGCCAATGAATTTTCAAATTCATGCCTTACATGCGTGTACTTAAACTGTGGTCCAAAAAGTTTTGGACAAGTAAAATAGAAGGGGGTGATGATACACTCAGTCTGTTTTATAGTCCTCTTTCCACTCCTATATATTATGATAATACAATATACTGTATTATAATATACATGGTTATATTATAGTTTATGATACAATTTTTTTTATTTAAACTAAAAAATATATTAGTGTATCTTAGTATATATATATTTAATTTCATATATATAACAATATTCACTTTAGAATTTTTCAAAACAACTAATAATCAATATGACCAAAAGGTGTGAGGGAACAAAAAAAAATTCTACGAAGAAATGGAAGCAATTTTTTGGCGTTTTCACTTCCCAACAAATTTAAAAACGTGTTGTGATGACCCCATGAAATGAACTGTGACATTTTCCTGGTAGAAAATAAAGGCAAATCAAAGGTGATGCAAGAACTCAATGGGCCTAACATTGCAAAACCATTGATTGGAGAACTAGGAATTTCAAATATGGCCATCCAAGAAAGAACATATATTCTAGATGTGGCCCTTCCTGCATCAATCAATTGCGTTACATACTGTCCAAGTCAAGCAAGTCGTATTAAATCATTCTATTATTATTATTATTTATGGAAAGAAGACTGAATAGTCAAAGTCGTCTTCAGTGGATGGAACAGTATCCCTCATTTGTTATTATCCACTCAAGTGATTTTGTAGACGACAATATAAAATATATATGTTTGCAAGTTGTAACCATCGCTATCAGAAATGTGTGTTTTAGTTATAAATTTTTTTACCAAAGAAATAAATTTCGTTGGTAGAGGACTTTTACCAAGAATATATATTCATTCCTTCATAAAAAAAATTTATAACTTATATTGTGTTACCAAGGACATTATATCCTTGGGAAAAGTGTTTTAGAAATTTTTGGCTTTTCATTGGTCATACCAAGGAATATATTTAATGAATAAAAGTTCATTTAAGTTTAAAAAAAATCACTTTACGAACAAATGTGTTTCCTTGGCAAAGATTGTTCAGATTTTTTTTTACGTATTACCAAAGAAATTTTCTTGGAAAAAAATCTTTTAGTTATTTTTTGGCTTTTCTTTACGTATTACCAGGGGAATATATATTCCTTGGTATACGTTTTTTTAAGTTTTTAAGAAAAATCATTTTCAGTTTTTTCACAACGAAAGAATTACCTTGGTATAGATCTTTTAGAATCTTTTTATTTGTATTAACAAGGAAGAAAATTCCTTGGCAAAAATAATTTATTTATTTTAATGATTTTTATTTTTAAATCCCTGTAAATTATGATATTTAGTAATCAATTTTTCTCTTCTTCATATTTCTTTTCAGATCCTCAACTTTAAACGTCTTTTTCGTTATTAGTGTTAAACAAAATGTCTGTCAGTTTGGGGCTAATGGATAGTTGAAAAATTTTAAACTACTCATCCTTTAAGTGAAAGACACCCAAATAAAACAATTTCCAATATTTTTTTTTAAAAAGTAAATAAATAAATAATAATAATAGTAGCCAAGTGTAGCGAACAAAATTGTTCCTTACAAATTTTAAAGATATATGATATGCTCGAAGAGCAAATCAATACATAGGAAAAATATGGGTAAACTCGATCTTTTAATCCTTTGATCATCGGTCTCCTTTGAAGAGTGTCTCGAGAATTACAACTTCATGGATTTTTACAAGTTTGTAAATTTTAAAAGGAAGAAGAGAGCGGTGCGTGATCCTTCGGGCCTTTTGATTTTGGGTCTTGTTGTTTAGAACAAGCGATGTTTTTTTCTTCACCCTTCTTGAATTCTTTGATTTGAGATTTAATTTGAAGCTGCTTTTCTTTGATCTTCCCTTCTCTGGACTTTCTCCTTCGTGAACAGAGTGAAGATATTCTTCAAGGAAATGTGGAATCGAGGGAGAGTTTGTATATCTCACCATTGGATTTTCTCCACACTTTTCTTTAAGAAGAAGGTGTTATCAAAGGAGAGTTAGAGAGTTTCTATTTCTTTCCCTTGGATTTTTCCACACTTCTTCTTCTTCTTTCTTTAAGGGTGAGTGCTTCTTTCTTTGAGGGTGAGTGAGGTTCTCTCTTTCTTTTGATGAGTTTTTCAAGAAGAAGGTGGAATCGAGAGAGAGTTAAATAATTTCTATTTCTCTCATTTAGATTTTCCCCACGTTTTTTCTTCTTCTTCTTCTTTGGCTTTCCTACTTATCTCCCTTGGCTTTTTTTTTTGTTCTTGCCCTCTCACCTTGGTCTTTCCGTCTCCCCCCTCTCTTCTATTTATAGAGGAAGGGAGGGGTGGTTATAAGATAGTGGATAGTTTTAAGAGAGTGAGTAGTTATGATTTTTTTTTTTTGACTTGGCCCTACCTTGGCAGGGCCGTCATGCCAGCTTGTCTAGGCCGGACTGGACTTTGCCCGGGCATGCCCGGACTGGCCTTGCCAACTTGGCAAGGCTGTCCGTGGCCTTGCCCGGCCAGGATTTTTTTTTTGTCAATTTTTATCTGTCTACACCAAGATTCTATAATAATGAACATGTTTAAGGTGTCGCTTTTTTTTCTGGGAAGATGGTATCCAAAATAGGCTTTTACTCATTTGTGTTTTGCACAATTTCTAATGGATAATTTTTGAACATTTGGTATTATTAATTTCAGTTATCTGTTGTTTATCAAGATTATCCCTTGTTTGAACATAATTATAAATGTGTAATTCGTTTTTATAAATGGATGATTTTTACTAATTTGTTCAAGAAAAAAAAAACAAAATGAGTGTCTTACCAACTGAATTTATGGTTTTACCAGAAAAATGTATTGCTGGTAATATATTTTTACCGAGGAAATATGTTTCGTTGGGGAATTTTTATCAAGGAAAAAATAATTTCGTCGGTTAAAACATTTAACGACGAGTTTTCTACGATGAACTTAGCAAAGAAAATTTTGTAAAATCACTGGTGACTTTTACCAAGGAAAGATTTCCTTGGAAAATAACATATTTCATGTAGTCATGAGATTGAAGTAACGTGTGTAAGTGTGTTCACACCAATATGAATAATCTCAATATATATGAAGTTGACAATATTTTTGTACGTAAATATGATAGAACTATAAATTTTAGGATGGTGGATCGAAATTTTAGATCTCAAATGATTTTTTTGATTTTAGGATGTGTTTGGATTGGTTGAATAAAATTCGGGGTCACATCGTAATGTTCAATTGACAAAGAAAAGGAAACAGAAACAAAAACAAAAAATAAGTAAATGTTCTATAGGAACTTGGTGCCTTTGGTCAAGTTTGAACTGTGGGCACAAGGGGTGTTAGGTTTCCACACACTTGGACTAACCATACTCCGATCCATTAGTAGAATATATTGATTTTAGGTCCTTATGTATGGGACCATTTAATTTAATTCAGTCATAATTAAATGGTATCTGATAGAGACCATTCAATGATCTTGGCGGTTGGCTTGTCAATGTCAACATATACATAATTTAATGTCAAGCCGCGTGACTACACTGTATAGCCATGTTATAAAGTTATGTTTTTTATTTTTAACGTGTATATCATCTAATAACATAATATTTATTTTTAAATCACTCCAAATAGCTTATTTATTTTTATATCATTGAAATACATAGAAATTATGCATATTTACTTTTGAACTAACAATCCATATAAATTCATGATTTTAGATTATTTGTTTTTTCTTCTAAAACTCAATACTTTTTTTATTTACAGATGTGACTTTTAATGCACTTCTATTGGCAAAGTGTATACATGATTTTCTGTGGATATGTAGAGTATTATTTTGCGCGTGTGTATTCTGGGTGTACATACAATATAATAAAAAGGACACTTTGACCATGTTTAAAAATTAAGAACAATCTTTGGAAATGATTAAATACGAACCATGACTAACATCACAGCCAAACCAAACCGATCTAGATCCATTAATTTGAACTTTTTTTAAAATTTGACCTCATAACAATAAAATAATGTAAAGACAAAAGAGGAAGACTTGGTCATATAAAAATATTTCCTTAATAGTATTCACACAGGTCGGATGCACATATATATATATAGATCGAACCACTCAACTGATAACTCAACTCACACAGCACAATTATCTTATTATTTATCCTACAAACCTTCCAATCTTTCTTTGTTCTCTTTAGATCTTCAATCGCTCGAACTCCCATGGCGGCGAAGGTAAAACATCATTCGAATTTTGAAAAAGAAAGTTGAATGTATATTCTCTTAGTTGTGAATTCTCTTGTCAATCGAGAGTTATGGATCCTTATTCTCTTGTCAATCGAGAGTTATGGATCCTTATTGAGAGTTATGGATCCTTATTCCATCTGATCTTTTATTTCCCTCAAGCCAATAATATTGTGTGTGTTATTACTTGCAGCAAAAGGTGGTGATGAAGATCCCCATGAATGGTCAAAAGAACAATAAAAAAGCATTACAAGCTGTCACCAAGGCAAAAGGTATTCACCTGTTTAGGCCCCCTTCAGACTTTCTTTTCCTAGTGTTATTACCCCTGTGAAACCAATGACAATATTGTCACGTACATGAAATAAAAATTATTTAAAATGTACTTATATGGTTTTCACAGAACTTTTAATCCATTTCTCTTCAAACCTATCCTACATCACAAAACCACCCAAGAAATCAATGCACAGATTTCTTCCGTGCTTCCTCACTGCGTGAATTTGACATCTGTGTAGGTGTTCAATCGGTGGGACTCGAAGGGGACGACAAGAGCCAAGTCGTCGTGATCGGGGAAGAGATGGACTGCGTCGACCTGAAGAAACTGATACAGAAAAAGCTTGGCGGCTGGCTGTGGTGCCTAAAGAATAAGGTTCATGTCGAGATCGTCTCGGTCTCGCCCGTCGAAGAGAAAGAAAAAGAACCCGATAAGAAGATTGAAGTTGTGCCGTACCATTGTCCAGAGCCAGGGGTGGTGACTAGGTACGTATATGATGATCCATGTTATTACAGGGACCCTTGGCGCATTTGGTGAATGATATAAGACTATGGAGAGTGATTTCTACTATGCCTGAGTACTATATATATATATATATATATATATATATAGTTTTGCAAATTTGTTCTTTTGAGTGCATAAGAGAGATGCTTTGTTTTGATGTGGAAGTTTTGTGATAGGCCGATGTTGCCTTAGTTTTGTGCATATATTTTGAGTTTGGCTTATAAAGCAGAGGATGTGTCTTTGTTTAAAATTTAATCACATGTTGATGTTTTTTCTTGGTAAGTGTGTATGTTTCATTCAAAATCCTATAAATGTACAATAATTGTTTATCCAACAAACAGAGAAAAACAAAAAAAACAGAGGAGTTGAAAACAGAGGACCTTCCAAACTCTCTGAAGGGCCAAGTTAAAACTCACAGAGATGGGCTGAAAGCAAACATCCAAACTCTCAGATGTGGATGTATAGAGTTCAGGTGTAGCAACAAATTAACAGTGTAGAAGTTGAATTCGACCTTCACAGTCCTCCTGAAGAAGTTGTGAAAATTCATGCCAAAAACTGGACGGATCATAAAAGTGAAACCCTAGGGGATTGATGAACAGCGAGAAGGTCTGCTGCCCTGTTTCCTTCCCTGAAGATGTGAGAAACCGTCCACAATTACATGTTAAAATGAAACTTACGGATGAACAATTATCTTTTCTGTGTTACAGTCACTATCGCTGTCTTTGGAGTCTACTATTTTTATATACTTATATATTTCTTATCCCCCCGTATAGCATGAAGAATTAGGCCAAAATAAGGAAAAATACAGAAGAATAGTAAAAAAAAGTTGTTTGTTTTAACAGAATAAACTCCGATAGTTATGTCTGGATAAGTTAGGATAAGGCCTGATAACTATTCTAAGGAAATGTTGGAATTGCTTATCAGGTCTTATTATGCAAATGGATAAAAATACCTTCTCTGTCATTTTAAAAAAATTATCTCACCTAACAATCTCACACAGATTTCAAAAACTGTCACATCTATCAAATCAATCATATATTTCTCACACTATTCCTATGGGTATAGTTGTCATTTAAAAAGTTATAAATTCTTATTCATCCCTTATCAACCATTTATCATCACTTTATCCAAGATTAATCAAACAACAAAAAAAACATTTTTACGTTTTTCAATGAGAATAACAAAAAATGCAACCAAACAAAAAATTGCTTATTCAGTCTGAATTGTTATCTATTCTAGTATAGCTATCAGGAGCGAATAACTCAATGTCACACCCCATACGGAAGGTATCTGTATAAGTCTTCGGATTACTTCTACAAATGCAAAGGCGTCAATGAGTAGGTTGTTGCTTCCACAAATTGCATGTGGAGTCAAACATTGCCACAACAGCTGCACTTTTAAGTCAAATCTTATTTTTAATGTAAAATGCAGTGCGCATTTTTTTATATAGTTTTTTTTTAAAAAAAACTGAGGCATTCCATTTCCACTGTAACTGTAACTGACTGATGAGTCAAATGAGTGTCCTCCCACATGTATATCCCAATATGGTTGAACATCTTTGTATGTAAGTCTGATACCTTGCAGAAGTATCAATTTTAGTGGTTGTGGATCAACATTGAGAGCACAAGTGGGTTTTTGAATTTACGCTGTGTGGATTGGTTGGAAAATTTGCGTCCTCCGTTTAGATGTGTAATAGGGGTGAGAATATCATGAATTAAATGAAAATAATGGATTTTGGTTGTTTAAGAGCCTTGAATACTCACCAACTGAATACCCACCAACTATTAGAATTAAAGTTATTTCATGTTATTTGACCTAAATAATACGTGGGTCTACTGTCAAATCAACTATAATAACCTCTTATAAATCACATATCAACTCAATTATAATCATTTTTTCACATTTTATAAATAATTATCCACATTTTATTCATATTTTATTCAAACAACAAAAACAGTATCATTACATTTCCTAATGAAAATAATTCAAAACACAAAATCACTTATTTTACTGCTATATCCACTTATACCAGAATAATTGTACATCCAAGAGTGAGTTTTATTCTGTATCCGAATAGGGGCTTAGTGTTCAATTGACAAATAAAAAGACAATAATAAATAAAAGAGTGGTGATACATAGGCTCCAAATCACAAGCCCCATTCACAAGCCCCATGAGATGTTATTATTTTATTGGTTGATTTTGAATGATTTGTTGACTTTTGAAAAAGTGTAAAATGGTAAAATACGGATATGCCCTTCATTAAAAATATATCTCATTAACCCAAATCCCTTTTTTTTTCTATTCAGTTACAAATCTTTCATATTAATTTCAGTTACACCCTATTTTAAAATTTAAATTTTGAAATCTTTATGAATTTTCTATTTCAGTTATATCAAAACTTACCTAAATCACACTAAAACTACCTAAATTATTTTTCGTTAAAATCCTTCAAACAGCAGTAAAAACATTCCTACATGTTTACATCATTTGTTACATTTACATTAACACTATTACATTTACATTACATAAATATTTTACATTTCATGCAATATTTAAACAATTTTAAAACGAATCTTTATATTTCATGGAAAATATCAAACACTTGTTTTGCTGTGAGTTACACTTAACAAATATTACATGAACTATTGGTTTCATTATAATAAAAACTGTTACATTTATATATATGTATTTCTAAATGTTTTACATTCCATTCAATTTACCCGTAGTTCATTGTTACATTTATGAATGTAACAAATATAAATCAATACATATATGCAGTTGACTGTTACATTTACGAATGTAACAAAAACGACACAGATTTTAAAAAACGAAGAATGTTATATATATAAAATGTAACATTATAAAAAACAAATCCAACTATGAAAAATGACATTCAAAACATAAATAAAACCTGATCCGGTAGGCGTTGATAGAAGATCCAACTCCATAAAGAACAAAACAATGTTTTCGAACTTCACAAGATTAAAAAATCCGAGAGAGCTACGAGGTAAGCAGCAACAATGGCCACAAGTGGACTATTGAGGAGGAGAAAATGCAGAGAAGACAACAAGAAGAAGAGATGGGTCTTCGGAGATCACCTTGATTATGTTCCGTTATTTATTTATTTGTTTAGATCTCATTCAAGAAAATAATAATAATTCGGTTGGGATATGCATAAAGAATTAATGATACTCCATGATTTTCAGAATAAATCTTGATGTTATTATCAAGTAAAGGGTATAATATGTAATGTTCCATTGCCACCTCATGGGGCCTATGATGGAGCCTGTGAAGTTGGGGCCTATAAAACATTATTGTAAATAAAAATAAATAATGCATGCTAAGACAAGAAGAAAAACCCAAAAATGGGACGCCTAACTGGGGGGTTTAAAGTGCATTGTCTAATGTCGTCCCGGAGACCTCCCCCCCGGACCGCTCAATTATTCGGTGATGACTATTCCAGTTGGAGAGAAGGTGATCCTCATTATCCTGGTAATGCCTCGCCCCTACTCGGAAATGGAAAGAGCCACCATTTTCTACGTATTTTCAAAGATAAAGCTATTAAACATTGTATTATTGTTAAAAAAATCTGAACATACCAGTTTAATTGTCTATTGGACTGTCAGATTTTTCAAAAATAAATGATATCGGAAACCCACCGTTCAATAATCTAGGTGGTTGACTTGTCAATATAGTCTATATAATATAATAGAATGCATGCTCAGATACGCGTAATCGCCCATTTCGGACCTAAAATGACACTTTCGTCGTAATGGCCATTTCGGACCTAAAATGACACTTTGGGAAATATATATATATTTTTTGGTGGGTCTTTTTTTTTCTTCGGGAAATAATTAGATATGACTAAACATAACAAACCAGTCAAACCAATCTCCAATAATTTGACTTGATTATTTAAATCTATACCTCATGAAAATAGAATGTAAAGACAAAGACCATAGACCATAGTAGTCATATACAAATATTATCTTCTGTCAACACAAGTCGGATGCCTACATATATAAACACTCAACTGACAACTCAAACTTATTATTTGATTACAAAGCCTTCGATTATTTCTTTGTGCTTTGAACCGCACAAAAGTATTTTGATGCTTTAAACGCTTGAAATATAATTTCTACATTATCTCAAAATTAAAAAGCCTTTGATTCTTCCTTTGTGCTATTTAGATCAATCGGCTCGACTCGCATGGCGAAGGTAAAGATCATTCGAATTTCAAAAAAGGAATGTTAAATCTGTGAATTCTTGGTTGTGGAATGTTGTACATAGCGGAAGTGGAAAAAACAAATATCAAAAACACAAATAACAAGAAGAAAACATATTTACGTGGTTCGGTCTAAGCCTACATCCACGGGACTGCAAAATAGCAGAGCATCCACTAATAGAGTTGAGAATTACAGATACATTCAGGCTTACATGCAAATCTTCATTGGAGAGTCTCTTTCTAACTATCTCACTCAACTCCATTAGAGCCTCTAAATACAAATGTGCAAAAACCAAGCCTAAGTCTAAATTTCAAAGTCTCTCTAAATTGTTTTGGGTTCTTTTTTCCATATATTTTTTGGTAAAGCTTGAGATTTGAGTTTTTCGTTGTTTTGGTAAGGTTTTGAGTTTGGGTTTTTGTTGTTTTTGATAAAATTTCAGATTTGTTGTTTTGCTGTTCCGGGTAAAGATAGATCCATATCTCCCTTCTTGTTTTTTTTTGGGTTTGTTGCTTTTGAGTTTTTAGATTTTAGGTTTTTAATTTTTCTATGGTTGATGTAAGATTGATGTTGTGGGTTTTCAGTTTTTATTGATTTATTTATTGAAGGTTGATATTGTGGGTCTTCATATCTGGTTTCAATTTTTTGGAGGCAGTTAGAATTATTTCGGTTTGACACCTTCTCTGGGTTGTGTGTTGGTAGTAAAACATAACATTGGAGAAATCAACTATATGAATGCTGTAGTCTCTGGAGTCGAGGGTTCACTTAATTTATTTACATTTGGTCATTCCAAATTGAAGCATTGATTCTTACCCTTGTGAAGCATTTCATTCAAGTATGAGAAAGGGTAGGTATTTTATGTTATCTCTATCAAGTGTGATAAAGTGTGTTTGATGAAATGTTTATTTGAATATCGATCATTTTTTTAAGAGCTGTATGCGTTTATCCATTTTATATACTCAATTTCATCATCTCTCTTTATGTATAGCAACAAAACATGATCACCAAATGAAATCAAACATAACAAGTCATTATATATATGAAGTAGACACTCGATTTCGCTACAAATTTCTAATAATTCATACACACACACGTCCAGGATTCAAAGCTAAATTACCCTTCATCACCATCCATCAAGGTCAGTCAACATTCGAGGAAATTATTATAAAATGTTAATCAGATTTAATTCACTCCACCTTTTCAATGGCGACTGGGTAGACTGAGCCTACAAAATCATGTGATCTATGCCCTGAGTTTTATCACCAATTGGCATCTCTCTCTTTAAACATACTCTGCAACTGTTCATCTTTTAGCATTGTTTTTAGTCTTTAGAAATGCCTTTGTTCGACAGCGAAAGAAGCTCAAATAAATGTATATACCTCTTGATGCAGCACGATCATGGACCATTAAGTACCATCATATGGATGATTATGAATGATTTGTATTTTTAGTATTTTAGTTTTATTTATTAGGATTTATTTTTATTTGTTTTAGTTATTGTGTTTATATTTGAATTTCAAATCATTGTTTGAATTCAAATTTAAATTTTAGTTAGGATTAGATAAAGATTTGATAGATTTGTTTGTTAGTTTATAGATTTAGATAATTAGTTGAGATCCTAGTTTGTTAGGATTCTCTTCTATAAATAAGCATGTAAACCAATTGACAAGGGAAGATTATTGAATTTTGAAGTTTATTTATTTTATCTATTGTATTTTGTTAGGAGTACTAACATTTACATAGAAATACCAAATTTCTGGCATTTCTGAGGAAATCAACAGATATTTGAAGCCCAACATCCCTGGTATCCTTCTATTGAAGAATCAACAGCCTTGTTGAAGCCTGCAGATTTCGTATCCCTGAAGGTCGATCGAATCAGCAGAAGAGCGTGACCCCTCACGCTGCATCACCTCTCCACCTCTTTCCCGCTCTGTGGAGGAGAGTTGGAAACGGTGGAACACCTCCTGTTGCTCTGTCCCACGGCAGCCCACATGTGGGGTTGGTTAGGGTATGTGATGCAGCGTGAGGGGTCACGCTCTTCTGCTGACTCGATCGACCTCCAGGGATGCGAGATCTGCAGGCTCCAACAAGGCTGTTGATTCTTCAATAGAAGAATACCAGGGATGTTGGGCTTCAAATATCTGTTGATTTCCTAAAAAATGCCAGAAATTTAGTATTTCTATGTAAATGTTAGTACTCCTAACAAAATACAATAGATAAATAAAATAAACTTCAAAATTCAATAATTTCTCCTTGTCAATTGGTTTACATGCTTATTTATAGAAGAGAATCCTAACAAACTAGGATCTCAACTAATTATCTAAATCTATAAACTAACAAATAAATCTAACAAATCTTTATCTAATCCTAACTAAAATTTAAATTTGAATTCAAATAATGATTTGAAATTCAAATATAAATACAATAACTAAAAAAAGTAAAAATAAATCCTAACAAATAAAACTAAAATACTAAAAATACAAATCATTCATAATCCTCCATATGGTGGTCCTTAATGGTCCATGATCGTGCTGCATCATTCTCCCCCTCTTCAGAAAAATTCGTCCTCGAGTTTAGTTGAACAATTTGGTGATGAAGCCCGAGCAATTGATGACGTGATCCATTGAATTTTGATGGTGTAACTTCAAGGACACTCAATCGATCGAAGCTGACGACGTTTGTGTTCTTTCGATCTCTAGTAGTCATGAAATTTTTTTTTTTTTTTTTTGGATTGGAATGAAAAGAAATATTTGTGGGGATGGGTGTTTTGGAAGGAAAACTTAAGTATGAGGGGTTAAATGTAATTTTTTTTTTTTTTTTTGAAATTAAGGGGAGAAAGGTTCCGGTGGGGTCTGGGGTTGTATGGGGTGGAGTTTTTTTTTATTTTTGATAAAATATAGATGATGGATAGATAAATAGGATATGGATTCACCAGTGGCAGTGGATCTGCAACGACAACGACGGCGGCACGCGACGACTCTCGACAGAAGCGGTGGCTGTGCTGGGTAGCAGCAACGACGACTACTGTTCGGCGGCGGCGGAGCTCGGAGGCAGTGGCTCTCGACGGCGGCGGCGCTCGACGGTAGCGGCGGTTCGCGGTAGTAGTCGCAACTTGGCTCTGATACCAACTGATGCAGCGTGAGGGGTCACACTCTTCTGCTGACTCGATCGACCTCCAGGGATGCGAGATCTGCAGGCTCCAACAAGGCTGTTAATTCTTCAATAGAAGGATACCAGGGATGTTGGGCTTCAAATATCTGTTGATTTCCTAAAAAATGTCAGAAATTTGGTATTTCTATGTAAATATTAGTACTCCTAACAAAATACAATAGATAAATAAAATAAACTTCAAAATTCAATAATCTCTCCTTGTCAATTGGTTTACATGCTTATTTATAGAAGATAATCCTAACAAACTAGGATCTCAACTAATTATCTAAATCTATAAACTAACAAACAAATCTAACAAATCTTTATCTAATCCTAACTAAAATTTAAATTTGAATTCAAATAATGATTTGAAATTCAAATATAAATACAATAACTAAAACAAATAAAAATAAATCATAACAAATAAAACTAAAATACTAAAAATACAAATCATTCATAATCCTCCATATGGTGGTCCTTAATGGTCCATGATCGTGCTGCATCAGTATGCGACCGATGTCAAGGAAGGGTGATAAATCCATTCGCACGCGTGTGTTGCAGGTCCTTGTCCCAACTGGGTTGTGGGAACTGTGGTGGACAAGGAACAATGTTATATTCACAGGACACCGCTACTACTTCGAAGTGTGGGACAGGGGAGGTTTATAAAAAAAAAGAACAGTGACTAGTTTCAAAATTCCTTTGAAAAGGATAGTTCTAATATATGCATAGCTCCGAATAAAAAAAATTATGTACAACATGAAAAAAAAAAGTTACTTCATGCAATGACGTTTTCAAAAAAAAATTACAACTATGCATAGGTGGCTGGTTTGATTAGTCTACATGACTAGTTTAGTAAATATTTAAGTAATAATTATTTTTATGTTATATTTTTAATCTAGCTATTGTTAGTTTAAAAGGCCACATAAAACTTTATATTGATTTATTTAAAAAATTGTCATTTTGAGAAATACAATAACAAAAAATAGTAACAAAAAATACAGATAAATACATTTTTCAACCCAAACATAAAAATCATTTTTCAATTCAAACTCAATGTTTTATAAAACAAATGAGATCAAGGTCAAATTTAAGAAAAAAAGGTTTAATTAAAAAAAAATTATAACTCAATGTTTTATAAAACAATTTTATTTATATTGAAGAGTCATCCTCGGTTGGGAGTCCATGGTCGTCTATGCTTAAGACTAACCCAGATTATCAACTTCTGAATCAGGACATAGACATAGTCTCATACCCGCTTAGAGGGGTGGTAGAGTAGGGACATCCCTGACTCTAGGAGACACCCCTGGCTCATCGGGGATGCAACATCAAAACCTGCCGATGGCAGGTGGAAGTGAAAAAAGTCACACAGCCCTTTGGGTTGAGTATGTTCGGCGTTGTTTGGTCATGTTTACTTAGTAGTAGTTGTGTTGTAATCGGACCTGTTGTCCTGTTCAGGGCCTTTGTGAACCAAAAAACAAAGGACAGAGACATAGGTGCAGGGGCGGAGCCATGTAGGGACAAGGGGGAGGCTCAAGCCCCTCCTTGTATTTTTTTTTTTTTATAATGTTACATTAGTCTTTTTCCAGTTCTAAATTCAGTTTACAAATGTTTTAAATTTTTTAAAATCAGTATCACTAATCTAATTAGGTATATGTTTTTATAAAAAAAATGAATTATTTACTCTAATGAATTATATGAATGCATTTATAGAAAATGTGAAAAAAAGTTATCGAAGCATCTTCCTTGTTAAAGTGAGTATAATTTTGATAATTTTCTATCGACGCATATAGGACTGGAAGTAGGGCTGAAATAAAAACATTATGTATCAACATTTTTTTTTATAGTAAACAAACAAGAACAGTTGATAATATGAGTTTAATATGAATATATTTATTGAATTATAATAAAAAAGTTGGGAAAATCAACTCAAATATTGTTATAAAAAAAAATTATTTTGTTTAGGTCTCTCAAATTTTTTAATATATCAAAACACCCTTAAGTGGTGAATATATATTTTCTAAATTCTTTAATCTATTTTTTATCGCTTACCCCGTGAAATACTTTTTACATACGATTATACACTCTGTGTATGTTATTCACTCATACATTGTTATTCATTCTCTCTGTTTTATATATCAACCCTTATTATGTATCTTATGTATACTATTAAGAGTCGGTTTAATAATCAATCATTTATCAACTATTTATAATCACTTAATTTAAGGTGAAACAAACAACAAAAAAATCAATTTATATTTTTCAATAAAAATAATAGAAAAGACAACAAAATAAAAAAATAAAAAAAACGGATCAAATGAAATGACCCTCACTAGCTATAGACACCAATGACATTCTCCCCTTAAAGACTACGTCATTTCCATACAAATCAAATAGACCAACTAACGGCCTCAATGAATTCCCGTGTGTGTGTGTGTGTGTGTGTGGCTGAGATAATATATGGTGTGGTGTACATGAATCCAACAACAATTTAAGATAAGATGATACAAGAAAACATGCTTAGTATTCATGATAACATTCCATCCTGTGCATAACAATCTGTTTCACCATGCAGAAACACTATTCTGGAAGCAACAATAATACCATATAGTAATGTTTCATTATTCTATTATTACACCATGATCACATACTTGGAAGTTTTAACATAAAAAATTCTACCAAATTCTGAAAATCGATGCATAAGTCTGGCATCTTTTCCAGATTATTACAAGCCTTACAATTCCTTGATCACACTTAAAGTCTTAAAATACATACCATAAATTTAAACAAATTCTGAAAACCAATACACAAGTCCGACATCATTACGAGCATTTCAACTCCTTGATCACACACATAAATTTGAACAAATTTCGGAGAAACGATGCACATATAAGTCCTGCATATTTATTAACATACCCATTCATTATGAACAGAGGTCCAGGCTTTAGATGTCCTCGCTGTCCGCATCACCCATTGAAAACTGAAGAAAACAATGAAAATAACAATATATCAATGTCCAAAACAGGCACAAAAAAGCCCATAAAGATACATAAATTATTTATTATATAGGAAACTTCAGCGTAAGTTGGACACGTGGGTTAGAGATGGGGCAGATGGGACAGTTTCATGCAGAGCTATTCTTAACTCTAAATGAGCTGTGGCCTGTGGGTTGTATTAGGAAGACATTGAAATTAGCTGTGTATTTAAACGTCTCAGTGTAGATCATCTGACGTTTTTAGTTAGATAAACTCTTCGTAAAAACATATTTTAATTCTATAGAAAAATGATATAGACTAGCAACTAACTCACCTTGGATCATCTGGATGTGCTCAATTCTGGGACGATCTTCACCTCCATCTATACGTAATCTACTGTAAAATTCCTCACTCATATCCCACAAGGTCAGCACTTTGAGGTGAGCGATGTGTTCGATCCCCAAGGGAACCTTCTCCAACTGTTGGCAGCCCTCAATCGATAGCTTTTGGAGCCCACACATCGCTCCCTCTCCAATCTCCATTACCTTCAGTTCTTTCAAATAGGTTATATCTAGTACCTTAAGTTTCTTGAACCCGCCTTCCCCACAACGTAATTCATTCCCGTCGTAAGCCCAGGCCAGCCCAAGTTCTACTAAGTTTGGAAGATTTTGAAGGGATTCAAATGGGTCGTCCTTCAATTTGGAAAACAGTAGGCGCAACCTGACAAGGTTTTGAAGCATTGTGATCCAGCTTGGTAAACTTTCTAACATCCCTTTCAAATACACACGCTCAAGTAGCTTCGGCGGTTGTGATAGACATAAATCAAGAAGTTCATTTTCATGCCTTGAAGTAACATCAAAAGAAAGCAGGCCTTCCATATGTTGAATTGCATCACATAAATCCCTCCCATCTTCAGTTCTGAGCTTTATAATCCCCAGTCTCTTCAGTTGGGTCAGCTTCCTGAGCTCTTTAATTTGTCCGGATTTACTATCCCTCCCACCCACATCTACAAAACAAAGCTTTTGAAGTTCAAGCATCTGTCCTATCCCCATCGGCATCCTCACACCTTTTACATCGGCGGCCACAGATGATATTGAATAATCGTACAGATACACAAGTAAATGACGCAATTTCCGTAACTTAAGTATCTCAACAGCGAGTTCACGTACCATTGTTCCCTTAAGATCCAATGTTTCTAAATTGCGAAGTCTTTTGATAGACTTGGGGAGTTCACGAATTGACGTATCACGCAAGCTCAAATACCTCAAATGTAACAATTCTGTGATTTCATTGGGAAACACCACTAGTGGCATACCATCCAAATCCAACACCTTCAACAACCGAAAACTGGAAAAGAATTCATGCGCAGAAGACGTGGAAAATGCAGTTCCGTCAAACATGAAGAGAGACCTGACATGGGTGAATCCTCTCACTTGTGAAGTAGCATCAAAGCTTCCATGAACAGACAAACGCCGAGGTCTGTTATGCATTTGTAAGCCATCTGTACTTACAAATGTAGTGAAGTTCTCCTCCCTTGCTTTTGAGAGGATGATTTCCCTCACCACATCATGTACGCGACAACTGATCACTTCCCCATAACTGTTTCTGTCCGCTATCAGAATCAAGCCCCGCTTGATGAGAACATTGATGTATTCCTTTGCGACCTCTTCAACCATGATGTTTGGTTGATTGCTTTTCACAAAACCTTCAGCCATCCACAAGCGTATCAACTTAATAAATTTGATCTCGTAGTCCTCCGGGAAGAGGCTAAGGTACAAAAAACAAGATTTGAGATTATAAGGCAGATCATTGTAACTAAGCAAAATGATCCTCTTCATATTGACAATGGTGTGCTCTCTTTCATCATACATACCGAAGCCGCCACGACGGACCCTCTCCCATTCACTCATTGTCTTATCCTTTACAGCCAACATTCCTCCGATCGCCACGATGGCAAGAGGCATCCCCTGACATCGCTTGACTATATTTAGAGACAGTTCTTCCAATTCATCGGGACAACATCGGTCTGATGGAAACGTCATTCTGCGGAAGAGGTCCCAGGATTCATCGTCTGTCAGCGGTTGGAGTTCATAGAGGTGACCAGAAGTTAATGTGCATGACTGCGCTACACTGACCTCACGAGTCGTGATTATGATTCTGCCGTAACTGTTAACTGGAAATGCAAATTGGATTTCATCCCATAATTCTGAATACCAAACATCATCCAATACAACGACATACCTCTTATCTTGTAAGTGGTCCTTGAGTGATTGCCCCAAATCATAAACATCCATCTCATCTAGACCTGGTGGAAGCTGATCCTTTCTTTGCTTATGCATTGTCTTTATCAAGTTTCGGATGATCTCAATAATAGAATAAGGTTTGGATACCACGATAAAGGCAAAGCAGTCGAACGAACTCTTCACCCTGTCATGATTATAGACTTTCTTAACAAGGGTGGTCTTCCCCATACCTCCCATCGCAACCACAGAGATCACAACCCGTCCTGGCTCATCATTTGTCAGACATCCAAGCAACTCCTCTTTGGGCCCATCGATACCGACGAGTTCAGCTTCATCAATGAGCAGCGAAGCCATGCGAGGTCCATTATATCTATTGCTGGAATCGTGGTGGCCAACCACATCGAAGTTGTACCTATTTTAGATTGTGTGTTAAAAAAAATAATAATAACAATGTAGAGAGCAATAGGGGTATTAATAAATATATCGCAAACACTTGTACGCATATATATTAATGAGAAATATCAATGAAAGAAAGAAATAGCTGGCCTGTAACGTGGAAGCCAGTAATTTGTTGTTGATTTCTTTTGTTTATAATTCCCTGTTAAAACAATATAGGATAGGCATGCTTCTTAATATAATACAGAATTGGCCTACCTGACTTTGTAGTAATATAGAAACAGCGGAAGATATAGTCTTCTTACGTTTGCTTCACAAGATCTTTACAGATAATAAGATTGACTCCTGATTGGAATAAAATGCTACTAGAGCAGTTTGATGTCCATCCTCTAAGTCCAAAGGATAAGATTGAATCCTTAACACTCCCTTTTGTGGATATACATATATGTTGTTTTATTTCACACACCCTTTACGAATGGATTTCACTCCCTTTCATAGGGATCTTCTCTCAACCATTTGAGAGAGAGTGGTGGAATTTACACAGATGTGGGAAGTTACAATAACCGATCTTGTAACTTACGACCACATCCCACGTCCCCTCTCTTTGTAACCCCCTCAATCACACGTCCCATTGTGGACGCCAAAACCAACATTCCCTGAGTCACTTTTGGATAATAAAAAAAATTAAGTTATTCTTATTTTTATTATTATTTTAGTATAAATAAAGATAAAATAATTTTTTTGTTTCATTGTGTTTTGATTTATTCTCGTTGAATTTATATTGTTTACATAAAATGTGAATAAGAATTTATAAAATGTGAAAAAATAATGACAGTTGACTTAACAGTTGACACAAATATTCTTTTAGCCCCCCATTTGGATATAAAATAAGACTTATTCTTGGGTATACAATTATTCTGGCATAAGTGAGTATAAATAAGGATAAAGTGATTTTGTGTTTAAAAGGATAAAGTGATTTTGTGTTTAATTGTATTTTGAATTATTCTCGTTGGAAAACATAATAAAAAAAAATTTATTTGGATAAAATGTGAATAAAGTATAGATAAAAATTTATAAAAGGTGAAAAAACGATGATAATTAACATAATAGGTGATTTATAAGAGGTGTATGTAATTTGATTTCTTTTGTTGATCCCACAATAAAAGACTTCTCTCGATCATAATCAGTTGGTAAAAGACATTAAAACTATTTTTTGATACTCACCTAAAAATATATATATTTTTTGGGGTAACAAAACAGTTTTTTTGTTAATTTGAAAATTATTAGAGCAACAAGCTTTCATATCAAACTTGTAAAAGAACAAAATATATATTAATATACATAATCTTAACGGTGGACGTAAACAAAAAAAAATCACTAAAATGTTGCAAGGATATTAATTATTTGTTGTTACAAAATTCAAACGCTGCAACGCATAAAAAGTAGTAACAAATTATAACATTATCCAAATAAAAATGATGTATGCACGTGCGCAAACCCAGCTGAAATCGGTAATCGGTTTGACCCACTCCGTCTCACGTGCATTGGCCGTCTCGGAGACGTGACCCAGTTAACACGTCTCGGAGACGTGGGATTGGTATACCAGTGTATGTAAGATGTTTTTTGAGATATGACTATATAAAGATACAGACCATGATACACTTAAGTCTATTTTTTAACTCGACTTGCAGTCTTATACATTATAATAACGTAATATATATTGTATTATAATAATGTATAGGGTTCGATCACAGTGTATACATGAAGCAAAAATAAAAATTTAAAGCAAAAAAAAATGTTGTTGTTATTATGTCACATAATCTATTACATTGATATAAGGGGATCATATGTCAAATCAATTGTCATCGATCAATGACAGATTTTGCATGTATTCTAAGAAAGAAATCAAGCAGTTGATTACTTTGCAACACTGCAAACGGCACCATGATGTACTTCTCTCCTATCAGACCAATTCGATGAAACCCTTCAATTTATCCTAGCCAAAGATGATGTTGGAGAGCAGTACAATTGATGTAGGACAGATTATGCAGATATTTGACATGGTGAAATATATCGATGAGATATTCTGGATTAGTTGTTATACAACTAACAATTCTTTTTTTTCAAAAAATCATTTATTTATGCCTTTAAATTAGATATTTTACTATTTTTAGTAAGTTTTAGATTTGTGATATCTCAATCATAACAGATCGGAATTGATTTCTATCAATTCTTATGATCATTTAGGATCTTATAGAATATGAAAAATTAGTTTTCGGATAGCTTATATCATTCCCAAAAAGGAGCTTTCGGATATAAAGTCTACAGTACCTGCTTCTCCTATCCGCGATGTCGTGCACCTGCAACTTGATTTCTTGCACCCGCACAGCTATCTGACGGCGCATCCTCAAGTGGAGTGCGCACTGGAAGTTCCGAAAGAGGAACTTCATCAGTCTTCCTCTGCCCTGACGATGGCGTGCCAAGTGGAGCAGGTACTCTTCCACGACGTCCTCTGTATCATAAGCAGCCTCTCTCAATTGTTTCACCCATGTCTTCACCCCATCATCACCATCTTCCCTTCGGTCAGCTTCCCTCAAGCAGGAAACCATGGATTCCAGCTCATTCACTATGTCCCTCACTTCGGCATGGACGCCTCCCAGCAGCCTGACCTCATTCTCTATGATGGGTTTCAACACATCGATTAACAAGTTTACAGCGCTCTCTGCCATCTCTCTCTCTCTCCCTCTTCTGATCAACAATGTGGTGGTCATCTTGGTTCAAATTGACAAGTATAGTTTCTTATGAGCTTCTACTTGCATAAATATTTTAATACTTTTGTCAACTTGGTCTTCTCATTAGTGGTTGGTTACCACAAACTTGCATTTTTATATAGGGAAAAATCGATATAACTCCCTGTAAACTTGTCAAAATCGATATAGATCCCTGTAAAATCACAAAATCGTTACAGATCCCTGTATTATTAAAAAAATATCGATTAAGTCCCTACCGTAACATTGACAAACCCAGGGCTTGGTTAACTTTAACCATACCTGTAAAATGACAATAAAACCCTCGTACCTTTCTGAATATATTATGGAAAAATCTCCTTAAGTCCTTGTATTCTTAATAAAATCACAAAAAGTCCCTACAAAGTTCAAAAATCACAGTAATTCCCTAAAAAGTTTAATAAATTGTTGATTTAATCCCAACTGTGACCCCTGTTAACTCACATGCGGTTAATATTAACCAAACAAATAAATTTATTAAAACAGCCCTCATATCTCTCTCACTCAGTTCATGTATCATACTAAGTTTATATATGTTTTTTAATGTATCACATATGGCAGTTATACATCAGACCAAGTTTTTATATAGTGTTTAATGTATTAATTTTATACAGATTTTAGGGACTTATTGCAATATATGGTGTTTAATTTATCAATATTCTAAGTTTATATATGGTGTTTATATAAGTTGTTGTTAATATATCAATAGGAAGGCCCAAATGCATATTTGACTTTACAGATAAAATGAATCCAACGACTATTTCTTTTACCATTGATAAGCTTCCAAGAGGGATGAGAACACTGAAAAATGAGGGGTATTTTTGTCTTAAAAAATGATTAAATATTATTTTCTAAATGTTTTGGAGGACTAAATCCAATTTTATACAGATTTCAGTGACTTAGTGCAATATGAGGGCAATTTTGAAATTTCACTTGGCTCAAGGGCATTTTAGGGATAGAAAATGATCTATATAGATTTACTCACTTTTATAAGGACTTTTTTGAATATTAGTTTCACGGATTCCGTTACCCAGACGGAATATTCGCAGCAGATACTTTTTTTAAAAAAAACTTTTAACTCGGGGACTAAAATAGTTAACTCGGGCAAAATATAGGGACTTATATCGATTTTATGATTTTACAGAGACTTAAATCGATTTTGACAAGTTTACAGGGAGTTATATCAATTTTTCCATTTTATATATCAAATGATTATTTATAAACCCAACCATGTCACTGATCCAAAGGGTATCAGAATAATTAATGTCTCTATTGGGAGACGGGATCCAGTCAGGATTGGATCCCGTCAGTTCAGTCAGTACTGAACTGCACACTATTTCAATTGAACTGCACAATGTATAAATTAAACTGCACAACCAATTGTTGAATATAGATTTTACTCTTCTATTGGATACTGATGATACTTATAATTTCATATTTTCTCTAATAGCTTATTAGATTCAATAAGAGAGTGAAATATATACCTAACAATTGGTTGTGCAGTTCGATTTATATGTTGTGCGGTTCAATTGAAAAGGTGTGCAGTTCAGTACTGACTGAACTGACCGGATCCAGTCCTAACTGAACCCGGTCCCCTCTATTGGTTATCCATATTTGACTTGGATGCCAATCACTATGATGGGCTTCAACACGTCGATTAACAAGTTCACATCCATCTCTCTCTCTCTCTCTCTGATCAACAATGTGGTAGTCTTCTTCTTGGTTCAAATTGACAAGTATAGTTACTTCTCAAAAAAAAAATTGACAAGTATAGTTTCTTATGAGCGTCTACTTGCACAAATATTTATATACTTTTATCGACTTGGTCTTCTCATTAGTGGTTGGTTACCACAAACTTGCATTTTTATATATCAAATGATTATTCATAAAGGAAAGATCGATATAACTCCCTGTAAACTTGTCAAAATCAATTTAGGTCCCTGTAAAATCACAAAATCGTCATAGATCCCTGTATTATTAAAAAATATCGATTAAGTCCCTACCGTAACATTGATAAACTCAGGGCTTGGTTAACTTTAACCATACCTGTAAAATGGCGATAAAACCCTCGTAGCTTTCTGAATATATTATGGGAAAATCTCCTTAAGTCCCTGTATTCTTGATAAAATCATAAAAAGTCCCTGCAAAGTTCAAAAATCACAGTAAGTCCCTAAAACGTTTAATAAATTGTTGATTTAATCTCAACCGTGACCCCTGTTAACTCACATGTGGTTAATATTAACCAAACAAATAAATTTATTAAAGCACCCCTCATATCTCTCTCACTTGGTTCATGTATCATACTAAGTTTATATATGTTGTTTAATGTATCAGATATGACAGTTATACATCAGACCAAGTTTTTATATGGTGTTTAATGTATTAATTCTATACAGATTTTTTGGGACTTATTGCAATATATGGTGCTTAATATATCAGAATTCTAAGTTTATATATGGTGTTTATATAAGTTGTTAATGTATCCATAGGAAGGCCCAAATGCACATTTGACTTTACAGATGAAATAAATCCAACGGCTATTTTTTTTTTACCATTGATAAACTTCCAAAAGGGATGAGAACACTGAAAAATGAGGGGTATTTTTGTCTTCAAAAAGGACTAAATATGATTTTCTAAATATTTTGGATGACTAAATCCAATTTTATACAGATTTCAGGGACTTATTGCAATATGAGGGCAATTTCAAAATTTTACTTGGCTCAAGGACATTTTAGGCATAGAAAAGGACCTATATAGATTTACTCACTTTTGTAGGGCCTTTTTCGAATATTAGTCTCACGGATTCTGTTACCCGGACAGAATATTCAAAGCAGATACCTTTTTTATAAAAAAAAACTTTTAATTCGAGGACTAAAATAGTTAACTCGGACAAAATATAGTGACTTATATTGATTTTATGATTTTACAGGGATCTAAACTGATTTTGACAAGTTTACAGGGAGTTATATCGATTTTTCCTTATTTATAAACTCAACAATGTCACTAACCCAAAGGGTATCAGAATAATTAATGCCTCTATTGGTTACCCATATTTGACTTGGATGCCAATTTCTCTATGATTGATTTCAACGCGTCGATTAACAAGTTCACAGCGCTCTCTGCCATTCCTCTTACTCTCACTTTGTGTTTGGATCACAGAAAATATGCGATCAACAATGTGGTAGGGTGCGTTTGGTTGTGCGATTGCACAGCGTTTGCGATTGCAGGAAGCTGCGTTTACAATCGTGCAACTAAACAGTTTTGCAATCGCAGTTTTAAATCCAGCGATTGCAGGCAAATAGTGTTTAAAAGCTACGATTTCAAAAAGCTGAGAAAGTTAGCTTGCTACAGAATCAATTTTGCAATTGCGCAACCAAACGCACCCGTAGTCTTCTAGGTTTAAATTGAGAAATATAGTTTCTTATGAGCCCCTACTTAATTGCATACTTTTGTGGACTTGTCTTCTCATTAGTGGTTGGTTATCATAAACTTGCATTTTAATATATCAAATGATTAAACCCAACAATGTCGACTGATATAAAACCCTCATTTGTTTTGGGTATAAGTCTCTGGATAACCCCAGATAACCTCGGATAAAAATTTTGGTGTGTTTGTTTGTCTTGGATAACCCCTGATAAAATATGTCAAAATAAACTGGTATAAAGTGGTATATGGATTCTAATCAACTCCTGGATTAAAGTTATCCTAGATTATTCCATCTAAATAATATGTGGGCTCACTGTCATATCAACTATCATTACCTTTTATAAATCACATGTCAAATCAACTTTCATTATTTTTTTACTTTTTTAAATCTTTATCCATATTTTATTCACATTTTATTTAATCAACAAAACATTTATTCTTACGTTTACCAACAAGAATAATTTCAAACACAAAATCACTTTATCTTTATTTATACTTGAATAAATGTATACTCTGTCATAAATCATATCTCCATTTTAAACGGGGTAAAAGGGTACATAAATAATTAACGCCTATATTGGTTATTCAAATTTGCCTTGGATGCCAATTTTTTTGTATCTATTAGTATATGACAATTGTTAGTGTATGACAATTGTTAGTGCATTGCTTTTCACATGGTGGGGGACCAAACGAGTAATAATTAAACCAAATACAAACAAACCATTTTTGTCCGCGTTGAATATAATTTCTAATCAATTATTAGAGTACAAAACTACAAATGATGAAAAATTAATCCTCCAACACTTTAGATTACCATTTCGAATGCCATTTAGTTGTTCTGAGTAAATAACTAGTCTAAAAAACTGTGATACAATATTTATTTATAAAAAAAAATTTAATTCAGAACACCCTCAAAATGGGTGTTTGAAAGCCTGAAATAAATGAGAATCTATATGTCAGAATTAACTGGTATAAAGTGATATATGTATTCCACCCAACTCTCAGAATTAAGTTATTTCGGGTTATTCAACCCGAAAAAATATGTGGGTCCACTGTTAAATCACTTTTTAAAAATCAACGGTTATCATTTTTTCACATTTTAAAAATATTTATTTACATTTTATTTACATTTTATCTAAACAATAAAAACATAAATTTTTTATTTTTAAGTCTCCACAAACCATAATATTTAGTTATCGATCTCTCACTTCTTCTTATTTTTTTTAATCCTCATATTTAAAGAATAATTCATTTTTAATTCTGGGAGGGACCTATCCGTAAGTTATATTTTTTTTTAGTCTCCGGTAGAGACTAAAAATGAACATATCCTATAAATCTGATAATTAAAACCAAAATACGAATAAGTGAGAGATCTATCACAAAATACTATGGTTTGTGGGGACTTAAAAAAAATTTAAAAACTTTATTATTACGTTTTTTAACAAGAATAATTTAAAATACAATCAAACAAAAATTATTTAATTTTTATTATATTAAAATAGTCTAAAATACCATGATAACTTAATAATTTGCGTTGGGTTTCAACAACGATCGAGGTTGTCCTCCTCACATTAATTAGAGCCAGCTCATGCGGACAAACCACATGGCCTGTCAATTATTATATAGTATTCTCTTTTTTCCCACGATTATTATATAGTATTCTCTTTTTTCCCACGTACAAAATGTGCATAGAAGCCAGCTCATCACAAGGACAATGCAGTTGGGCACGCAATGGGAATAATAATGGGGCACGACTCATGTCTCTTTTTTTTGGGTAAAATTGACTCGTGTATCCTTACAGACTATAAAATTAACATTTAAATCAAATTTTAAATTGGATTAAAATTTAAAAGAGCAAGTACTTTTCATCATCCTATTAAACTGATTCAGATGTTCAATTAAGCACAAAACTATCTATTATCATCTTCAGAGTGGATGATATTTCAGAGATGTTGTTTCCTTATGGATATTTTAGAACCACTTTGACCTAGAGTTTAGGTTCACCCATGCAGCTCACGGGCCATTGAGACTCCTTGACCAATTGCTTGTGCGCGCAGTCCAAGACAGTAAATATTATTCCCATTGTTGCAAAGCAGCTACTCATATAAATCCAAAGTGCAACCATTCTTCAATTGTTGCGAAGCTGGGCTAATTGTATTAAAAACTTGAAAAACAAAACAGACTCAGACTTGTAAATATTACCATGAATTTCACTCTACCTTCTTCTATGTGACCTATTATTCTCTCTCTTATGATCTCTGGAAACAACACCAGTTTGGGTCCCACGAGTTCATTAGCCTGGTGGGCAGACAACGTAATCTTGCCTGAGTGAATTTTGGAATGAATGAGATATTCGGACAAGTTTTAACTTCAATTATAAGGGCGTTTGGATGTGGGAGTGTATGTTTGAGAATTAGCATTTAGTTTGTAGGAATCTGTCTTTCCACATATTATGAAAAAATTATTTTTTAGACATTTATTTGTAAAAATTTGTGTGTAACTTTTAATTAAGCTAGCTAATTTTTTTCATGAAAACTGGTTTGGAAAAATCAGATTTATGCAAACTTATAATCTTCCCAAACCCACATCTAAATGCTCCTTAAGTATAACGATGACCTTCCGCTTGTGTTCATTCTATGCAAAGCCAAACACATTTATTTATTTTCTTGTTTAAACATTATCCTATCAAGATAAACAAAACTCGATTAACTAAATCAATTCTCACGATTAAGTCCTGGGTTTTAATAATTCTCCGCAAAATAGGTCCTTGAAATTTGTGAAGCGAATGCATGGCAAAAACTGATTTTTTTTAACAATGTAAATATCATCTCATTAAAATACTTGTATCTATCCATCATGTTAACCATAAGCATTTTCAACTTCGATCATTTCACATTTTTTTCTCATTTTACATTTTTTTAATGTAATAGTTGAAGATCATTACTGAATTTTGGTTTTAAATTAGAGACAAAATTGAAAAAATACATATTATTAAACAAGAGAAAATCATCTCTATATTCCATTCAAAATTTTAATGTCATTTAAATGATAGTATTGGATATTTACCAAATCTATCCTTTTGTATTCCATTAAGCCTTAATTAAAAAAAATTATAAAAATAAATGATTTTAATAAGTCATATTTTGTATAGTTATGTTTTTAATTATTCTTATTCCACTCATTTAGGGTGAGACATAATTTAACTTGGGAATAAGGGAAAATAGAGGGAAATAAGAAGAAAAATCCCTCTATTTTAATAAAATAAACCCCGATAGATATACATGGATAAACAAAGAATAGGCATGATAACTATTCTAGAAGATGCTAGAATTGTTGATTAAGGCTTATGTATGCCAATAGATAAAAATATCATGTTATATCATTTTTTAAAAAAAATATTTCACTAAACATTGTCACACATATCTATTGTATAATACACATCTCACGTTTATTCTCAAACACAAAAATTTGACGCAAGGGTATAACTGTCATTTAAAAAGTCATACTCTTATATATCTTTTATTCATCACTTTATTCAATGTGAATCAAACAACAAAAATATCACTTTGACATTTTTAATTAAAATAACAAAAAAAATAAACCAAACAAAAATAAGACAAGGATAATTCCTCGTTAGGGGTGCAGAATAAGTCGAGGATATATTAGGCCTCATGGAGTTTGGATAGTATAAAAATATTATTTATACCACAAGTATAAAAACAAATAACTATATTTGAATAAATTAACGTAATTCCATATGTTGATTTTAAACTAGAATAACACTAGTTTAAATCCACGGACAATATCCAAGACTGGAGATGGTTGGAGGTTCTAATAAAACAAATCCAACACTGGAGAAGGTTCAATCATGTTCAAATATGAATCCAACACGATATATGATAAGATGATACAAGAAAACAGGCTTAGTGTTCATAATGACATTCCATCCTTTGTATGACAATCTGTTTTACCACGCAGACACTTTTGTGGGAAACATCAAGAAAACCATAGGAATACAATACCATATGCAATGTTTCATAGTTAAATTATTACCAACAATTCAACTCCATGATCACATACTTGACGTTTCAACATATATAAAGATCCAAAACTCTGAAAATTTGATGCATAAATCTAGCTTCTTTCCAAGAAAATTACACGCATTTCAATTCCTTGATTCACACTTATGTGGTGTACATGAATCCAACAGCGATTTATGATAAGTGTTCATGATAACTGACACAGGAGCATCTAGTTTCATTAGCCATGGATCCACCCAACTCACAAAATGACATTTATGGATTGACTTAGTGGTTGTTGACTTGAACACTTTGATAGTTGATATTGGCATTTCCAAGTCTTGTTAGTTGTGTTTTATTTTTTAAAAGTAGTTAATGCCTTGAAAATTGTATTGTTCCATTCTCTGGTTCTGGAATTGGAACTATATCTTGTAAGTTGTAGTTAAAGTTTGTAATTAATTTGTTAGCAAGACATGAGAATGGGACAAATTAACATATAAATTGTTTTTCTTTACAAAGCTTGTCTCCTCCCTCTGTCTATATAAGTTATCAAAGTTGAATGGAAAAAAAAGAGTCAAGTTAAATTTAAATTATAGGAAAAAATTCATATAACCCCTTGTAAACTGATTGAACTTCATATAACCCCCTGACTTTTCTTAAAATCTATATCCCCTTGAAAACACATAATAAATCCAAATAACCCCTTGAATAAAATTTAAGTTTACTAGTGATGAATATTTTGTTAATATTATGTTTGGTTAGCCCTGAAAGAAAATACAGTATACCAAAAAAACTTATAATGTGTTAAAAATGTAAAAAATCTTTTATAAATGATGATTTTACCTTTCTAAATAGGGTTTTATAATATGTCCAGCGATGGTAAAATCATCATTTTATATGATTTTTTACATTTTTAACACATTGTAGTGGTTTTTTAATATATTGTGTCTTCAATCAGGGTTAACCAAATGAAATATTCACAAAATATTAATCATCTACTAACGAAAATCTTGTTTAAGGGGTTATTTGGATTTATTAGGTGTTTTCAGAGGGTTATATGAATTTTAAGGAAAGTCAGGGGGTTATATGGATTTCAGTTAGATTTCAGGGGGTTGTATGGATTTTTCCCTAAATTATATAGTCATAGTGAGCCTAAGAGTCGATTCTCTAGTGCAAACTTATCTCTTATCCTTCTCCTTCGGAAATTGAAGATGGCGAGAATCAATCTCTTATCCGTTGAAGGTGGCGACCATCCTCTTATTCTTCTTCGTTCAATCAAATGATCCGTTTGAGGTGACGAGATCCCTATCCCCATCCCCATCAATAACAATCCATCTTGTGCATAACAATCTGTTTCACCATGCAGAAACACATCTGGAAGCAACAATATGAATGTTTCATTATTCTATTATTACTCCATGATCACATACTTGGAAGTTTTAACATATAAAATTCTAACAAATTCTGAAAATCGATGCATAAGTGTGGCATCTTTTCTAGATTATTACAAGTCTTCCAATTCCTTGAGCACAATTAATGTCTTAAAAGTACATACCATAAATTTAAACAAATTCTGAAAACTAATACACAAGTCCAACATCATTTATGAGCATTTCAACTCCTTGATCACACACACATAAATTTGAACAAATTTCGGAGAAACGATGCATAAGTCATACCCATTCATTAAGAACAGAGTACTTCTCGGCTTCAGATTTCCTCGTTGTCCGCATCACCAATCGAAAAACTGAAGAAACAATTGAAATAGCTAGATTAAAGAAGAAGACCATGCATCATAAAAATTTATAAATTATTTACTAGGCAACTTTAGCGTAAGATTCAGATGATGCAGATGGGTTTATCTATATTTTTTGTTACTATTTTTTGTGATTGTATTTCTCAAAATGACAATCTTTTAAATAAATCAATATAAAGTTTTTTTGTGGCTTTTTAATTAAAAATAGCTACATTAAAAATATAACTTAAAAAATTATTATTATTGAAAGATTTACTAAAATAGTCATTTAGACTAATCAAACCAGCCACGAATGCATAGTTGTAATTTTTTAATTTGAAAACGTCATTGCATGAAATAGCTTCTTTTTTTTTCATCACATACTAAGAAAATATAATTAGAATTTGAAATGATAATCTAACTAATCGAGGATTAAATGTTAATAATAAACTCAATGATTTAATTAGTATGTGTTCTTTTAACTTTAAATTTAAATGTTTATTTATATTATTATATATAATATTACGAAGGGATTTTTAGTTTTAAGTCCCCGTAAACTATAGGATTTAACGATCGATCTCTCACTTCTTCATATTTAGGTTTTAGTCCCTATATTTAAATGATATGTTCATTTTTAGTCCCTGAGAGGGACCTATTCCTAAATTATTTAGTTTGCTTTTTAGTCCCTGGGGGACATATTCCTAAATTAACATTTAAAGTAGGGACTAAAACTAAATATGAAGAAGTGAGGGATCGATCATTAAATCCTATAGTTTACGGGGACTTAAAACTAAAAATCCCTAATATGAAATATTGTACCACGTGTTTTAGCACGTACATAAAACTAATTATTTACTAAGAACAACTAATTGGCCTTCGAAATGGTAATCTAAAGTGTGGGGGGATTAATTTTTCATCATTAGAAGTCTCATACTCTAATAATTGAATAGATTCTTAATCAACAGGGAAAAAATGGTTTGTTTGTATCTGGTTTAGGAAAAAGACATAGACAGCCCCAATTGCAATCCGTTTTGCAGTCCATGATTTTTTAAAAATCATACACTCACGTTTTGAAGTGCATACTTTTATATGAAATGAAGTATATACTAAGATACATTAGTGTATTTTTTTTCAGAATGAAAAAAAAATTGAGTTATATACTATTATAGGACCTATATGCTATGATAACATGGCATATACTATATTATCATAGTATAACGGACTGCGTGTATCAGCGCTCATTTGGTTTAAACGTTCATACATTATTATTCGTTTGGTCCCCCACCATGCGCAAATCAATGCACTAAAAATTGTCAATCCAATTACCTATGGATACTAAACCATGTGCCATATACCTTTGGATACTAAACCATGTGCAAACCATGTGGCAAATATAGGTCATTATCAACCGTTATTATCTATTAATGACCAATAATATTAAAACAGATCACAAGATCAAGTCATTATTGACTCTATCCACCAAATCCCCATCAAATATGGTCTTTATTATAGATTATGTCTAACAATATTATCTATTAATTCCTCACTAATGGCTAGATCATATCTCAGCCATCCAATGCAATGAGAAAGATGAAAAACCCTCAACCCATTCCCCATTATAAATAGGGGGCAACGACAGACTAACAGGTATGCACAATTTTCTTTTACAAAAATCTTTATTTGGCCAATATACTGACTTGAGCGTCAGAGGGTCTTCCGAAGAACCCCCACCTCCCGGTGTGATCGACGTTCAGAGGTTGCTGACCGGCGGGACATGACTACCTTGGGTAGAGGAGAACAGGAGTGGTCAGATCCGATTACCCGAATCCGATATGTAAGATTTTTCCCCTCCAGACATATTGTCTATCGCATTCATAGAAGTTAGATGATGTAGGACAGATTATGCAGATGGGACCATCGAAAAAGGTCCATCAGAGAAATTACAAATCAATGGTCACGATTTCAGAATCGCACGAAATTTTACATGATGAAATATATCGAGAAGATCTTCTGAATTGGTTGTTAAACAACTAACAATTCTTATTTTTGAAAAATTCATTTATTTAGGCCTTTAAATTAGCGATTTTATTATTTTTAGTAAGTTTTAGATTTGTGATATCTCAATCATAACAGATCGAAATTGATTTCTATTAATTCCTCTGATCATTTAGGATATCATAGAATCAGAAAAATTAGTTTTTAAATTTTAATATTTTTAGTAATTTTTTAATTTTATGTAATTGGTATAAATTGCAGAATTGTAATATAGGGTTTTCAGCTTATTATCAATAATATTTCAAATTTTCTCTCTTTTGAGGCTTTCTTCCTTGTGTGGATTCAATGATTCCTTGTAGATTCAAGGAATTTATGAGATCTCAACGTTGGTTGAATTTTTTACATAGTTTTTCGCTGCATTAGTTGGTATCAGAGTCAGGTTTTGCCTTGCTGTGATGGCAAATAACAGAGAAGGAGACGACCAATCTAATGGCGCTGGTCGTGGATTGGAGGACCTATGTAAGGCGGTCGATAAACAACGTGATCAGATGCGAGAACAACGAGATCAAATGCGAAAACAACTTCAGGAGATCCGCATGATGATCGCTGACATGAACCTCAACGCCAATAACAAGCATCCTGAAGGTGATAGGAGACGCGCCGAAGGAGTTGTCCAAGGCCGACCTACTGCTCAGAACATCGTTCGACGTCTCACTCGTTATCAACATTATGATGAGGAAGATTCAGAGGACGAGGTTGATGGATTTCAAGTATATCAGCGGAGAGGGCGGCGTATGGAGTACAACGATTACCGATTGAAAGCGGATATTCTGTATTTCAGGTAATATGCAGATCGAGGATTTTCTCGATTGGATCTCAAAGATCGAAAAATTCTTTGAGATGATGGCGGTCCCAGAAGAAAAGATGATCAAATTGGTGGCTTTTCGGTTGAAGAGTGGTGCCGCCGTTTGGTGGGATCAACTCTAGAAGGCTTGGCAACGATAAAGGAAGGCACTTATTCGTACGTGGAGGAGGATGAAAGAGCTTCTCATGGATTAATTATCGTGAAACTTTAAGGGTGGAATCACGACTGAAGATATCAAAGATGCAAGAGGCGATAAAAGCAAATCTTATAAAAGATGGGGATGATTTGAAGACCAACTCTTATGATCTACCATCATCAAAGAAGTGTGAAGATGCCAATGAACCAGAATTTTGCTCAAATCAAAATCAACAAGAGAGCGAAGTTTTAATTGAACCAGAAGTTGGTGATATATATGATGGCGCCGAGTTTGCAGAAGAAGGAGAGCGGGTCAGCCTCATCATTGAACCAGAGATCGATGAGGACATGAGCAATAAAAAAACAGAGGATGTTGTTTTCTCTGATGATTCTGAAGATGTCATTGGAGGAGAACAAGAGGAGTTGTTTCCACGGTCCATAACGGTGACCCCCAAGATGGAAGAGACCCTACAAAAGATCGTGTTGCATGATATGTGCACCATCAACAAGAGTGTTTTGGATTCCATCAACAATGATAACGATGAATATTTTGCAACTACTACAATGATGAAGAGATTTGGGCTACAAATCGAGTGCATTCAATTTTCTATATGATCGGTTATATTGAGAAGAAATTTGAAGTCAAGAAAACGTATCTTTTCTTGTCAAAGGTGAAATACAAAGAAACATCAATTGAATAGTGGAAGAACTCGATGACGAGTTCTTTTGAAGAAGAAGAGTCTGATGTAAGACAGATTATGCAGATGGGACCACCGAAAAAGGTCCATCAGATAAATTACAGATCAATTGTCACGATTTCGGAATCGCACGAAATTTTACATGGTGAAATATATCGAGGAGATCTTCTAGATTATTTGTTATACAACTAACAATTTTTATTTCTTAAAAATTCATTTATTTAGGCCTTTAAATTAGCGATTTTACTATTTTTAGTAAGTTTTAGATTTGTGATATCTCAATCATAACAAACCGGAATTGATTTCTATCAATTCCATGATCATTTAGGATATCATAGAATCAGAAAAATTAGTTTTTGAATTTTACTATTTTTAGTAATTTTTTAATTTAATTTATTAGTATAAATAGCAGGCTTGTAATATAGGGTTTTCAGTTTATTATCAATAATATTTCGAATTTTCTCTCTTTTGAAGTTTTCTTCCTTATGGATTCAAGGATTCCTTATGGATTCAAGTAACTTATGAGATCTCAACGCTACTTGAATCTTTTACATAATTTTTCGCTGCGTGATTAGATTAACACTTCATAAATATATATTTATAATTCTAAAGAAAAATGAGCAGAGGAAACCAACCATATAAACTAGGAACTCACCGTAGATTATTGAGGATTCTACAGAAAATAATTGAAAAGATTTCCGTCACGTCTAAAGAAGTTTTGAATGATTTGGATATGCTCAACTCTGGGATGATCTTCACCTCCATCTTTACGTACTCTACTGTAAAATTCCTCACTCATTTCCAACAGGATTAGCACTTTGAGGTGAGCGACATATTTGATCCCCACGGGAACCTTCTCCAACTGTGGGCAGTCCGCAATCAATAGCCCTTGGAGCCCACACATTGCCCCCTTTCCAATCTCCACGACCTTCAGTTCGTTCAAATGATGTATATATAATACCTTAAGTCTCTTGAACCCGCCTTCCCCACAACGTAATTCATTCCCATCGTAAGTCCTACACAGCTCAAGTTCTGCTAAGTTTGGAAGAGTTTGAAGGGATTCAAATGGGTCATCCTTCAATTTGGACCACCGTAGGCATAACCTGACAAGGTTTTGAAGCATTGTGATCCAGTTTGGTAAACTTTCAAACATCCCTCCCAAAAGCACATGCTCAAGGAGCTTTGGTGGTTGTGTTAGACATAAATCAAGAAGTTCATATTTATGCGTTGAACCCACAGAAAAAGAAAGCAGGCCTTCCATATTTTGAATTGCATCACATAAATCCCTCCCATCTTCAGTTCTGAGCTTTACAATCCCCAGTCTCTTCAATTGGGTCAGCTTCCTGAGCTCTTTAACTTGTCCAGGCCTTCCATCCAAATCTAAATAAGACAGCTTTTGTAGTTCAAGAATCTTTCCAATCTCGATCGGCATCCTCACACCTTTCACATCCTTGTAAGCAGAATCAAGTTGAATATCAACATATTCATACACATGTAAATGACGCAATTTCCGTAACTCAAGTATCTCAACAGGGAGTTCGCGTACCATTGTTCCCTTAAGATCCAATGTTTCTAAATTGCGAAGTCTTTTGATAGACTTGGGGAGTTCACTAATTAACGTATCACGCAAGCTCAAATACCTCAAATGTAACAATTTTGTGATGTCAGGGGGAAACACCTGTAGTGGCATACCATCCAAATCCAACACCTTCAACAACCGAAAACTGGAAAAGAATTCATGCGCAGAAGACGTGGAAAATGCTGTTTCGTGAAACATGAAGAGAGACCTGACATGGGTGAATCCTCTCTCTTGTGAAGTAGCATCAAAGCTTCCATGAACAGATAAACGCCGAGGTCTATTATGCATTTGTACGCCATCTGTACTTGCAAATGTAATGAAGTTCTCCTCTTTTGCTTTTGAGAGGATGATTTCCCTCACCACGTCATGTACGCGACAACTGATCACCTTCCCGTTTCTGTTTTTGTCCGCTACTAGAATCAATCCCCGCTTGATGAGAACATTGATGTATTCCTTTGCGACCTCTTCAACCATGATGTTTTGTTGATTGCTTTTCACGAAACCTTCAGCCATCCACAAGCGAATCAACTTCATAAATTTGATATTGTAGTCCTCCGGGAAAAGGCTAAGGTACAAAAAACAAGCTTTGAGATTATAAGGCAGATCATTGTAACTAAGCAAAATGATCCTCTTCATATTAACAATGGTGTGCTCTCTTTCATCATACATACCAAAGCCACCACGACGGACCCTCTCCCATTCACTCATTGTCTTATCCTTTACAGCCAACATTCCTCCGATCGCCACGATGGCAAGAGGCATCCCCTGACATCGCTTGACTATATTTCGAGACAGTTCTTCCAATTCACCCGGACAACATCGGTCTGATGGAAACGTCGTTCTACAGAAGAGGTCCCAGGCTCCATCGTCTTTCAGTGGTTGGAGTTCGTAGAGGTGACCTGACTTTAATGTGCACGACTGCGCTACACTGACTTCACAAGTCGTAATTATGATTCTGCCATAACTGTTAACTGGAAATGCAAATTGGATTTCTTCCCATAATTCTGAATTCCAAACATCATCGAAGACAATGACATACCTCTTATCTTGTAAGTAGGCGTTGAGTAATGGCACCAACTCATGAAATTTATTCATACGATCTAGACTTGGTGGAGGCGCACTCTTTCTCTGCTCATGCATTTTCTTTATCAACTCACGGATGATCTCAATAATAGAATAAGTTTTGGATACCACGACAAAGTCGAAGCAGTCGAATGGCTTCTTCACAATTCCATGATCATAGACTTTCTTAACAAGGGTGGTCTTCCCCATACCTCCCATCGCAACCACAGAGATCACAACCCTTCCTCGCTCATCATTTGTCAGCCATCCAACCAATTTCTCTTTGGGCTCATCGATACCGACGAGTTCATCTTCATCAATGAGCAGCGAAGCCATGCGAGGTCCATTATATCTATTGCTTGAATCGTGGTGGTCAGTCTCACCGAAATTGTACCTATTTTAGATTGTGTTAAAAAAACAAATAAAATAACAATATATAGAGAGCAGTAGTATTATATTAATAAATATATCGCAAATACCTAGCACGCAACGTGGAAGCCAGTAATGCTTTGTTGTTGATTTCTTTTGTTGTTTCAAAATTCAAACGCTGCAACGCATACAAACTGTAATAATTTATAACATTACTCAAATAAAAGAAGAACTCATACACTCAGTTTGTTTTGTAACCTATTTTACAGCACATACACTATGATAGCGTAGTGTACATATATATATATTGTCCTATCATAGCGTATTGGATTCTATCATAGTGTATGACATAAAAAAAAATTTATCATTTTTTCAACACGAAAAAAATACACTAATATATTTCAATATATATACTTCACTTCTTATAACCACATGAATTTCAATGGGAGAGTTTAAGATTTAAAAAAATAAAAATAAAAAACTAGCGTGGACTACATTTGGGGTTGTAGAAGGGGTTGTACATATCATTATCCAAATAAAAATGATGCATGAACGTGCGCAAGCCCAACTCAATGCAATTCATAATTAGTGTATATGTTTTATTTTTGGACAATTTTTGTAAATAACCTTGATTATTTTTTTAATTTTACTTTTAACCCTCCTTCATTTTATTTACATATTCCGACCTTAGACCCAGTCAACACAGCTACGTCAGCATTGATTGAGGATTTTTTTTTGTTTTTTTATGAAGACGTGTTATATATAACACGTCTCCAATATAAAAATAGCACTTACCTGGTTACTATTTTTTTCTTATCTATTTAACACTGAACACGTATTATATATAACACATTTCTAGTGCAAAACAATTTTTAAGTGGAGGTGTGTTTTAATTTATATAACACACCTCCCGCCGAGTTTGCGTTGGGAAACATGGAGAAATTCTACCTCTCATCCAAACAGAAATTGTGTGTTGGCATTACAAAGCGAGTGATAGCGGTAGACGGCATTTTTTTGCTTTTAACAATGCATTGAAACACTGCTTTTGCAAAGTCGGCTTGGAGTTTCATCCCGCGGAGTTTCAACCCGTGATGCCAAACAGACACTTAATCTATTACATTCATATAAGAGTTTATATGTCAAATCAATTCGCATGTATTCCAAGAAAGGCATCAAGCAGTTGACTACTTAACAGCATTGTGAATGACACCAAGATGCACTTCTCTCCAATCGGGCCAATTCAATGAAGCCCTTCAACTTATTCTAACCAAAGAAGCTGCTATAGAGAGCAGTACAATAGATCAATCAAGCGATAACCCTTACAAAGCTGTCGTCAATTTGAAAATGGATCAAAGGCAAAGGCGGAAAAAAGGGTGTGCAGGGTAGGGACCACCCCCCCCCCCCCCCCTCCCCCAAAAGCCTCACATAAATGAAGTTATTATTATGTCCCCCCCCCCTTTTTTTTTTTGTTAAGTATCCATGTTATATATCAATTCCCTTATGAACAGTAAGACACAGAAGTGAAGTATCTCGAGCCCCTTCATCCCTTCATTTAAGAACTTAAGATGGGTTGTATAAAAGAATTTGGTGTGTTTAACAATAGATGGGCTATATCTTATATTATAAAAGATAGTTGATACATTTAGGTTGTATTGTAGATCCGTCTACAGTCTCATACTCCATACTATGATATGTTGTGGTATAATAATGTATGAGTTTTATCGCATTATATGAAGGTCAATTTATTTCATATTTTTCAAAAAAAAAATTATCATGTTTTATTTCAGTATACTCCATTTCATTTAATAATGTGCACTTGAATGAACGAGTGTAAAATTTTAAAAAAGAAAAAGAAAAATAGTGTGAACTGTGGACGAGACTGCACAGAGGGCTGCATATAATTTTTTTTTTGTTATATGATTCGAAAAAAATTGATTGATAATGTAATGAAGTTAGTATTGAAAATTAAATTGTTGTGTTTGATTTCTTTTGCAGTTAGCACATGTTTTGACTATTTGTAAAGTTATATCTAACTAATGAATTTGTACATTCATTTATATAAAAAATTAAATGCATATTCATATGAATTGAATGCATATATTTTTATTTTTATTTTTAAAATTTAATAATAGTGTATACTAAGATAGAGAAATATGTATTATGTTAACAAATTTCATATAATATATTAGTCATAACAATTGCAAATGGGACTCCAAAGCGGACCTACTGTATCAATATCCATTGAAATTTTTAAGATTTGGAGTGTGTGGATTTGTGTTTTTTTTATTTTTTTGAAAATTTTGAGAAAAACTTTGTTTTTGAGAGATTTTATCTCTAGATTTGAGGAATTGGAAAATCACAATTTTGAACTCAAAGACTGTCGTTATCCTACATTTATTTTTCAAGTTATCATGTTTTTATATATTTATATTTTTTATAAATATTTTTTATTTTTTACTAAGTCTCCTTGCCCATGGCCCCCTATTCTAAATCATGACTCTGTCCCTGATCTGATCAAGGGGATGCAGCCTCACTTGATTTGAGATTTCCTTCCTCCGGTCTATTTTCATTTAGGTCTATCCTAGATAAGGACTGTTGTTTTTATTTCCTCTTTGATGCTTATAATTCCTTAATTGCAAGTACTCACACATAGCAATACACATTGTTTTCTACCCAACAAAAAAAAAAAACTATCCTCACATCTTTTAAATCAAAGGGCTAGCATGTTAAACCATTTATCATCTTTTATAAATTCTTATTCACATCTTATTATACATATCTTATTCTTGATCAATCAAATAAGAAAAACTTCATTATTAAGTTTCAAAATAAAATAAAAATCAAACATATTCTACTAGTATAGTCACCTTGCTGGATTAATTATGAGTATCAGAATAGCTTATATCATTACCCAGAAGGAGTATTCAGATATAAAGTCTATAGTACCTTTCTCTCCTCGCAGCGATGTTTTGCACTCTCAACTTGATTCCTTGCACCTGCGTTGCTATCCGATGGCGCGTCCCCAAGTGGAGTGTGCACTGGAAGTTCCGAAGGAGGAATTTCACGAGTCTTCGGCGCTCCAAGTGAAGCAGGTACTCTTCTACGACGTCCTCCGTATCGTAAGCAACTCTCTCAACTGCTTCACCCATGTCTTCACCCCCTCATCATTGTATTCTCTCCGGTCGGCTTCCTTCAAGCAGGAAACCATGGATTCCATCTCATCCATTATGTCCTTGACCTCATCATGGACGCCTCCCAGCAGCCTCACCTCATTCTCTATGATGGGTCTCAACACGTCGATTAACAAGTTCACAGCGCTCTCTGCCATCTCATTCTCTATCATAGGTCTCAACATGTCGATTGACTTATTCGCAGCTATCTCTGTCATTTCCCTTTCAGTGTTTCTTTTTTTTGTTGATTTTTTTTTTCTCGATCGAAATCTTCATCTATCAGAAGGCAAGTATTCCATACTTTTGCACATGGTGATGGGGGACCAAACGAGTACTAATAATGTATGCCCACAAACAAACCATTCTTTTTGCATTGATTAAGAATTCTACTCAACTGTTCGACTACAAAAGAAGATGCTCATAGAAAGCTGGTGTAAGGAGAACAAAGGAAGAAGTGGAAGAAGAGAGAGAAAAAATAATCTGGCCTACCATGAAATTTCTATTTTGGGGCGCTATTAGTTTAAAATACAGTTCTATATCTCTTATTATAAAAATCTAGTGAATCATAAACCTTATTAGATGATGTATATGACTCGTTAAATTTTTTCTTACACTTATTAAAAATGGGCTCATTCAACTCGAAATAAAAACGATATATATTTTTTTTATCAAAACACATATATATTTCATTAGATGATGTTTACTATTTTTAAAAAAATGAAAACATATATTGTCTAAATTTTGGTTGATAAAAATGACTGAGTCTTTCTTCTTCTTTTTTTTTTTTTTTGAGAAGGCTCTGATTGGGTTTACAAAATTAGTACATTGAAAGCGTCACACATAGGAAGGTTGGTCAACAAACTATTTCAACTCATGTGATAGACTCACGTTAGAATTTTTTGTTTAGTTGACTATAAATAATCTGTTGATAAAATGTGAATAAAAATTTACAAACATTGGAAAAAAAATGAATTCCAAGGCACCACATATAAATAGTTGAATACCAATACTACATTATTCTTAATATTCTGGCGTAGCTATAGTGTGTTGCTCCACCGCCCAAACGATAGTAGACTTGGGCAAAATGATAGTCAACTGGTTAAGTTGGTCTTATTGGTGGGATTTCCAATTGAAACAAAACGAACACGATATTGAATTTAAAAGCAACCGCGTTGACAAGTAAAACAAATAAACACTTTGTACTGTGAGTATAGTAGATATCCACTATCTTTTAGATACGTAACTCCAACTCTTAGTCCCCAGTGGTCATAGCACAATAGTTCAGAGTTTAGCAGTGTTACTGATAGGTCTTGAGTTTGAGTTTTGACGCTGACTTACCCATCTATTTGTTGCCGATTATTCAAAAGAATTTTTCGTGGGACCGGAACAAACAGCCGGAGGTAGCCTTCCCAACTCAACCGTAAGGTCAGCCACGGGGGTCCCTCCTGTTAGAAAAATACCCAAACTCATTTTAACCAAACATGGTCAAAACCCAAGGTTTTTCCAACACCTCTTATATCAAAAAAAAAAAAAAAGAACTCCAACTCTTCATCTTCATAACCTCCTCACCCTTCAACTCCACAACTCCCACTCTTAATCATCCACTATTTACCCCCTCACCTCTCAAACATGTAATTCTTGTAACCACCATCCTTTGGCTTTCTTCCTTGAAGTCTATAAATGTGTTTATGTTTATTTTGTGTAACTTTTACTTTAGTTTACAACAATTTGAACATTTATATTTGATAATAAATTTTTAGGATCACACAATCAGGCTTCACACAAATTTTTAATCTTGTCTTCAGTAGAAAGGGGTGTTCCTCTCTCAAGACCCCATCGATATGTGGGAAAAGATAAAATCGTATACGAAATACCATTCATGTAAAACTGAGCAGGATAATTAAGAGATTTATCACAATCATATATGAGACTCATCAAAATTTAAAGAAATTACACTCATACTTTTTTGCATTCCACAATGCAGATTTATATACTTCATTAGTCTCATCTTCATCTTCTCACTATATCGAGGTATATATCTTGTTAAATCTTTTTTCATATATTTTTTTTATAAATAATAGTTATCATTTAATTAATTGAAGTATATATATCACTTTTTATAATAAATATATATATATCTCATCTCAACGAGGTATATGATTTTTAATAAAATAAAAGGCGTGTGACTATGAAATGGTCTTCCAGTAACATTTTCCAATTTAAATGACCCACATTTTCTTTTGAGATATCTAATAAATCAATAATTCCTGAAAGTCCAAAGTCTCACGGTCTCACATTATTAATATCTCACATACCAAAGGAATAATCTGGCTGGATGTTTTACAATAAAAACAAAAAACAAATTTCTTTTAAGTGGCAAAGTCTCCACCAAGACCAAGTAAAAACACCTCTTATGATCACTGTCAAGACTAATTCAAAGTCACTGAAAAACTATTATAGAAAAGTAGCTTATCTACTTATATAACCCCCACCCATCTCTTCATTTCTTCAACACCCAATACCAAAGCACCAAAGATTTATCAATGGTAACTCCCCACCCCCACCCCCCCCCCCCCCCCGCTCTCTCTCTCTCTCTCTCTCTCACATTAACAATTCTTATGTTCTTGTTTCAGGAGTTTCTCAAGTCTCTACATAGCAAAATCAAGGATGAGTTCCATGATATTAAAAGAAGATTCACTCCAGAAAATAATTGCAGGGCCCCCCACAACAACACCTACAGTTTTCAGTCTGTGAACACAGTTCAATCAGGCAACCAAGGCCAGAAAGGGCAACAAGAAGGAAAATCAACCACCAACACCCCCTCGGCCAGCCCAAGCCGTCAATGAATCGAATTGGAGATTATTTAGGAGAATTCAATAATATTTTTTTTTGTTGTGCTTTGATTGCTAATATTCGGTTTTTCATGTGTTTTTGTTGATTGATTTTGAATTTCTTCATGTCATTTGTACTACTAGTTGGAAACTGAGTAAAAATGTAACATGAGTTTCAAAAGTATCCTTCGGTGCATGGGTCTTTGGTTTTGGTTTTTATTGGGTGAAACTTCTTTTGGTTCTAGGGATGAATGGAATAGCTCACAAACCCGGTTCATTATATAAGTCTATGATTTGAGCTGTAGAACTATGAGGATCAAACCCATACCTCTAGCCAAACAAACTTGGGCTCAACATATTAGAAGTTGTGAGAGTATGATAAAATTCAGTATATACACACCCTTCTTGTTCAGCTATATATATTTTTGAAAAATGTTAGACATGGTCCTGTTTAATTTTATAATTTATAACTCTGTTAGCGGTCTACATATGTTTTATTGTTATTTTAATTAGTATATTGAATCAATTCGTTGATTTGAGATGAACTTTCGTTAATCTAAGCGAATTATCAAACCCCATGTTTTATTTTTATTATCATTGTTCTACAAGTGTTAAAAGATTGAAACTTAGGAGGTGTTGGTGCATCAACTGTTAAAAATTTAATACATTTCAATAAAAAAAAAGTATTAATTAGTTTCCAAATAAATATTAAAAATTTAATGGGATAAACATTTTATTTTTCGTAATGGCTTACCATAATTAGCGTGTGTAATTATTGCGAACATTACACCTCCAACGATCATTTTTGTGCCTATAAAAAGGCCACATTCACAGAGATTCATACAAAGAGAAAAAAACTAAGTATTCCATTAAAAATCCTCCACAAACAGACTTCTTATTTTTTGTTTTTTTTTGGGCGATCAAGTCTGCGACCGGTTCGACTTCTCTTCTTGCTTGTACCAAGAAGAGAACAGCAAAGGCTGGGTGATTTTATCTTGGAAACAAATCGTCAAGAACCCTGTGCGATTGAGGGGGCGTATTCTGTTCTGAAAACAGCGTTACCACGTGACTCCATACCAGGCTCTTCTAATCCATATTCTCATTATTTTTTGTCTGATAATAGCTCATTTATCCAACAATTTCATAACAGAATATATCTATTATCGGTCTTTATTTTCTGCCATGATGCATGAATATGGATTCTCATATGCATTTAAATAATGATAAAATTTTGGAGTAAATATGATTTCAATTTTTGCATGTTATTAGCATCCGGACAGTGAAGAGTTTAATTTAGACAACTAGACTTTTTGATGATTTCTAACCTACTGTTATGTTGCTTTGGAGGCAAAATTCATAAACATGGTTCATACCTTTGTCTCATCTAATACACTGGTTGATTTGAAAATTTGATCTTCACTACTCTCTCTAGTCTGTGATGGCTTTTTATCTTTTGTTGTGTTTTCTTTAAATCGGAGCAAATATTAAAGGCTTATGATATTTTATTATTGTATTTAGAATCCGAGATATGTTTAGGAAATGTTTCGGTGAATTTGATTGATGAATAATCTTTAAGTTTGCAGAATATAAAAATCAGACAACTTATATTTTGCATTAATTGCATTTAATTTGTGCATTATTATGATTCATTGATGCATAAAAACTTCCCAGTTGAGTTGGCTTCCCATGTAAATTAAAGCAACTATTATGTTTTTCAAATAATGGTAAATTAATGCATGTTATACAGAGTTTCTAAATATCTTTAATGTATTTTATCATTACATTTTATATATCCAGATGACTTTACATGAGTCGTAATATAATATTTTTATCACAAAATTATGTCATAATTGAGGTGATAATTTATGACGAGATCATGTTGAATATTTTAATTCAAATTGCATGTAGAATATCATGTGAGGTTTATGTTAATTCTTTTAATAGAATTGTCATATTCTCTGTTGTGACAAATGTGTGGTGTATGATATTACGGTAGTCATTTGTCCTATGAATTTTGATATTGATATGCTTGATAGTGGAGAACTTATAGTCCTATATGTTTTATCAAGCTAAATTATTATTTTTGGTAGCTCCAATAATAATAATAAAATTCAATAAAATATCTTCATGTGTTTAATTTTGGATTGAAAAAAAAATTGTTATTGCATGGCGTTACTTTAAAATTGTTTAGGCATGCACCCATGCATAAAAATCATGTGCATAAATTCTTGAACCAAGTGATTTGGCACATAAACGTTTTACTTTTATGAAACATATGGATGTTTTAATGAGTTATATAAAATGTCATCATTAATAAATTGCAATCTTTATGGGTCTTTAAAATAATGTGTTGCAATTTGACATATATTGAAATGTACAGCGGCATGGGAACCTTTTATGTCCGGAAATTCATTTCATCATTGCTCATATAATTATTATTATTTTATGACATGGAAATGAAATATGCATGATGGACTTTACTGATAGACATGAATAATAATAACGAGTATGTTATTATACATGCTTTTCATTTTAGTCGTTCATTTTAAATACTAATTGATGTATCCATTATTATATTCTTGTTTTTTCCATTTTGATCATGTTATTAAATTAAATTATTATTTTGTGTCTGTGATAATAGTTTAATTTGTGATCATAGCTTGGTTTTTATTAAATTCCAACGATGAGGTGAAAGAACATGAGATATATACAATGCAGTCAGATCTTTGAGAAAGACTATATCAATTTATCAAGGGCAACAATATATGTGATATGAGGCTATTGGAATTCTCCTCTGATAATATATTATGATGATCATTCTTCTTAAAATCTTCTTATATTTCAATGATAAATTTCAAACAAGTGCTCTACATATTCTTCTACGGATATCATATATGCTGCTTATCAATTCAAGAGAGAATATTATCTTATATTGGGTCTTCTACTTTTCTGATGCATATGGCATGAATATTATTTGGGTTTCATATTTTTTAATATTCTATAAGAAGCAGTAATGACCAATGGTATGTCTATTGAAGGTATGTAATTAAATACCATTTTATTTTACATGCTTACATGTATATAACTTGGTAAATAAAGCATATTTTATATATCCAGGACAATGTAGGGGTTTCTTTGTAACTCATACATTTATGAGAATTAAAAGCATGTGATGTGTAGAGAAAACTAAAATAGAATATAAGTGGATTCTATTTATGTTTTATATGTTTTATATGAACAATAAATGATCATTTATGAGTAGAGATTTATTTCACAATTAGAAATGTCATGCATTTATTCATGGAATAATTTGTAAATTCATATAATGTGGGGGTTATGACAATGACCAGAGAATTAAATGCATGTAATTTGTAGAGGAAAGTAAAATGGATTCCAAATATGTTTCATATAGTTGACATATATATGCTCATTTTTTTATTAGAGATATTTGTTTCATTATTATTTCAAATTGAGAATTTGATGAATATATTCATTCATGAAATAATATGTGGGGGACATATTTAAATATATGAAATAAATGAGCATGATATTTTCATTTTATAGCATGTTAATCAAGTTGAGAAATTATGAGCTTGATATATTATAATTTTATTAGTGAATATTACACTTCATAAAACATGTATATTATGAGTTGTGGGATTTGTGAATAAATTCACATATAACTCTTTAAAAAATCATGAATTTATACTCTTAAAGGGATCGCATGTAACATAGTGTAGTCTCAATTGATTTCATTAAATCAATGAGCAATATTGCAGATCCACTTATTAGAGATCTAGCGAGAAAGCTAGTCTTTTTTGTATCGAGGGAGATGGGTCTAAAGCCCATAAAGTAGTACCACAGTAGATACCCTACCTATCCAAATGGAGATCCCATGAGGAAATGTTCAAAGGGAAAAACAAACTGATGTGTATCTATGTTAAGTACTGAAACAAAATTGAACTTTAATGTTTTATTTAAAGAACATCCCTATGGTGCTAGTACTTGTAATTGTGTCGGTATAGGAAAAGTAATCGCTCTGAATGAATTCAAGGCCTCTAAGGCAGGGTGTAGCACTGCACAGTACACCCTTTGAGAATTCTACTATGTGAGTGTGATTGTGGGGCCGCGATCTATGAGAACAGGGGCTGATCTCTAAAGCACTCGTGAAACAAGATAAGCGTAACTGCCGTAATACGCACACCGATAAAGAACCCGGTCTAGTGCTTATACTGTGTTGTGTGACTTACTGAAGTTTGATCAAAAGGGTCTAGTTCAAGACCTAGTTCACTACGTCCATTCAAATGGAAGTTAGTTAACACTAAGTAAGGTTCAAAACCCTAAGCTACCTCACCGAACACACAGTATTGTATCGCCCAAATTTATTTTTATTTTCTTTATAATAAAATTATTTAATCTTGTGGGGGATTGTTGAAAAATTAATACATTTCAATTTAAAAAAATGTATTAATTAGTTTCCAAATAAAGATTAAAAATTTAATGGGATAAACATTTTATTTTTCGTAACGGCTTACCATAATTAGCGTGTGTAATTATTGCGAACATTACACCTCAAACGGTCATTTCTGTGCCTATAAAAAGGCCACATTCACAGAGATTCATACAAAGATAAAAAACTAAGTATTCCATTAAAAATCATCCACAAACAGACTTCTTATTTTTTGTTGTTCTTTTGGGTGATCAAGTCTGCGACCGGTTTGACTTCTCTCCTTGCTTGCACCAAGAAGAGAACAGCAAGGGCTGGGTGATTTTATCTTGGAAACAAATCGTCAAAAACCATGTACGATTGAGGGGGCGTATTCTGTTCTGAAGACAGCGTTACCACGTGACTCCATACCAGGCTCTTCTAATCCATATTCTCATTGTTTTTTGTCGGATAATAACTCATTTATCCAACATCAACTACCTCAAACCAAAAAAGAAAGGCAATTCCTAGTAAGTTGTTGATAGATGAGTTTGAATCTTCCACTCTGTTTCATGTAGATAAACATATATATATATCTTGGAGAGTATTGATTGGTTACTCAAGCCATTCTGGCCATCACTGTCAGGACTCTTTCAACTGAAAGAGAAAAAAAAGGCATTAAGAAATGTTAAAATATCTGATGTGTCCCACCCTTCTCTCTATTTCTTCACTGACGAATACAGAGGAATACAGAGCAAACACACACACGACTAGCAACTTCACAACCCAGCCTAGTTAGTCAGTTATGTATTAAATAAATATGAAATCAGTTGTAATCATTATTATTTATTCACAAATTTGTTACAATCGTTTGAAAATATCTTCACTTAAAACTCATATGTTTGAATTATTTAAAGTGGCGTCATTTTCAAAGTCAAACTTTAATCCAATCCAAATATTATTCAAACCTAACTTAATTAGAATAAAACTATAACCTGATTCGCACTAAACCTTAAATATTAGTTTGACAATAGAACAAGATTTGATAATAAATTATTCTAATTTTAGATAATAAAATGGGACCCCAATGACTCGGTGCTATGTGCTCTGAACGTCTTACTCACCCATGCCCAGGGTTTCTTCTCATCAATCATATTCTCATCAATCATATTGTACCAAAAAGCAAGAATACATAGTATTTCTCATATGAGTATTCAAGGAAATATACAAAATCCTCGTTGTCCAAAGACATTGTACAAGAATGTTGATCCAACAACCTATTTTGTTATCTATATTTTTCTCATTGATTTGGGCTATATTTTTGTCAAATTTTGAGGGAAATGATATGTCCATCTTTCTATGCAGCCTTGTCCACAACTCTCAATGGTTTATTAAAAATATATATACATTTGTTTATTGAAATACATACATCATAAAAAGTAAAGTGCACAATAAAAAACACTGATATATTTTTATTTTCTTTGAAAAAATATAAAAAAATTATATTCATACACTGCGATAGTGTGAGGACCGCTGAACAACAATTTATATTGAGTGAATCAAAGCTCAATTTTTCCATCGTACAATAACTCACTTTTTCTTTTAGGGGCATAATTTTTCTCTGTTTTTTGGTAAAATTAGAGATAGAATTTGTTATTACACACAGTCACTTTTTCAACCTCAATTTCAATCTCATATGATGCGCTAGCGTTATATACTCACATTAACAAGACACATGTTTCGATTTAAATTTTTTACATTTTTTATAAATGCATATATGTAATTCATTAGAGTATATGTTTCATTTTCTATAAAAAAAACAGTATATGTTTCATTTTCTATAAAAACATATACCTCTTGAGGTACACAGGCAAAGGAACACAACTAGAAGCAGTGGTTGAATGGTAAAACACCTGATCCCCATTGTTTTTAATTGTGTTTCTTTCATGCAACCACTTTGTGTAGAAAGGTTCAGTGGACAAAATAAATACCTTGGACAGGTTGAATGGTAAAACACCTAATCCTAATTGTTTTTAATTGTGTTTCTTTCATGCAACCACTTTGTGTAGAAAGGTTCAGTGGGCAAAATAAATATCTTGGACAGGGACACAGACATAACAGAATACAGATACAGTATAACACAGCACAGATACAGTGACATGATAAATAATAAATTTTAAAAAAAAACAACTATCAGGAACATAAAATCTAAACTTAGCATAACACACAATCTATCTCCGCATCTTAAAAAACAATTCAAAAACTTAAAAATTAATGCAGAATCTAAACATATGTAACCACATCACACGTTAAAAACTCCATCCCAATCTTCTAAAGAGAATCAAAAGTTATTGAACATTTATTGGACCATATAATAAGTCCTGCAAAATGTACTACTCAAAGACCTTCACAATTTAAATTTCAGTCTCTACATTCCAGCACTTCATAGAGGGAGCTAGAGTCCAAAGCAAACATTTTGATTCATCAGAGAAAATAACAAGAGTAGCTTATGATACTATGCATTCCATGCAAGAAAGCTTTTGTTCAACCCCCAGAAAAAAAAGGGTCACTTCCATGCATTTCAGCAAGTGATAATGACCATCAAAAAACAATCCTCTCAGCCAAGCTGATCTCAGAAGCTCAATCGACGACGTTCTTCGACGTTCTGTATGTAGTCATGGAAATTCATACGGGGATTTACACCCAAGTATGGCGTGAACGCATTTCTCAAGGATCCCTCAGTGTGACGATACAAGTCATGATCGGTTGCCCTACCAAATATAGCCCAACTACTGTCAGTGAAGTGATCCAACAGACTCAAGGTCTCACGGCCAATCCCCGTCTCCCAATGATAATAAGCACTTCGTAAGATAGACTCCATACGTAAAACGTAATTTAGAGAAGGAACGATTTCAGCCCTTTCAATAGGTGGTCTTGCATGAGGATGAGAAGCAATTTCAGCCATTTCGGTGAAAGATCCTGCCCAAGGAAATGGAACGACTTCAGTCTTTCCACTATGAGATCCTGCAGAAGGATAAGGAAAAGCAACTTCGGTCCTTTTGATGAAAGATCTTTCAAAGGGATGAGGAACAAAATCACTGCTTCCAAAGAACGGTCTCGCAAGAGGATGAGAAACAAATTCATTCCTTTCAGTGAGAGATCTTGCATGAAAATGAGGAAGAAGTTCAGTCCTTCCAATTAGAGGTCTTTCACAAGGGAGAGGAAAAACTTCAGTTGTGATGAAAGGTATTTCCCGATGATGAGGAACAACTTCGTTCCATTTGAAATTTTGATTTGATTGCATTGCCTTTGGCTTTTTGTGGGCGTGTCCGATCGCAAATTTGAAAGTTCCACATTCACCTAAAAAGAAATGCTTGTCGCAATTGGATCCATCTCCTCTCTTGTTCTCATATGATGGATAGTCTTCGGTCTTGAAATCAATGCACTCAATGAGCACAAGAGAGTTCTCCTCAGCAAATTCTTTGAGGTTCCATTTCGAATATGGAATCCCTTTCTTATGGTTTATGTGGATTTCTCCATCAGGTCGAAGCATGTGACTCGCGCTGTTGAAGAAGCCACGGATAAGCTGCCTATGCAGTCTAGATTTCAAGGAAAATGACCATCAAATATGATGATATCAAATAGGGAGCAGAGATGCATATGAATCATTCTGAAATACTACATATTAAAAGTTGAAAAAAAAAAAACTCCTAGATTGAGGGTTGTGACAAATAAAAAGCATTGTGATGTTTCCCTAATATCATAGATTTCTGTAATTTAATAGATCTCAAACACTATAATACTATACTCATAATGATTTACATTATATAAAAGCCAATAAGTCATGCATGTGTGCTTATGGATTGTGAAATTTTAAAGTAAACTTTGTTATCTATCTATCTATTTATCTTAGCTTTTTATATTGAGGGATGTAGTGAGGCAACTATGTATTTTGTGTGGGGCACTATTGACTTCTTGCATAAGTGTTTATCTCCTACACTTTCCACTACCAACCACCCCATTCACCACTTTCCCATATCTTGATTTCCTATGTCACCCACCATATTTTCCATGACTTGAAAAACCAAATTGACCATTATTTTTTCAAGATCTCCATTTACCTATACATGGACCATCACTTCCCATAAGCCTTATATTTCCCTATGCATTGGTAAATCACATTGACTACCTTTTCCCAATATCTACACTTACCCATGCATTGGTACACCACACAAGTGATTATGTGCACCAACTTCCCATAACCTATTCCCCATACCAAGCCTTGCCTATAAAAGGAGACCCTCTCCACCATTTCACCAACTCAACTCAATCTATCTCACTCCACAAAATCCCAACACCACCTAAAACATACACTTGTGCAAGCTTGTCTCTAGTAGCCCAATTTTGAATGTAAGCTTGTCTCTTGTAGTGAATATCAAATTGCCAGTTTTCCCTCATCTTTAAGTTGTTCATTCTTCTTCTACTTTTGGTTGTGAGTCTTGGGCTAGTGTGACTTTGGTTGCACTATTTGAGAGCCTCGTGTCTCTCCACATGGTATCAGAGCTACAAGGGTTGTAGTTTGGTGCTTTTCAAGATTCCCTTGGTGAAGAAGTTTGTTCGGAGCTTCGAAGATGGATTCGGGAGGTCGTGTTGGCGGACTTGGCTTTGTGGTGCTTTCACAAACCAACTACAAGAGGTGGAAGTCGTGTATGGAGTCCTACCTTCTTGGTGAGGACTTGTGGGAGGTTGTTGGTGGGGGTGAGAAGGAGGCTCCGGAGGATACGCCGGAGAACGCTAATGCATTGAAGAAGTGGAAGACTTCTAATGCAAAGGCGGAGTTCATATTGAAGAGATCGGTTTCCGAAGAATTGTTCGAGCACATCATAGATTGCACATCGGCGTGCAATATATGGGAGACCCTTCATGGGTTGTTCAACAAGAAGAACGTTGCTCGGTTACAATTGTTGGAGAATGAGTTGGCCAACTCTTCTCAAGGCGATCTCTCTATCTCTCAATTCTTCTTGAAGATCAAAAACTTTGTTCGGAGATCTCTATTCTTGACCCGGACGAGCCTATCTCGGAGGCGCGGTTGAAGCGGCACATCGTTCGTGGGCTCAAGAAGAGTACATTCCCTATGTCACATCTATTCAAGGGTGGGCAATCCAGCCATCCTTGGTGGAGTTTGAGAACCTTCTTGCTTCGCAAGAGTCTCTAGCTCGACAAATGGCGGGGTGTTCTACTTCCGATGGTGACGGGAATGCCTTGTTTTCTTCCAACAAAAAATCTGGGAAGAAAGGCAAGGAGAAGAAGAAGGACGATGGCGACTCCTCTAGTAAATCGGAGGGGAATCGGAAAGGTGTCAAGTGTTACCGTTGTGGTAAACTTGGACACATTAAGAAGAATTGCCGCGTGAAGCTCAATGGTGGCAATCTTGCTCAAAAAGAGGGCGTCGAAGAAGAAGATTGGGGGAATTGCTTCTTGACGGAGGCAACTTCGGTCAATGCCTTGGCCTCCATCAACTTCAAAGAGGATTGGATCATCGATTCCGGTTGCGGCCATCATCTAACCGGCGATGACTCCAAGTTCTCTTCTCTCCAAGATCATTATGATGGCAATGATCGGATTGTCACGGCGGACAATACTATACACCCGGTGGAGAAGGTCGGGAGCGTCATCCTTGGTGGCAAAGGAGGCGACGACGCTATCACACTTAAGAGTGTGTACCATGTTCCGGGTGTGAAGAAGAACCTTCTCTCCGTCTCCAATACGGTGGATACGGGTCATTATGTCTTGTTCGGGCCACAAGACGTGAAGATTCTTCGGAATGTTTCCAAGTTGGAGGGAGACATTGTCCACACCGGAAAGAGGGTAAATGATCTCTTTGTTTTATCTGCCTCTTCTTCATATGTTGATAAAATGAGCACCAATGATAGTGCATCCATATGGCATGCTAGATTAGGGCATCTTAGCATGGATAAACTAAATATCATGGTGAAAAAGAACCTTGTTGATGGGCTTCCTTCCTTGGGCACCTTTGGTGGAGGAGAGGTGTGTGAGGGATGCCAATATGGAAAGGCACATCGTCTTCCATTCGATAGGTCCTCTCTCGGTGCAAGAGTCCTTTGGAGCTCATCCATAGTGACTTGATGGGGCCTTGTTCTACACCATCTTATTCGGGCTCTCTTTATATGCTTTTATTTGTTGATGACTTTTCACGGTTCACTTGGGTGTATTTTGTAAAAGAAAAATCAGATGTTTTCTCAAAGTTCAAGGAGTTTAAGGTGATCGTAGAAGGCATGCTCAACAAGAAGATCCGGAGGCTCCGCACGGACAATGGGGGAGAGTTCACTTCGAACGACTTCTCCTCATTTTGTCGTGAGCACGGCATTCGGAGGGAGCTTTCTTGTGCCTACACTCCACAACAAAATGGCGTGGCGGAGAGGAAGATTCGTCACTTGGTGGAGACGTGCAAGAGTTGGTTGCATGCGAAGAATTTACCCAAGGCCTTATGGGCGGAGGGTATGGCATGTGCGACCCATGTGATCAATCGGGTGCCTCTTAGCCCGATTAACATGAAGTCTCCATATGAGCTCTTGTACGGGGAGAAGCCCAATGTGAAGCATCTCAAGGTGTTCGGATCTATTTGCTATGTTCATGTGCCCGATGCAAGGAGGTCCAAGTTGGATGCCAAGGCCAAGAAGTGCATCTTCATTGGCTACGATGAACGGAAGAAGGGGTGGAAATGCATGGATCCCGAAACTCACAAATTCAAAGTTTCAAGGGATGTTGTATTTGATGAGATCACCTCATTTTATGGCCCGAGTGTTGCTGGTCCTGAAGGTGTTGGTGCTCTCTCGGACATCAACAAGAAGCCGGAGGCCACCGTTAGCTTGCCGGTCTCCTCTAGTGCTCCTATTTCATCGGAGGGCTCTTCTTCTTCGTCGATGGGGGAGCCAAGTGAGAGGGGGAGCCGGATTTCTTCTTTTGATCTGGATGAACAGCAAGAAGAGAATGTGGTGGAGGCTCCAAGCGGGCCTACTCTTCGGCGATCGGAGAGGAAAATTGTGAAACCCATGCGGTATCGCGATGGGAATTTGGTGAGCACCATTCCTTGTTTACTTGCCGGTCCTATTGATGAACTTGAACCTTCCTCTTTCAGTGAAGCTAAAGGTGTGAAGGAGTGGGAGGACGCCATGGATGAGGAGATGTGTGCGCTCATCAAGAATGAGACTTGGGTTCTTGTTCAAAACCCAATGATGTGAAGCCGATCACTTGCAAGTGGGTGTACAAGACGAAGCGAAAGGCGGATGGAAGTGTTGAGCGTTTCAAAGCTCGACTTGTGGCTAGAGGTTTCTCTCAAAAATATGGAGAGGACTATGAGGAAACTTTTAGTCCGGTGGCCAAGATGACTTCCGTTCGGGTGGTGATTTCTTTGGCGGCTTCGCTTGGATGGAGACTATGGCAACTCGATGTCAAGAATGCCTTCTTGTATGGCGAAATTGACAAGGAGATTTATATGGACCAGCCCCCGGGATATGTCTCTAGCACTCATCCGGAGTTTGTTTGTAAACTCAAGAAGGCTCTTTATGGGCTTAAGCAAGCACCGAGGGCATGGTATGGTAAAATTGCGGAGTATTTACAATTTTGTGGATATTGTGCTTCTAACTCCGATTCTAGTCTCTTTGTGAAGAAGCAAGGGTGTCTCCACATGATTGTTCTCTTATATGTGGATGACATGATCGTCACGGGCAATGATGAAGGGGAGGTTGCTAAGCTTCGGTCCGAGCTTTCCATTCGATTCGAGATGAAAGATCTTGGCGAGCTAAGCCATTTTCTTGGTTTGGAAGTGGAGAAGGTGGACCTTGGGCTCTTCCTTTCTCAAAAGGGCTATGCGAAGAAGATTGTTGAGAGGTTTGGGTTGAACCAAAGCAAACGGTGTTCCACTCCTCTCGATTCAAGCATGAAGATTGCTCGTGATGATGGAAGCTTCTTCCGGACCCTCGCCCATATCGTGCTCTTGTGGGTAGTCTCATCTATTTGACTATCACAAGACCTGACATTGCATTCTCTGTTGGACTTGTGAGCCGTTACATGCATGAACCGCGGAAACCACATTTGGAGGCGGCAAAACGCATTTTGAAGTATGTGAATTCCACACTTGACTTTGGTCTTCTTTACAAGAAGAAAGTTGAGTTTTCTTTATGTGGATTCACGGATGCCGACTTGGGTGGTGACTCGGATGATCGGAGGTCTACATCCGGTTATGTTTTTCTATGCGGATCAGCCGGGGTCTCTTGGTGTAGTAAGAAACAGGATTCTGTGTCTATTTCTACTACGGAGGCGGAATACAAAGCCGCTACTCTTGCTTGTCAAGAGTGTGTGTGGCTTCGGCGGCTCATCGAGGATGTCCATTCCATCATTCACAAACCAACCACTATTCTTGGTGACAACCAAAGTGCTATCAAGCTTGCTACCAATCCGGTTTGTCACGCAAGAACCAAGCATATCGAGATCGAGCATCATTTCATTCGTGAGAAGGTGCTTGATGGAACGGTAAACATGGAGGAGGTGCGAAGCAAAGATAATCTTGCGGATATTTTCACCAAATCTCTCTCCAAAGGGCCGTTCGAGTTTTTACGAGCCAAACTTGGGCTTGTACCCAAAAGTTCACTTTAAGGGGGAGTGTGAAATTTTAAAGTGAACTTTGTTATCTATCTATCTATTTATCTTAGCTTTTTATATTGAGGGATGTAGTGAGGCAACTTTGTATTTTGTGTGGGGCACTATTGACTTCTTGCACAAGTGTTTATCTCCTACACTTTCCACTACCAACCACCCATTCACCACTTTCCCATATCTTGACTTCCTATGTCACCCACCATATTTTCCATGACTTGAAAAACCAAATTGACCATTATTTTTTCAAGATCTCCATTTACCTATACATGGACCATCACTTCCCATAAGCCTTATATTTCCCTATGCATTGGTAAATCACATTGACTACCTTTTCCCAATATCTACACTTACCCATGCATTGGTACACCACACAAGTGATTATGTGCACCAACTTCCCATAACCTATTCCCCATACCAAGCCTTGCCTATAAAAGGAGACCCTCTCCACCATTTTCACCAACTCAACTCAATCTATCTCACTCCACAAAATCCCAACACCACCTAAAACATACACTTGTGCAAGCTTGACTCTAGTAGCCCAATTTTGAATGTAAGCTTGTCTCTTGTAGTGAATATCAAATTGTCAGTTTTCCCTCATCTTTAAGTTGTTCATTCTTCTTCTACTTTCCGTTGTGAGTCTTGGGCTAGTGTGACCTCGGTTGCACTATTTAAGAGCCTCGTGTCTCTCCACATGGATTACCAAGATCAAAATAACAAAGAGGAAATCCAGAGTTCACCATCTCTTCTATGAAGCTGTCGTAGTACATCTATAAGTCTATTTTCAACTGAGCAAGGTTATACCCAAGTGGCAATCAAACTCAAAACATAACGAACAAAACCAGAGAAGACTAAATTGCTTACTTTATCTGTCGCATCTCCTTTTCATTCCATTTAAAGCCTGCATGAGGGAAGTTAAATACAATCCTGTCGAATTTACGCATCCTTAGATCTGGATAACATTTCATGTTTGTTGCATCAATTCCATGCAACAACGTTGCACCCATCTGGATAACATTTCATTTTTGTTGCATCAATTCCATGCAACAACGTTGTACCCATGCGGGCCAATCTTTCCAAGTTCCGTCCAGCATTCTTGTATTTCTTCACCAACCCATCTGGTAGAATTCATGGCCCAAAGACAAAAGCAATATTTAATAACAAGACGCAATAAAATGCTTGCGTAACAGCAATACTTCACCAAAAGATTATAATTTCACTAAAAAACAAAACAATAATCTCATATTTAATCATTTGTATACCTTATATTCAGAGATGCTGAAAATAAACAACCAAGTTTCTTTAAGGAAATTGCCGAAACAACCAATCTAACAGGAATATGAACATATTATTGAACCTATCAAGAACATACTAAATTCGATGTTCACACAAAGAGGCTTCTTCAAAGTTTTCCAAGAAAGCAAGTGTACATTGCAATTAAGGTAATAACTCATATTATAATTCTCCTTTCATAATTTCCCAGCCAATATTTCATTTTACCACACTATCGAAGAGCTATGGGAAGCCGGCAAAGCGCTTAAGAGGGTGGACGACAACAGCTTGGCGGCGGTGGGTATCGCAGGCCATTATACCAGCGGGAGCATGGACAATCTAAAGGACGCGAAACGACACGGTGTTCAACGGGGCACGTGTGTATCAAGAAAATATGTGGGAGATGTTTCGAGGGTGTATGCGGGATTGAGGACGATATATAACGAAAGCGAAAGATATCCAATTCCGCAATGGGGCCATATTCATAGAAGGATGATCGGGTACGCACTTCCCGTCGGTTAGATGTCTCATCTAACCTCGCGCACCCGTTTTTCGTTTCCTCGCAAGGCTTTTTTATTATTGTCTTATATTTCTAATCTCCCTCCGTTCAGAGTTTGTAATTCAAATTTAGTAAATCGGTAGCAAACATCTACCTTTCCTTCAAAAAATTTCCCAGCCAAAAGTTCTTTAACACCTGTGCAAAAAATGAAACTTAAAATTTAAATAAACTCCAAAATTTTACTGATCAAAACACATCTACCTTTCTTTCTAAATAGACCATTCATTACTCTATATCGATCACTCCAAGTACTAATCCCAGTAGAACATAAATTCAGAATAAAACACTTCACAAACAGCCCATATTATTAATCACATGTTCCCAAATACAGAATTATAATAAAAGGAGAGACAAAACTCTATATATCCAACATGATTTTAGATTTTAGAACCATTAATCAGCATTATTGCATTCCTTAATGAAAAGAGTGGATGACCATTTTAATAAAGTAAAGCATGAAACCCTACCCAATATAGAGTTACCCCAAACAACACATTGAGACCCCACCACCATCAGAAAACAAAAAATTTTAATATACCCACATAAAGAATTCACACAGAGACATACTGATGCAGCGTGTAACCACGCTCTTCTACGGATCCGTTCAAAAGAACGAAATCGGTAGGCTCCAACGTCGCGCTGTTGATTCTTCAAAAGAATGTCAGGGGTTGGGCTTCAATAATCTACTACTTCGGATGAAATAATAGAGAATTGGGAGGTCTTTGCAATTGTTAGTACTCCTAACAAAATACAAGAGATAAAATAATTAAACTTCAAATATTCATAAACTAAATAATCAAATGGGTTCACAAGCTTATTTATAGAAGAGAATCCCAACAAACTAGGATCTCAACTAATTATCTAAATCTAACAAACAAATCTAATATATTTATCTAATCCTAACTAAAATTCAAATTTGAATTCAAATAATAATTTGAAATTCAAATCTAAATATAGTAAATCCTAACAAATAAATAAAATCCTAACAACCTCAAAACAACCCAAAAATAGTAAAAATAACTTTGAACCGTCGATTTGACCCCCAAGACGATCTCAGAACGCTCCGAAAAATGGCGTAGTGGCGTAGCGACTACTCCTGTAGGGCTCGTCGATACGAACACGTGGACATATTATAATAGCGATTCTGATCTACGGTTCAAAAGTTATGGCTGTTTGAAGTCACGGTGCTCCCGATTCATCAAGATGTCCCTTCTTCTTATGCTCCACTTGATCTCGGTCGTCCATGTATTGTACGGCTATGATGTCTGCATCACATACCCATAACAAACCAAGGCATAAAACCCTACCCATTACACACAGACCCCACCAAGTTCAGAAAACACAAGAAATCCACACATAGACATAACCCATTAAAGAAACTAATCCATACGAACCCACCCAAGACTGAGTTACACCCAAAACAACACTCGAGGGACCCCACCACCTTCACAAAAGGACACCAGTTTCAACCACCCCACACTAAATTCACACAGACAAAACCTGCCCAATACAGGATTACTCAAAAACTACATTTTTTGAGATACCCACATGAAAAATCAATTCACAGAGAGCGAAAAAGAGAGAGATGGTGAGATATACCAAGTGGGTCCAGAGAACTAGCAACAATGTTGGTTGCAGAGCCAAAAGAGAAGGCCAGACAGAGTGAGAAGGAAAAGTCCCCCTCCCCCACCAAGAGTATCTCATGAAACGATGCGCAGTGCTTCACCCACTCTCTGTCTCCTCCATCTCTCCTCTCTCTCTCTCTCTCTCTCTCTCTCTCTGATTTTTCTCTTCTAAAATAGAGATTTTGAATTTTTTTCGATAAAAAGCGTTTCTTTAAAAACTTCTCTGCTTAGTATTTGGGATGATAAATATTTACGCATTTATTTGTCTGTAAAAAAAAAAGGGTTTGCGATTTATAGAGAACAAAAAACCGAATAAATAAATTTTGCATGACTTATTTTATTCCTTTATTAATAAAGGACTAAAGAGTCAAAGGAATGTAAAAAAATTATTAAATACATGAAAAACTTAAAAAAAAAAAAAAAAGCAAAATAGTGTTACAAGAAAGACTAGTGTTACCCATGCATCCCGTTGAGTTTTTTAAAGATGTATAAAAAAAAATGTTAGACTAGGCATTTTTATTTGTTTTAAAAAAAATAGATATAACTCTTTTTAGGAAGTTAACTAAATCGGTTTTAATTCCTATAAAATTGAAAAATCATCACAAGTCTCCAGAAAGTAAGTATGGTTAATGAATTTAATCCCTGAGTTAAATTATTCTAATAAATACATTCAAATAAGTCACTATAAAATATGAAAAATCAGATTTAGTCTTTTTGATTAAAAATACCATTGCTTTTTTCAGAAAACTTTTCTACTATCATATACTCAACAACTTAAAAAAAAAGGAAAAAGTAAAAAATCAATATCACTCCCCGGAAACTTATGAAATTGAAAAAGGTTCATATAAAATCAATAAATCCCTTAAAATCAACCACAAATTTGGTTAATGTATTATAGTAATTTATCAAATAAATTTAAAAAATGTATTACAATAATTTATCATGTATGATTAGATTCAAACACATCTAATTAATTTTAGTTATAGTAGAGACTCAAAAAATATTGTTTAATAATATAAGAATCTACGGAGATTTATCGATTTTATAAGACCTTTTCTAATTTACACATGTTTCAATGGAGCTATATCAATTTTTTAATGTGTAGTTAAAATTAATCATGTACTTGATCAATTGGGTGACGGTTAAAACTCAAACGATATTATTTTAATAACATAGGGACCTGTGACAATTTTTCAATTTTATAAAAACTAAAACCAATCTAACTAACTTTCCAAGGAAATATCAATTTTTTCCTTCTTTTAAAAGAGTACATATTATCTAATGAGGATGTTTAGATATAAAAGTATATATATCTCCATTTCGAGTTAAATATATTTATTTTAAGTAATTGTAAGAAAAAATTTGACCATATATACACTTCACAGGATTACTAATAAGTTATATAAGATGGTGTATTTTGAACTATAAAAAAAAAGGGAATGTAACAGCGCCCATAATTTTACAGAGGAAGCTAGTGTCCAAAGCAAAGCTGAAAACATTTTGATTCATCAGAGAAAATAACATTAGCTTATGATACTATGCAATCCATGCAAGAAAGCTTTTGTTCAACCCCCAGAAAATAGAAAAAGGCCTCTTCCATGCATTTCAGCAAGTGATAATTACCATCAAACAACAATCCTCTCAGCCAAGATGATCTCAGAAACTCAAATGACGACGTTCTTCGAGGTTCTGTATGTAGTCATGGAAATTCATACGGGGATTTACATCCATATATGGCGCGAAAGCATTTCTTAAGGATCCCTCAGCATAACAATACAAATCACGATCAATCATCCTTCCAAATGTAGCATGACTACTCTCGGATAAATAATCCTTAAACGGACCACTGTCAATCCCCATCTCCCGATGACAATAAGCACTTCTTGAGATAAACCCCGTATGTAAAATGTCATTTAGACGAGGAACAATATCAGTCCTTCCAATAGAAGGTCTTGCATGAGGATGCGACGCAATTTCAGCCATTTCGGTGAAAGATCCTGGCCAAGGATTTGGAACAACTTCAGTGCTTCCACCAAGAGGTCTTGCAAAAGGATGGGGAAAAGCAACTTCGGTCCCTTTGATGAAAGATCTTGCAAAGGGATGAGGAACAACATCACTGTTTCCATGACATGGTCTTGCAAGAGGATGAGAAACAAATTCACTCCTTTCAATGAGAGATCTTGCATGAAAATGAGGATGAAGTTCAGTCCTACCAATTAGAGGTCTTGCACAAGGGAGAGGAAAAACTTCAGTTGTTCCGATGAAAGGTATTTCCCGATGATGAGGAACAACTTCAGTTGTTCCGATGAAAGGTATTTCCCGATGATGAGGAACAACTTCGTTCCATTTGAAATCTTGATTTGATTGCATTGCCATTGGCTTTTTGTGGGCGTGTCCGATTGCAAATTTGAAAGTACCACATTCACCTAAAAAGAAAGGCTTGTCACAATTGGATCCGTCTCCTATCTTGTTCTCATATGATGGATAGTCTTCGCTCTTGAAATCAACGCACTCAAGGAGCACGAGAGAATTTTCCTCAGCAATTTTTTTGAGGTTCCAATTCGAATATGGAATCCCTTTCTTATGGTTTATGTGGATTTCTCCATCAGGTCGAAGCATGTGACTCGCGTTGTTGAAGAAGCCACGGATAAGCTGTCTATGCAGTCTAGATTGCAAGGAAAATGACCATCAAATATGAATGATATCAAATAGGGAGCAGAAATGCATAAGAATCATTATGAAATACTATATATTAAAAATAAATAAAAAATAAATAAATATCTCCTTGATTGAGGGTTGTGACAAATAAAAAGGATTGTGATGTTTCCTTACAATCCAAGATCATAGATTTCTGTAATTTAATAGATCTCAAACATTATAATACTATACTCTTCATAATGATTTACATTATACAAAAGCCAATAAGTTATGCAAGTGTGCTATGGATTACCAAGATCTAACAAAGAGGAAATCCAGAGTTCACAATCTCTTCTATGAAGCTACCATAGTATATTTATAAGTCTGTTTTCAACTGAGCAAGGTTATATACCCAACTGGTACTCAAACTCAAAACAGAAAGAACAAAATCTGAGAAGACTAAGTTGCTTACTTTATCTGTCGCATCTCCTTTTCATTCCATTTAAAGCCTGCATGAGGGAAGTTAAATATAATCCTGTCGAATTTACGCATACTTAGATCTGGATAATGTTTCATTTTTGTTGCATCAATCCCATGCAACAATGTTGCACCCATGCAGGCCAATCTTTCCAAGTTCCGCCCAGCATTCTTGTATTTCTTCACCAACACATCTGGTGGAATTCCATGGCCCAAAGACAAAAGCAATATTCAATAACAATACACAATGAAATGCTTGCGTAACAGCAATACTTCACCAAAAGATTAAAATTTTACTAAAGAACAAAACAATAATCGCATATTTAATAATGTGTACCTTATATTCAGAGATGCTGAAAAAAACAACCAAGTTTCTTTAAAGAAATTGCTCAAACAACCAATCTAACATAAATATAAACATATAATTGAACCTACCAAGAATATACAAAATTCAATGTTCACACAAAGAGGCTTCTTCTAATTTTCCAAGAAAACGGGTTTTACTACATTGCAATTAAGATAGTAACTCAGATTCTAATTCTCCTTTTATAATTTCACAGCCAAAAGTTTTTTAACACCTATGCAAAAAATGCAACTTAAAATTTAAATAAACTCTAAAATTTTAATGATCAAAGCACATTTCCATTTCTTTCTAAATAGACCATTCATTACTCTATATCGACCACTACAAGTACTAATCCCAGTAGCAAATAAATCCAGAATTAAAAAAAAATTCACAAACAGCCAATCAGACATATTATAAGTCACATGTTCCCAAATACAAAATTATAATAAAAGTCGAGGGAAAACTATATAAATCCAACATAATTTTGAACTGCAGAACCATTAATCAACATTATTGCATTTCTTGATGAAATGAGTGGGGGACCATTTAATAAAATAAGGCATGAAACCCTACCCGATATAGAGTTAACCCAAACAACACATTCAGACCCCATCACCATCAGAAAAAAAAAAAAATTAATATACCCACATAAGAAATTCACACAGTAACAAACCATGGCATAAAACCCTACCCATTACACACAGACCCCACCAAGTTCAGAAAACACAAGAATACCCACACAAGAAATCCACACACCCATCAAAGAAACTAATCCATACGAACCCACCCAATACTGAGTTACACCCAAAACAACACTCAAGAGACCCCATCACCTTCACAAAAAGAGAGAATTTTCACATACCCCACACTAAATTCACAGAGAGACAAAACCTTCTCAATACAGGATGACTCAAAAACCACATTTTTCGAGATACCCACATAAGAAATCAATGCAGAAAGAGGGAGAGAGAGAGAGAGAGAGATGATGAGATATACGATATGGGTCCAGAGAACTAGCAACAATGTTGGTTGCAGAGCCAAAAGAGTTGGCCAGACTGAGTGAAAAGGAGAAGTCCCCGTCCCCCACCAAGAGTATCTCATGAAACGATGCGTAGTGCTTCACCCACTTCACCGTCTCCTCCATCTCTCTCTCTCTCTCTCTGTCTCTGATTCTTCTCTTCTAAAAATAGAGATTTTGAATTTTTTTTCGATAAAAAGCGTTTCTTTAAACTTCTCTGATGATAAATATTTACGCATTTATTTGCCTGTACAAAAGGGTTTGCGTGGAGAACAAGCAAGCCGAGATAAGGCGGAAACAAATCCGCTGGGACTCCCTCAGCTGCTGCCGCATGTGCACACAATGTCACACATGAAAAAGAAAAAACACGTTTAAGTTGGTTGAAAGAGGGGTCGGATTACAGAGAGGGTGAAATATTTTTCAATAATAATTTTCAGATCTTATCTTATAAACCCCATATAAACTCATATGTGATTAGCCGAACATGGAAGATCAAATTCCATGATTTTTAAAAATTAATAATCACCTCTCTTTTGCTTTACGCGGTGAAACAAAAATATGTGTAGTCTATTTATAGCGGGTTTTTTCTTCTCCACCTAAAACAGAATTTTGTATTCGGGTTCTCATCTCTTGTTTTGCATCTGTTAGAATTTATTTTATTGAATTTAGTACTAGATGTTAAATCTAACAGTCTCTTTGGTCTGGCTTTTATTACAATTTTTTCTTGAAGAGGCGTTTGATCTTAAATTATTTTACATTAACATGAGTTGTATAACATTTGAAAGTTAGTTACATTTCAAACTATTATTTTGGATTTATATACATTATTTTTCAAAAGTGAGTGACATGTTAATATAATCTGAATATATGTGCATTATATCTTAAAGTTAGTTATATTTGTAGAGTGTAACTGACTTTTAATGTAATTTATTGTTGAAATTAAGTTACGTTTTATAAATGTAACTTATTTTTATTCTGAACTCTAGTTTTATATTGTGATTTATGTTTTCATGTCTTCATTCATCGGGAAAATTAAATGTTGATTATTCATTGTCACTATCGTTTTCTGGTTGAATTAGAATTTGCAAACAAAAATTCGATCTTATTCAGTGTTTTTTACGAAATGGGTTTTTTTAATTATTTTATTTTTTCAGTTTCTTTTTAAGAAACCACATAGAATTTGAATTCTGGTTTTATTTTCACGATGTAATGAATGGTTTTTTTTAATTTTAAATTGATTTTGAAAAAACTAGGTTTCCCGATATGGATTGAATAAGTTGATATGTTTTTAAAAAAGGTGGTGATGGGTTTAATGAGAGAGGAAAACGTGGGTTTTAAATTAGGATAATATTATACTTTGACTTTTTAATCTTTTTTTAAGTCAAACAAACAATAAATGAATGAATGAAACATTGTCAATGAGATTTAAATAGTAGGTCTGTGTAGCATGACTCATTTTTCAAAAGAAATAAAATTAATTTTTTTATTATTTTTTTTTTACTTTTCAATCATTTCAATCATCTAAATCTCTGTGTATAGCCTCATCTGCGATTTTTCTAGGTTTTAAAATTTCATTTTAAATAACATAATCATCTAATATTGTATATACCTTAAATGATAAAATAAATAAACTTCAACAAGTTGTATAGATTTATTTTTAAAAAATATAAATGGACGCAAATATTATAAAAACTTTATGAAATTAATGGGTGGTGTAGATATTTATTATCTTCATTTTGATTAGAATATCAGAATCATTTTACATTGTAATAATTTTTTTATTACTATTTTTTGTATGTTTGTGTGCTATAAAGTAAATTGATATACTTATATATTAATAATATATTGTGGTGCTTCTGTATTGTTTGTTTCAAGTGAAAGTTCCATGGACATAACCAATAAAAAATCTAATTATTTCGAGCTTTGTATAGTTTTTTAGATATGGACAGTAGCTGATCAGCATTTCAAGTGGATGTAATTTAAAAATAAATTACTTACATATGTTATACATATTTATAAAATAAAATTATTTTTTGAGCCATGCATACATGGACCTAGGGAAATTCTGTATGTTTGGCATCAATAATATGCTACACAACCATACATGACTTAAAACATCAATTACATACTACCCTATTATATGTTCATCCTCGTGTGCAACCTCATCTTCAACCCCCCAACCATTTTGATTTTTTAAAAATATATATTCTTGTCCAATAAATTTCATACGATAATGAAAACAATAAATTACATACCTAGATAAATCAATACATATTTCTTTTAAAAAAATTAATTAATTTTTCTTAAACTGAAATATTTATCACGCTATGGCAATATAAAGTCCACTATAAGTATTGGCTGTAGAGCTTCTGCCCAATAGTGAAAAAACTACACGTGCATTTTAAAAAAAAAAACACTGATCTTGGGCTTATTTTTCATTGTATTTCAAGAGATTTTTTAATCACAGGTTTAGCTCTTTGTTGTAACATAACATTTTAAATCTTACACCTATGCAGCTAACATCCAATATCAAAATTCAAACATGACAATTGAGCAGTATGTTTGAACCTATAATATTCATCTTTAGCCCCCGTTTGGAATTGGTATAACCCCTCGGATAACCCAAATAACCCCGGATAAGTATTTTGGGGTGTTTGTTTATCCCGAATAACCCCAGATAAATTATGTCAGAATAAACCCTGATAAAGTGGTATATGCATTTCAATCAAAAATAAAAGTTATCATCTGTAATCATCTTTTATAAATCACATGTCAAATCAACTATCATTATTTTTTTTACCTTTTATAAATCATTATCCATATTTTATTCACATTTTACCCAAACAATAAAACATATATTCTTACGTTTACCAATGAGAATAATTCAAAACACAATCAAACACAAAATCACTTTATCCTTACTTATACTCACTTATGCTAGAATAAATCTATACCCTAGAATAAAATCTATCATCATTCCAAACGGGGGCTTACATGAATTTTACCAAAATTTTCATGTTATAACTGTTAGGAAACAAATAAGCGGAAGCCGTCAATAAAATACGAGATCATACACAAGAACTGAACACCATCACAAACTCTCTCATACAGTTACCCTCTCTTGAACCCTTTCAACATCTCTCATATGGATCTCTACATTTTATGCTAAGTCAATTTTTACCCTGAAACCCTAAGAGGATATTTATATAAATAAATAATTTCCTCAGTAAATAATCTCCTAACAAACAAATCTATAACAAACAAATCTATTTATCTAATTTTAAGAGATTCACTTTATATCTTAATTAAGATCAATCTATCAATTAGATATCCACCCTAATTTGATTTTATCATAATCATCCGATGTTGATACACAGACTGTTCTAGTAATCCCATCATCATTCCATGAAGGGATAACACAATATTTATGGATGATTATTTCTTAATCATGAAACAAACATGTTTTATAAATCCAATCATTTACAGGATGGATGATCAGTAAATCAGAACAATGAGTATACAATCACAACAACTCAATGAAACAGATTTTCACGGCATGTTTGTGAATTTCCCACGCGGCAGAGATCGACTCCTCCTCAAGTCAGCTACACCTTCCTTGCGATCGCGCATCGCAGCATTTGGAGGCTTGTTCTCATGCTTCCCAGCTGACAGTGACTCCACTCTCTGCATTGGATCTCTGCAAAGGCACAGTCAAGTCCATACATGAATTGTACTCCATGAACTCTCTTTCATTGAAACTACAGATGATCCCAAGTAAATCACTACCTGGATTTGTTGTAGGACATCCGCACTGAATTCCCTTGAACCTTGTTCAATCTTGAGGTGCTACACCTTGGAGATTCAAAAAAACCACGAAGCACATGCGAAGTTTTCTCTTCGTTTTGAGGCTCCAAGTTCACCACCCGACATGTCAATGTGAGTTCAGGTTTCTGTGACTTCAATGGAAGCAACTGTTGATTGGGTTTGGTTTTATTGTATAACCTGTCTCTTCTGATCACATTTTGTTGGTTCTCTTCTTCGTGTTCAGGATGGACTTTCTTTGGATTCTCCGGTCTCATGTGAAATTTCTCTGGGAGGTCCCAACACCTCCTTGTGTTCTCATTTGTTGGCAGTACTGATGTTGCATCTATGCAGGTACTGGTTGGCTTGCACTTGTTCTTAATGTGGGTGCCTTGATCGGTAGAAAGTGGTACACTCACTGGAGGGGATGGAGACCTCAGTTTTCTGGAGTTCATGAAGGTGTCTTGGCGGAGAGGCAATTTTCGATCGTCCTCTGTGGATCCAGGTGGAATTTGGAATCTTCTCTGCTTCCCGGATGAAGAGGTTCTCATCTAAAATACCATTTTCACAGGCCAAGCAGACACTAAGTTAGTTGCATTAGTTTTTCATATATCAGATGAATGTTCTCAAGTATTAGTCTCCCAAACTCATGATAACATCTTCAGAAGACATGAGCCAATACAAAATTATAGTTATGGACATGGATTCTTTTCTCCCAGTAAAATTAAATTATATTGTGAGCTTCAAGTTTTGACTTCAAGGACATTTATGATCTGTGTATACACGTTATGATAAATGATTTTTTGAAAGTTTCATGGACAGCCGTTGCAACATGGATATTTCCACATTGGTGATCTTGTGTGTTAGCCACATTTGTCTTCTTATCTTCCCATGTTAAGTAGAACATGAAATAACCATTGATTTGCAAAGAATAACAAATTTGAAGAGGACCTATATTTACTTGCATATTCCCCCACACCAAGTACAACATGTTGTAACAATGAATAATGAAGATGAGAAGGAATATACCTCATTGTTTCTTGCACCATCAATTGACCTCCGACTGACTTCAGACTTCAAAGTGATAGTGGCTGTACGGGATTGTAAAGGTGACACAAAGCCTGTTTTATGCACCTCGAGAGCCTTGTATTGCATGTTCTCAACTTTTAGTTGTTCCATTTGGGTTTCTTTTCTCTCCAAAACTGACTTCAATTTTGCTACCTAAACATGTTTACACAAGAAATCTCAGTTTCCAAAAGGAAAATTGAAACATTAAGATAAAGTGAAGAAAGAATAGGAGATGCAACATACTTCTTCTCTAAGTTCTCTCAGTTCACCAGTTTCTTTATTCGCATGAGCTGCTCCCAGTTCAATTGATGCCACCCGTTCAGCAAATTTAAGTGTGCTAATAGTTTCCCCAGTTGCATGAACATCAGGATTTATATGTACAAACATCAAGGTTTTAGCTTGCCCACCTATGATTGAAAAGAATAAGAATAGTAAACAAAGAAGAATAGAGATGTATCAAAATAGATAAACAAATTCTATAAATAAATTCATCCACAGATCAAAATAATAGTTTATAAAAAAAGAAAATACAATAAGAGTCCTCTTTGTTGGGTGATGCACCTGATAGAGTCTAGTCTCCACACTAAGGCCCCAATTAGAACCAATTATTAAATTGATTTTGCTTTTTCAGATAATCAGTTCCAAAATGAGGTTTTTTTTTTTTTGTGTTTATAGTTTATGAAAATTTGGTTGAGAGAAAAAGTGGGGTTCCGAATGGGACCTTGGTGAACAAAAATCATAAAATTTGTATGTGTTTAAAGCTTTCAATGAGGGACACCTTTTGCCCACACAAGGTTTTTTTGCTACATTTTATGTGGGTATTTTAATAAGATAGAGATGAGTATATTAACAAAAGCTAATATATTTGATCTGTGTGTGAACATTTTAAGTAATATTTCAGAGAATAGGTAAACAAATCTAGAAGTTACCATCCCCAAAATGTTACCTAAAGCATCTTGTAGTACTTGGGTGAGCTTGCTATTTCTATAAGGAATGTGGGAACTCTTCTGTGCAAGAGCAAAAATGACATCGCCAAGTGCGGAAAGTGACTTGTTTATGTGTTGTGCTTCCTTCAATCTTTCTCCGACTGCCTCAGATTTATTAACCCTTTCACTTCCCGCTAGGTCTACAAGATGAAGGCAGCCTCTCAAAGTCGATCCAGATACCAATTCTTTGCCTTGGACATGAACCGTTAAGACACTTGAGAATACCAACACATCAAACAAGTGAAAGTCAATCAGAATTCTGAAAGGTCAGTCTTAACTCTATTGATATGCCAATCTTAACTCTATTGATATGATGTTGATCAGATTATACCTGTGAGAGCGACTGCTACGAACATTTAGTGCAGTAGCCCCAACAGCCCGATTGGCCAACCCAATTCTCATTAGATCGAAAACATCTCGGGTGCAACGGACCGAAACCAAACTAGCATCAGGAATATTTAGTCCATTCTGTTGTGAATTGTTTCGTATTTCTAACGTACTAGAAGTTAAGTCAAATAGATACTCTGCTATCTCAAAAGGATATATGAATGACTGCCCATAGATGGACTAGGATCAATAATATGAATTTGAAAATAACTACAAGCCTATAACCAAACTATGAAAAGGATATCTTTTGTTACTGCCATCAGCTGCCAATAAATCTCTCACTTGTTCATTGTATATTTCTATCATCTGAACACTGACTTCATATCTGATAGCATCCCGCCTCTCTCTTGAGATTTTAAATAGATCTTTGAGTGATCGGTAATTCACGCCCCATGTTTCCTCCATTGATAGATCAGGACCAGTCTGGAAATATCAAAGCTGACTAATTAACAATTATAAGTGAATGTCAGCTAATTATGGGTGCAAAAGAGTGTAGTGCATGTAAACATGTTTGAAACACTAGGCGAACTTTTTTTTTTCTCAACAAATAAGAAAGATTAGATTCATTTCCATTCAATTGGACTTGTGAGTGCGTGTGTGAGAGAGGGAGAGAGAAGCCAAAAACCATCATGTGCGCAAATGATGTTAAAACAATTGAGAAGTATTATATGATATGTACCATCGTGTATGTCTTCCCAGATCCTGTTTGTCCATATGCGAAAATGCAAACATTATAACCATCTAAAACAGATCTTATCAATGGTTGGGTATCGGCATACACTTGCTCTGAAAAAGAAAAATATGTCAAGTAATAAATAGCAATACAATCTAATCAAAAGAATGACTATATATATAGTAAATAACTTTTCTTAATAAGAAAAAAATATTCAACCATGCTTATCATTATGCGTTCAGAAAAACCAAAAAAATCATCAAGTTTAGAACACAAAAAATTCTTTTAAAATAAGTGAACATTGCATTATTTTCCTCAAATTACTGATAATCATTTTTGTAGAGAATGGCACATGGCATGACAATTTTGAAGTGATGATAATGATGCCACAAGGTAAACATTTCAATCAATTGTTGCTGCATAAACTTGAGAGTTAAGCATAGTCTTACAAAACAAATGAGAAGTATGAGGTTTTCAAGAAATCAAAAGAATCCACAAATCTCAGTCTCCAAAATAGGCACAACATATGCATGGAGATATTTAGAAATCAAAACGTACGCTGAGTTACATTGGCTGTGAACACCTTATTGAATGAAAATACTCTCCTTGCATCTTTTCCTTGCTTGTGAGGATTGACAATCATGATATTTCCATTTTCTCCAATATAATCAACAGAAGATTGCGCATCACATTGCCCCGGTAAAAATGGTCGCACTCTACAATACACCCTGATGTTCCCTGTAAGAGAGATTTTTTTGGTAGGTAAGTGTTCTATTAATTTTTCTTGGAAAGATTTCATCCTATCGACAAGAGTAAAACTCAAACCCCGAACCCCTCAGTGAGGGTAATGCTACCAACCTGCTAATAGGTGGTTTGGTACCCTTTAAGTTGTAATTTCATGACAAAAGATATGAAAAAATACCGTAACAACACAGTAGATATTAGGCAGTTACCCTTCAAGTCTTGAACTTGATTGTAAGAGAAGACGATTTTCCTCGAGCACTTTGTGGTAAGAAGATGCAGCAAATTCAAGGCCTTGGATATGGTGCCCTGGAAGATAACTGATGTCAAAAGTAAAAATACTAAAATCTTGTTGTAGATAAGAAAATGTAATGGAATTTGACCAAGTGAAGTATCATGTATTAACTTCGAAGAATAATAAGTTAACAAGTGCTTACCAAGCTTACTAACTTCTTCCTCCCATTTTGATTCGATCTGTCGGACTTGAACCTTCGCATCATGAAAGCAAAGTTTTATCTCCTGAGAACATACAACATCACATAGGTCAGTAAAGTAACAAATCCATAATCAAGATAAAATACAGCTTAAAATACCTTTGTACATTTTTTCTTCAAAACTTTAATAAGCAATAAATAATTGATCTAAAATTCATTCAATCTAGGTACCTAATTTCAATTAAGGTATGGCATGAGTATTACATGATTGACATTCAAAATAAAGGACTCAGTGAAATATGGACATTTAGTAGCATTTGTTGTCAGCATCAAATTGGCTAATAGCTTAGAATCTCATCTTGAGAAAAAAAAATGTAGTGGATTTTATAAAACAATATACATACATCAATTTGGTGTTGTTGTAGATCAAGTCTTTCCACATAATTGGAAGAGCGGGAGCAATCAGATCTTGCATAACTCTGCTGATCAAGAAATCCTGAAACGGCTTCCAAAAACTCTGCTTTTGACGAAGTTTCTTTGTCGCCTCTTAATGCTCTCTTCAACATGAGTCCAAGCTGTCAATGTCATCATTAAATGAAACCGAATCAATGCAACATAGATAAGAATTAGCGAAAAAATCCATATTCATTCCAAAAACATGATTTGAATGCCCACATTTTCCTTATTCAACCACCTAATAATAGTGACATCATCACAGCTTTACGGCTGAGAAGTCCAGGAAGTTACCTGACAGCTCTGTGATTCAAGCTGTCTATAAAACTGTTCCACGGCTTGGTTGGTCACGATATCAACCATCTATAACATAAAGGAAAGTAAATCAGCATTCATACATGAAAAGGCACCTTCAGAATCCTCATATGCTATACATAAATTGTTCTTGGTATATCATTATATGTATCCCGCTCTCATTCTTCCTATACATATTATTAGATGAGCATGCAACTCATTTGCATATTTAGTAGTATATATTTATATTAAAGCAAAGTATGTTATGACAAAAGAACACTCAAGACAATAAAAAAATGGATATAGAAGAGAGCCACAAAGATCAGGATGTACAATGTAACAAAAGCTACGACTTACTACATACATTTCTACAAAATAATTAAAATTGCATGTTGAAACTCACCATTCCCATTAAATGTCCTTTTACAATCACACCACCATTGGCAATCTTTTTGATACAAAGTTTTGCAACAAATTTGATGGTAACTTAATCTGAATCCATTGGTTATAAGGCCAAAATCGGATTTTCATTTTTGGGGTGGCAATTTCAACATGACATTTTTCTAGATACACTAAGTTTAAATACCAACAAATATGCTTTTGTTATATTAGTGTCACAACAGATGTATCAAAGGATAGTAACTTACCTACCATTCCATTCAACGGAAGAAGCTGAGACATCTCCAAGTCTGTCAGATACTCCCGCAGAAGCTTTAGCCCAAACCTATCAAAAAGGGAAACCAAAGCACCCCCTATTCCAGATTCTTCGAGGGCAGACTCACTCAAGAGACGTAGATGATCATCGTGACATTCATCATATGGTGAACAAGTTTCTTGAGATGATCCAGTAACGGTTTCTCTGCCAAGTATTGATGGAGGTATACATTTATTTGAAGATGTGATTTTCACAATCCCACCATATTTCCATATCCCGATTCCACCAGATTGTTTCCACTCATGGTATCCTTTCAGACAGAGAATACAGTCCACAACCTTACTTGATGAACCTCCCTGTACAGATCATTTAACTATGGTTGAGAATATATTTAACATAAATCATAAAACTATGATTTGTAGTTAAAATGCTTCATCATTCAAAGTAAACAAGAATATATGTCCAAACCAACAGCCCAAAACAAAACAATATCTTATAACCAATGTTAATGGAATATAATTCTGAAGTTGATTAAAGCACTGCTTGAAATACACGAACTAAACAAATAATATAATGCATTGATTAAATTATATAACAGGATGGTTATTCTACTGATGTAGAACTCCAACTCTTTTGTCCTCAAGGTGATTTTCAACGAGTTGCAGACAAATACTTTTTCATGTGCGAATTGGTGTCAATTCAGTATAAAATTTACATTCTCCAATTCTCCGCCAACATTCACAAATGGTGGGAACTGGGAAGTGTCACCTTCTCTAAATCTGATGCTTCGAAAGTCAAAAGCTTCATCTCTCCAACAGCGACAAGGAAATTCCTCATGTTCTCGAAGTACTGGATTGCTGATTGGGCAGCCCCATCAGTAGATTCAACAGTAAAAACCGGACACTCTACTACCTGCATAGATTTGACACCGGAGTGATGAGACACCCACAATTACATGCACAAGTGACATCACATAAAAAACTTTGAATTAAATGTAACAAGAATTCACACAGAGAAAAAGAATCACCTTTCTCATTCCAAATACTTTTAATTGAAGTGGCACAAACCCATACAAAGGCAAGCACCAAACCAGAATCAAAGTGTGAAATTTACAAGTGCATAACAAAGACCCCAAATGAAACACCAAAATTCAGTTTAGCCAACTTTGCAACCATATATAAATGAAACAGCATCCACATTCATTTGGTGATCTGTGAAGGCTTCATCACAGGCAAAATCACAAATCCACATCAAGAACAAACATCAAAGCAAAGCTTTTCAGTCTAAAAAGGCAACATTAGCAGATTATAAACAAAACCCACACAATGGAGATCCAGAATCACAGGCCCGTATCAAGAACAAACACCAAAACAACAAAATTGATAGATGATAAACAAAACCCACACGAACAGATACTTGAAAAACACATTAAAAATTCTATATGGGTTTCAATGAAGGACCTTTGAGACGGCCCCCGGATTGACCCTATTGAGGACATTGCAGAGGATGAGACCATTGCGGAGGGCGAGGCAGAACTCCTCCTCCGACGGCTCCTTTGATGGCAGCACCTCCGCCGCAAACCTGTCCATCTCCCTCAGCCACTTAGTCGCTTGGAACCTCCGACAAGCTATACAGAAGCAAAAATCACACATTCGAATCAATCGAAAACCCATTAGAGATCTCTTCAAAGAGGTCCTCACCTGCTTCTTCAGCTTTCCGGAGCACCAACTCATCATTTATGTTCTTCTTGATGTGGTTGTCTTGCACCATCTTCACTTCTTGAGTCACTTCTTGTGTATCAGAGTATTCTCCACTTGAACAAAGAAACCCAACAAAAATTTCACACTAGTATTCAAGACCCACAAAAAAGAAGCTCTCTTTCTCAATAATGTGGGATTAACCAGAGACGGAGAGAGCGAAACCCAACAAACCAACAAAAATTGCTCACTCGCATTCAATACCCACAAAGAAGAAGCTCTCTTTTCATTAGTATGAGATTTTGAGAAGAAAAAGAAGAACTAGAGGTGGGAGAGAGACACCCAAAGAAACCCAACAAAACTTACACACTAGCATTCAAGACCCACGAAAAAGGAGCTCTCCTTCTCACTAAATGTGACCATTTAAAGTCGAATAAGCTTCAATAGTGTGAGATCTTCAGCAGAAGAAGCAGAAGAAGGACCCAGAGAGAGAGAGAGAGAACAGATTTCTCGTGCTGTGTGTTGGGGGGAGGAGCATTTGAAAGGAAAAGCAGAGATCGGTGGGTTTATTTAATGATTGCACGAGAGATGGAGGAGTCTCTTTGTATGAAAGGTTGGAAGAGATTTCAAAAGAGAGAGGGAGGGATTATTTTTTTACAACAATTTCTGACCGTCAGATGGAGGTGTTACAGATAGGACAAGGGATGTGACGTAGCTTCTTGATGTAAGAGAGGTTTTTTAAAATGTTACTTTAGATCTTGGGGAATTGATAAAAATGAATTTGAAATGGAGACATAAGGGATCTATTGTCATAATAACATATTAAAGAAATTTTAGTTTTTAGTGAAGGTTGGCGCAGGGATTACATGTGGAGGTTAAACTCTTGGAAGACTTATTTCTGTCCCTCTAATTATTTATCCACTCTGAAAAGAAAAAAAAAATCAGGGTGGGTTAATAGCAAGAGAAAAGAGAGGGAGAGAAAAAATAAAAAGAGAGAGAGTAGGACTAAAAAGGGTGACAATGATCGGCGGTGGATAGCGATGAGTGAAGGAGGGCGGTGGTAGGCGGCATGTATCGAAGGACGGCGGTTGGAGGAGGGGGGGAGAGAAAGAAAGATCAACTGTTTATCTCCATTGGCCCCTCCACCCTCTCTCTCTCTCTCTCTCTCTCTCTCTCTCTCTTTCCATTGTTAATTACCCCACACTAAAAAAAAGAGTTTAATGGATGGAGTGAAAGATTCGTGGGATGGTAGTAAAACTACCCTAAATTCTATTTCTAGCGTTGTTAAATACTCCCTGATGAAACTTATAGCACATGTTTGAATGGAGGAAAAGATGTGAAATAGAGTGATATATGAACAAATCAAAATAAATTGTTTGATTGCAAGAAATAGGTGCAATTGGGTATAATTATGTTTTTTTTTTTAAAGTAAGAACTAATTGATAAGAACTAATTGATATTGGTATTCTATGTCTACCCTGGAATTATTTTATTACGCTGGTATAGATGGTCTCACATATCAAATCACATATCATCACAATCTAATAAATTATGGGAGGACTTACCTGTGTTAAGGGTAGATCTCTAGGTTCGAGTCTTGGCGCTGTGTTATATCTCCTGTTTGTTAGACGAAATTTGAAAGAAATTTCTGTGGGACCAGGGACAAACAGGCGAAGGTAGCTTACCAACTTGACCGTAAGGTCAGTCACGGAAAGCTCCTCCGTCATAAAAAAAAATAAAAAATAAATAAATAAATTATGGGACTCATATGTTAAATCATTTTTTTAATTTTATAAATCATTTTCCTAGTCCTATTTTCTTTTCATCCACAATTTATTAATGGATCAACTAAATAACAGAATTTTTATTATTAAATTTTTCAATGAAAATAATTACAAACACAATAAAACAGAAAATGGATTATTCTATTGGCATCGTTGTCAATATTTGAATAATTATATATCTAGTAATAGTTTATGTCACTGACCAAAGTAGGGCCTAAGGCTTGGAAGAACTAAATTGAAAGGCAATGGTGCAGTGTTTGTCTAAAGGGTAAAAAAAATTATTTTAAAAATGATATGTCCAGCCTTGCATGCAACTCCTTATGCAACCCTCACCAATATTCTTTCTTAAAAAATTATACGCTTACCCACTGAAATGCATACTATTACACGAATTGAAGTATGTGTACCCACTGAAATGCATATTATCACACAAATTGAAGTATGTACTGAGATATATTAATAAAAAAAAAATATTTATAAAAAAAAAATTCATATATTAGATAACATAATATATTATCTTCATTACAAACTTCAAAATAAATAGTGTAATATTATACACTATAATAAAAGAATTTTTTTAATATTATTTCTAATTTCATATATTATGAAATTTTAATAACTGATTTAGGAATATATATATATATATAGAAAAAAGGAAAAAAATCGCTAGAGGAAGGAGTTGAACCTTCGACCTTGTGGTTAACAGCCACACGCTCTAACCAACTGAGCTACTCCAGCTTTTGTGGTTTCATATAAAATTTATAATACTATATTATATTAATAGATCTTCTCGAGAATTCTAATCAATGAAGAACTGAAATGGGATGGGATGCAATATTTTTTTGGTATACTTGCAGTGAGTTTCATGTAAAATAGAATGAAAAGGAATGAATAATTACTCTCAGGATAGTCTTAAAGTACAACTCTGGTTATGACTGACTTTGATCAGTATAGTCAGTTTAAATTACATAGTCAATTGTTAAGTAAATGTGTACCTCTCATATTATATACTTATGATATTGACCAAATCTAATAGGAGAGTGAGACATGTATGGATATACTTAACAATTGGCTCTGTAATTTGATTTATAGACTGTGTCTTCAATTCATAGACTGTGCGGTTCGATACCACCAACTCACTGACCCAAGTCTTTAAGTCCCATATTGCTAATGTTGAAGTCCAAATTAACTAGGTACTAATCAAAATTGATTTTCTTTGTTTTCAATGCAGCTCTCCATTCCCCATAGGGCACCTAACTTATCAATTAGTCGTTGGGTTATCTTATCTTACTAAATAATTTAATGAATTGCCTCACAATCAAAATTAGATCGTCTTGGTAAGATGGGAGAGATACCCCCTCTTTAGTGAGAGGACTTGGGTTTAAGTCTTGCCGCTTGCTGATAGGGGAAGATTTGACCAAGAAAAAAAAAACAATTTACCCATCAAAAAAAATAAAAAAAATAGATCCTTTTAATTTCTAAAAAAATATTTATACGCCTTATAAAATTGGGCTTTGTTAATGAGTGCCCTCAAGGCACCCAAATTTATTGTCACTTTTTTAAACAACTAAATAAATTAATTATGATATGAGTATAAAAAAATAAAATTTATTAGGAGTGTTGTTGGTATTTTAAAAAATCTTTTATTTTTTTTAATCATATCATAATTAATTTATTGAGTTACCTAAAAAGTGAACAATTAATATGGGTGAGGACACTCGTTAACAAAACCCTATAAAATTATAGAAAACTTCACGTTAAAGATTTAAATGTAATCAAACAGATGAAAAAAAACAGTGGAGAATATAAAATCTAATGTAATTATAAATTTATAATCTTAAGAAAATAAAATATTATAGAAAACAATAAAAAAAAATTCTTCATTTCACAGCCCTGAAGCTCTGCCCGCGTTACTCCTATTTTTTTTCTTTAATTTCTTGTCTCCATGTAATTTTCTCTCGCGTTTTTTATAACAATATCATGTATTATTCATCATTGATTATTGGTGACCTATATATCACTTCTTCAAAAAAATAACAAAACAAAAGAAAACAAAAAAAACCCTTCTTGGTCTCCCTAATGGCGGCCTCTATCACATCGATCTCCTACACCGCCTCCCTCCGCTCCTTCCCCTCCAAAACCCACCTCCGCCCACCAAATCCGACGCTCAAAAACCTCTCCTTTTTGCACAAAATCCCCTCCTCCTCAATCTCCATCCAGACCCAGTTCACCCCCAACCCTCCCTCCTCATCCCTCCAACAAATCCCCGATTCAGACACCCAATCCGCCCCAGACGACGAATCCATCCTCTCATCCCTCCCTCCGACCCTCCGCGACATCGTTCGCCTTTTCCGCACAGTCTCCGATCCGCGCGCGAAGTACGAGCAGCTCCTCCACTACGCGCGCACCCTCCCTCCGATGGACCCGTCCCTCAAGACCGACCGCGACAAGGTCCGCGGGTGCGTCTCCCAGGTCTGGGTCCACGCGCGTGCGATTTCTGATGCGGAGGTGGCGGCGTCATCGGAGTCCGTGCGCGTCCGGTTCGAGGCGGACTCGGACGCCGTCATCACGAAGGGGCTCGCGTCCCTCCTCGTGCAGGGGCTCTCCGGGTGCTCCGCGTCGGAGGTCGTGCGCGTGCGCCCGGAGTTCCTCGGGCTGCTCGGGCTGCAGCAGAGCCTGACCCCTTCGAGGAACAATGGGTTTCTGAACATGCTGTCAACGATGCAGAGGAAGGCGTTGGAGATCGAACTGGGCGGTGGTGGAGGCGGTGAAGCGTCAGTGGTCAATGATCGGTTGGGGATTGGAAGCGAAAAGGTTGAGAAAGATGAGATTTTGAGTGGTGGGGATGCGAACTCGGGGGGCGGGGAAGGGCGGTTGGGGGAGAGGGGGAGGAGGATTGGGGAGGTTTTGATGAGGGAGCTGAAGCCAGTCGAATTGAGGATCGAAGACGAGTCGCATAAGCACGCCGGGCACGCGGGGGTGGGTGGTAGAGCCGGCGAGGGAGGTGAGACACATTTCAATGTGAGAGTTGTGTCGGAGGCGTTCGAGGGGAAACGTTTGTTGAAGCGGCACCGGATGGTTTATGATCTCTTGAAGGATGAGTTAGAGAGTGGATTGCATGCGTTGTCGATTGATGCGAAGACGCCAGAGGAAATTGGTGGAAATTGAGGTGGTTCTTCATCTTTTATGTGTTTCAGATGATCTATTTATTGGTGGATTTAATGATATAGAGAAACATGTATAGAAAATGTTTTGTAGTGTTATCATGAAATGAATGGACTTGGTTGGTTGATTTTGGTTATTCAGATTTCTCTTCCTTTCATTGAGATCTGCTATAGGATTCCATTGGGATGATATGTTTGTATCTTCCACTGTGTTCATCATCATACACAAGAAGTATAATTAAGTAGAGAACTAATGATCCTTTAGGCCCCCTTTGAAATTGTGTACTAATACTATTTGACAACACAAATTATGGTGATATCTTTTTTGTTAGTTTATCATTTTTTATTCTCAACAATGGTTTATATAACAAATAAAAATGACTTCCATTTATGGTATTGCAATGCCTTAAATTGTGGTATACTTGGTCCAAAAAATCTTAACCCACCATCAAAGGTGGCCCATGTAGTGTGTTAAAAATTTGTTGAATTGATTGAATTCACCTTATCAGTTCTACATGATTGCCGCCTACTTTGTACAATGTAATTTGATTTACTACCAGAGTCTGTCTTGTGTTCTTGGATCAGTGAATAGTCCAGAGAGAACAGCTGATCAAGCTGTTATAGATTCATGAAATGCTTCATTTTTAGTCTGGATCTTTTGAGAATCTGGTGAGTTTCGTGGAAGAAATATCACATGATACATGAAAATTATGTTAATCCTGATGGCGAGATTGGTTGCCAGTTTTATTACATCACATGTGTAGTGTATTGAATTTATTGATCAGAGTCTGTTTCATGTTGCTAAGTCTGTCAAAATTATAGGAAGAACTGCCTGATCAAGCTATTGTAATGAATCAAGAGAAAAACCGCTGTCCCTTAGTTTTGTGCAGATATTGAAATTTGATTTAATACATCATTTTAGGCTGACAGTCAAAGCTCTTTTTTTGCCGAATTAAGCTCAGAAGAATGCGTCAATGATTCATATGTTTCTGTTTGTTTAGGCATCTCCTAAAGCAGCTTAATTAGCTTTGCTTCTTTTTTTCTGTTGGAGATCACTGCTTCTGCTCAACCTCATTTTTTATTGCTCAATTTCTTCTTTCTCCAATCAGAATAATGTGCGGATGTTATATATTTTGGTTCTATAATGCAAGCAATAACCATCTTGGAGTTAAAAAAAATGTGTGAAATAATCATCAATAGTGTTCGTTATGAATGTTGGATTTTATGATATCAATGGCTATCAAAGCATGCGTTATAAATGTGCAGGTTGAACAAACCACCCATCCTGCTTCCCGTTTAGAACCAATTATTAACAGATTTTGCTTTTACAAAATCAGTTTTCAGTTCATCCGTTCAAAACAGATATTTTTCATCTTCAGCTTTTAAATTTTGTTACCATATGCAACAACTTAATAAAAAAGGGTTGGTTAAGGCTTAAAAGTATCTTTCACCATTTTTATAATATGGGCAGACTGTCTACCATTTCTCTCTCAAAAAAAAAAAGCCTTTAGAGTAACTTTTATGAAAAAGCTGTTATTGAAAATTTATTCCAAATGAGGCATAGCAATCAGATTCATATCACCATTACAGCATTACTCTGTTCTGGTAGTTTGACCATACATGGAAGAAAGTTATTGCAGCCCACATGAAGAATCCATAACATGTTGCATGCAGTTTGATAGCCATTTTTCTTCATGTCCAATATAATTTAAATTGTTGTTAAACGTTCGTTATATACATATACGTTTCAAATCATAGACATCCATTCCATTTGATAGTCAATTCATCACTACATCTATCTAATCTGCATAGTAATGACTTAAATTACATCATCAATGCTCAGGCTAAATTCAAACTTTGTACAACATTACATACCCTAAATACTGTTCCACATAACATGAAGAAAACCAAGAAGAATCATGGTCACAAATTTCCTCAAAACTGTGCATGAAATATGATCATCCCTTGATCAGACCATCTCAAATTCATTAGTGACATTGTTTTCATTCGCATTGTGAACCGACATGTTGATCTTCCCCTTCAATCGAGAGCTCCCTCCATTTTCCACCATGGCTCCTGTTTCGATCGCTTCCACGTACAAAGCCTTCACGAGATTGTTGAACCTCCGCCTGAAGGTTGGCATCCTAGACATGGATGCAACAATCCCCTGTAGCCTGTAGGAGGGGGTATGAGTATAGCAGGATGCAAATACAAATACTAAGGTATCCATTGCAAAAAATATTTAAATCAACATATATTATAATAGAATAATAACGTGTTAATTATATGTTGGCTATATTTAATCATCTCATATGATAATCATAATTCAAATCAAGAGAAAAAAAAAAGTTCATGCATTTCTCATCTCCCGATGTAATCACCTGATCACCCAAGTATTGTCTATATTTAGACATGTCAACTATACAAAGAATATCCAGGTCTGCTCTAAATCTAAAAAATCCAGAATTCAAAAAGATTTAGAAGCACATATAAATATTAAGGTATTTGATCCAGGCAAAGCAAATGCCCATCCACAGCCCACACATGAACTAAAAACAACAGAGAAGACTGAAGGAGGTACTTGCATGGAATTTTGGATAACACAAGACTGATTATACCAAAGTTCTTATATCATTTCAAAATCAAATTTTCAGCCAAACATACCTCCTGATTATGGCCTGCAACTGCGCTCTCCTGACATTATCATCCGACGGGAAACCACTGTCATTCCAGTCCTCTGGTCTCTGACTGTTATGTGTCATGATCAGTTTTCCAAGGCAGGCTTCTTCGTTGTCACTCAGCTGAAGACCTTTAATCTGTTCCTTCATGATAAGCAGTGGCCCAAGGAACCACTCCAACACCTTATCCTTTGGCCAGTTGAAATTCGTCAACTCGACCTCGTCACCTGAAAAGTAAATCAGAAGGGATACTAACAACTGACATCGACAAAAAAAAAAGTTACACTTAGTCATTCCTAGAGTCACTTTTGTAGATCAAACACATACTTTTGTAATGAATTACATGTTCCAATGAATTGATTGCATACTTTTTTTTGTAGTATATACTAACATAATAGGGTATTTACTCTATTAGAGATTTCACATTTGCATTAGGTATCGTGGCGTTTGCAGGAATGACTGAATAAGTGTATGTATCAGCACCTAAAAGAAATTAAAGCAAGAATAGCATACATACTGATGAGCAATCCATCTGCATCAGACTTTGCTGATTGGAGGAGACACTGTAAGACACACCAAGCAGGTAGTCTGATACTGAGTTTCTTGCACTTGCCTTTCAGCAAACACTCCTGTATGTCTGAAACTTCGATTAGACCTTCTCGGAGTAAGAACTTTCCATTTAATTCACATGACCTAAAGAGCCAATCCCATATCTGACAAGATTTGACAATCAGAAAGGTCGGGTAGAACCCAGACTTGGATTTGGAGTGTTTGAAGTTCTTACCTGCACTGGCTTCAACTGTCGAATGGCTGTTTTCAGTGTTTTTGATCTTTTGCTGGCCAATGTTGCTTCGTTAGAGCTTAATATTGTGCTGCTGTCGAGGTCATATTGTTGCCTTCTCCTAACAGATTCCGAAAGTGGAGCATTTTTTCTGTATTTAGGCCTGGCTGTCAAAAGGGTCAATTCTCAGTACAAACATAACGAGTCCATGACGGATCTGCTTAGGAAATGAAAACAAGGTGATACCTTGGAAGACAGGTTCCTTCTCTCAAGTAAAGCTGATCGTTCGCATATTCATCGAACAAGGAAACTACAGATACCATATACGCAAGCCCCATCTTGAGCGATTTCTCCTACATTAAACAAGGTATTTTCATTTCGATTGAAATGCTTTCATAGTTTAAAATATTGAAACAATCAATATATCTTTGGAGGTCCTAACTCCTAATAGAAGAGGGAGTGGCAGAGAGAGTTGTGAATGTTGTTGTGTTTTGAAATGAGGTTTGGAAAAGTTTACACAAATTTTTAGAAAAATGAGATTAAAATTAAATAAATTAGGAGAATGGTTTGTAAAAATCCACTCCCAACCACTGAAATTAACATTGCTGTATCAATGAAGCGTCGCAAGATATTTCGATCAAACATCAACAATATATCGATATAAATTGTGATTTTTATTAGTTGGGGGGACCAAAATAGATATAAAATATATTAATATCTACATTTTAAACAATGAACCATATAGAATTAGACCTGATACACAATGATCACACTGTAGAGTGACAGGAAGAAACTGCAGAAGAATGCGCTGATCACAGCTGCCACCACCGCCAACGGCCACAATATGATGGCAAGGCCCGCAAAGGGTACGCAAACCGTCTCCAGAAAGGGGCCTTCCCTTCCAATCAGGTCCTCAAGGAGCCTCTGCCATCCTTTGAACAACATGTATGGACTCTTCCCCAAGGCCAATGCCGTAATGATGGGCACATCCAAAAGCACCGCAAGTGTTCCAATTACAAAACAACTTGGCAGTCTTGATAACCTTCATCAAAAACAGGTTTCACATTCACTTTTTACAAACCCAGGTTTCGACTATGAAAGAGCAATAACTCAAAAAAAAGAGTGTTGATACATTTAGTCATTCATGCAAACCTCACTTCTATAAAGGTATGTATTTCATTAGACAAATATATACTTTAAAAAAATTCAAAACATGTTGAAGGATGCAAAAGTTATAGAAAGAATGACTAGTTCTAATATTTCCATAAGAAATGGGTTCCGTACTTAAGATCAATTGGCTTCTCATCTTCGGATACCTTCTCCCTCAGGTCATCCATGAGAGAGAAGTATGAGTGGAAGCAGAAGTCAGTGAAGTCTCGCACCACAGTACAGCTCCCTTTCATCGTGCTTACACATCCGTCCTGAAATCATTATAGTCATAACCATCTGGCATGAGAAGAGCTACATTCTACAGAAGAAAAACTCTTACAGTAAAACAGTGGACGAGCTTATGCACGACTTGCTCGCCAATGGCCTCAAAAGTTGCGATCAATGGAGCGAAGTATCCATATCCAATTCCGAGTAATAAGCTACCGATGATTCCAAAGATCGGCCAGGTTAGAAGAGGCACTGGTAAGGATAGCAAAGCCATGGTCTTCAGAACCCATCCAAGCCTCTTTGTTCTGTCACAAGAAGTATTTGTTGTAAAGCTTGGATGGGTGGGGTGGGTTGTAAGTGCAAGGGAAGGCTTACTTTGCTATGCAATAGTAGGTCCAAACAAAATGAGCAGGCCAGAGACCAATTATCACCGCAGAGTTGCCGACGAGGATTATAGTTACTACAATGGGACCGATGATTGCAGCTGCATGAAGAGAAGGGAATTCAATGATCATAGAACATAAAATGATTCCCTAATATCCAAAATCAAGCAGTACCATTTGGATGGTGTTCAAATAATAGTCACAAAGTTTTCCTAATTGTTTTGAACATTTGGAAAATTCATTTGACAAACTGGATACCTCCAGCAATGAATGATCGAGCAAGCATGTATTCACCAACGCACATGTTTACGATATTTAGGGTCTGCATTTCCATCTGATTTAGATAGTTTATGACATTCTTCATAGGTTAAAAAATATAGCCATAATATTCATACTTGCATCTTCCCTTCACACTCATACTTTTCGTACTAATAATCAGAATACATTTGGTAGGCAGTTTAACTATGTATGCACCTTTATTGCACATATTAATATGTGTATCACTCAAGAATATACACTTGCTAAATATTTACAATGCGCAGACTCTGTAACTATGTTCATATTCAAACTCTGTGACTATGGTGTCAACTTCAAAAAGTTCAATGTAAAGAAGGATTTCACTTCAGCTCTTGAACATGATGTTTAACTTCTTAATGGTTCCTACAAGGATCACACATTTACAATTTGTCATCATAAAAATGAGTCTCAAACTAAACATGTCATGTGTATATTGGGAATAAGTGGGAATATACAACATGAATCACAATGTTTGTTGGGTATGTTCAATGATCACCATGTAACCTGAACATCAACATATCTTAACACACCTAATAAAATTGTTGTTACCTTTGATGATGCCAAGAATGAGGAGCAATAGAAAGATGGGGAGGAAAGAAAGAAAGCTCCAAAGCATGGAAAGGAAGCCCATGGAGACCTCCATTAGAGACTTTGTTCTTCAGTTATTAATAATAATAATTTATGTGAATGATGAAGAAGCCTTCAATGGCAAATGTTTTGGGTGGGGGCAGAATGGGAAGAGGGATCAAAAGCAGTTACTGAATGTGGGATTGAGAAGAAAAACGAAGGTTGAAGAAAGGAGTGGGTACACGTGGCGTGATCTGGAGGCTCATCGTGCCACGTGTAGATCACGTGGCGAGTCCGTCTGGGCTACACGGGATGATATTTAAGAATTCATATTTTCTACGATAACTAATAGTGAAATATATATACTTGTGCAGTTTAATTTATAAGTAGTATAGTTCGATTTGCATGTTGTTCAATTCGATACTGAACGAATTGACCGGATCCAGTCCTAACTGGATCAAGTCTCAAATATCTGCCATTCAATGAGAAGCTGGACAGCTCCTTTTCTTATTTTTTAAATGGGAAATATCGATGTAGCTCTCTGAAAACTTATGAAAATATAAAAAAAGTCCATGTAAAATTGATAAATCTCTTCATATCTTTATCTTATTAAATAATATTTATTCTAATTTCTATAACTAACCAGATGTATGGTTAACCCTAATCATGCATGGTAAATTAATGTTATACCCTTTTTAATATTTATTTTCTTGATTAGAAAAAATCGATATAACTCACTGAAAACTTGTGAAAATAAAAAAAAAGTTTGTTTGAAATTTAAAAACCATCTTAACTCCCTGAAATCTTTTAAAAATCATAAAAATTCAATGTGATTATCTAAAAATATATATTGATTTATTTAAATTTTATTAAACAAATTATAGTTTTATAGTCAAGGTGTCATAATTTTTATTGCTAGTCATTTTGAGTTAAGAATGCATTATAGAATTTTGATTTGATTTTTAAATTGTTTTTTCTACTAATTTGTAATGAAGTTGATGAAGCTGTAATTTTTTTTGTTCAGTCTCTGTAATGAGATTCAAGAGAGAAAAATGTTGAAAAAGGATTCAATTTTGTAGATCGATTGAAGTTCGACAGATTTTTTTTTATAAATGAGGATGACATTTCCGAAAATGGAGATGTTGAAAAATGACAAAAGAACTAAATCTGATTTTATAAAGTTTGTAGGGACTGAATCCAATTTTAATAAGTTTATGAGAACTTATTTTAATATACTCTTGATCGAGAGACTAAATTTGTTAACCATATACATTTTATGGGACCTATAATGATTTTCTGATTTTAGAGAAACTTTTTATGATTTCAAGAAGATTTCGGAGAGTTAAAAAAGATTTTTCCCTTTTTAAATATATCCATTATAAATGGGTAAAAGTTCATTCAATTGAATATTATTACATATAGATGATACGTGTACCATATAATTAAATTTTCTGGATATAAAACATATTGGGATGCCACATAACATATTCGGGATATATTGGAATTTTAGGATAACTATCTAAACAGATTTCGTTTAGTTGTATTTTTTTTATTCTTTTATCAATATCTTTGTTTTTAGTGTTTTTTAGGTTGCAAAAGATATCGATGGTATTGTTATTAATGTATATGTTAATTTATTTTAATATAGTTACTAGAGTCTATCTTAATAACTAAACAATTTTTTTAATTCCTTGCCTCATACGTTAGCAAATCTACACATCAAACAGGGTGTATTGGTGTAGTAGATGTATTATTCTTGTATGACAAATATTAAAAAGAATTCCTTCGATGCAAATAGTTATTCACAGATGATACAAAATGACTCGGATCATATCTATGAAATTTGATTTTCTTAAGTTAGAACTTGAGATTATAACTCATAAATGCAAAGTGTTGTGGGCGAGTAGGGTCACTTATGTGAGAAGGAAAATTGCCATTGATAAGTAAGCCTTGTTTTGCCTTTGTTTTATGACAAACTCATCATCTACCTTTTTTTTATTTGGACAAGATCCCTCTTATTTAAAAAATTAAGATTCGTATCTATCATTTCTTCAAAGAAAAAAACTATTAAACCGTCACTCAAAACTTTTATGAAAAACTTTGTATTAGTTCTAAATATTTGTTCCCATTTGGGGTACAGAATAAGGTCGGATACTAAGTCCCCGTTTGGATAGCGGAATTGAGTTATTCTGGATAGATAACTATGCCAGTATAGATAACAAATCTACAAGAATAAAAGATTTTCTGTTTGGTTGTATTTTTTTTATTCTCATTGGAAAACGTAAGAATAAATGTTGAGTTGTTTGTTTGATAAATAATAAAATATAAATAAAGTGTAAAAAAGTTGATTTGACATTTGATGTATAAGAGGTGTTGATAGGTGATTTGATGTGATGGTGCAGTTGTAAAAAGTTGATTTGACATGTGACCGGATCCGGCCCATGGGAATAGATAAGGTGAGTATAGCTTGTTTTCCTAGGGGTTGCTTAGAATTGTGACAAACTATACTCTACCTTTTTATACTCGTTTGGAAATCCCTGGCTTAGTAAAAAATACCAAGATTCGTATCTACATTTCTGCAAACAAACAACCATTTAAACCGTCCTTATCCAAAATTCTTATACCACCCTTATACTTTGTACCATTATTCTCACCTATTCCGCTTCCATTTGGGGTACAGAAAACGGTGCGGATACTAAGAAAATAACAAAAAAGACCCATTTACTTGAGAAGAATAAACTCACGTCAAATTTAGATTAAAAAAATCACTAAAACCACATTCATTTATTTTTCTTTCCATGTTCCGTTTGAATATGAGTTTAGGTAGATTCTGCGTTTAAAAAATAAAAAATTCTCAAACTTAGATCTAAACACGTTTTCAGCGTTTAGCTTTACAAGCCGCAATCTTCCTTTTAAGGCTAAAAATCTTGCAATTGAAAATCTAATAAGACAGTTTTTCAAAGCTGAGTTTGAAACGTAAGATTTTAAGAATTTTAGTATTTCAACCTTAATTACAAACGTGCACTCTTAAACTCTCATTTGGCATGTGCAGGCCGCCCCCCAAGTCCACTCACCAATATACATGGATGCATTGTGCATAATAAATATTCATCCAAATTCCAAAATTACTTGGGATACAACCATGCATGCAAGATTATTGCCAGGTAATGCCCCCATGCACTTGACCACTTGGGTTTAGTTTTATTATAAATTGATTTAAGTCTAAGGTATAATCGGCATGTAAACTAAATAATAATTCCTTTCTTACTATTTAATTGGGTGATGTTACATTCAAATTTTTTAGTCTAAAATACAATCTTATATATCTCTTGTTGGAAATCTATTGAAACATATACATCATTAAACAATGTTTATACCTTGCTAAATTTTTTTTACATTACTAAAAATGTCAACTCAAAATAAAACGATATACACTTTTTATCAAATTATATACCTTATTAGATAATATTTATATATTTTTTTAAATGGAAACATGTGTAGTCTAACTGAGTCTAACATTTTTTTACTTAATTTGGTCTACTGTTAGTGCTAGAGCTAGTTTCTACTAACAATATACAATATACATTGAAGGGACATATATAATTTGGTGGGTATTGAAATTGAAAAATATTATGTTTAGTAGTGTTTGGGATGTGCTTGTATCCCGCACATATTTTAAAATTTTAAAGCTATATCCATAACCAATAAAAAATATATTTTTCATAAAAAATGAAGTACATACTCATTAAAATCGACTACATATATTTTTACATTTTTCGTTATAGTGTGTGTACAGAAATGAAGCATATACTACGTTACTTGATTCCATATACGTGATGCGATAACTGCAAATATGACTTATCTATATAAATTTTAAGATTTAGAATCATGGAATTCTTTCTTTCTTTAAAATTTTTTTTTGAGAAAAATTTCATTTCAAGTGAGATTTGTATAAATCATATATTTATATTTTTATAATAATTATTTTTTATTTATTCTAAATATGTTGCCTCTCTGTTGGCCCCTTGTTTTAATTTCTGACTCCGCCCTGGTCATGTGCATGATAGAAGACAAAAAGGAGAGGAAGAGACAGTGAACAGCCGAAGAAGAAGAGTAACATATCAATGAGGAGAAGGTGATCTGACAAAAAAAAAATTGTGTCTACAAATGGGATGAGTTAATTGGAAATACGTCCAAACAAATTCACAACAATTTAAGGGGCACCTTTTCCGTGAACCATTGATCCGACACGCCCACGGGCTTCATGACAATGGGCGTCCGAATCCGCCTCGAACCGGATCCGCACGGACTCGGCCGCATCGGAAATCGCGCGCGCGTGGACCCAGACCTGGGAGGCGCGCCCGCGGACCCTGTGCGCTCGGTTTTGAGCGATGGGTCCATCGGGGGGAGGGTGCGCGCGTTGTGGAGGAGCTGCTCGTACTTCGCGCGCAAGGCGGAGACGGTGCGGAAGAGGCGGACAATGTCGGAGACGGTGCGGGAGGGATACGAGGATGGCGTCGTCGCCTGATTGGGTGTCGGGATCGGGGATTTGTTGGAGGGATGAGGAGGGAGAGAGGAAAGGGTGAAGAGGGTCTGGATGGAGATTGAAAGAGGAGGAGGGGGTTTTGTGCAAAAAGGAGAGGTATATACGTGTAACCAAAGCCTCAATTCTCTCGCCGTACTCACGTCGCTCGCCTCCCTGCTAACCAAGGTTTGTCGGTTAAAATGGCAACGTTTTGACTTGGTATTGTGTGCTCTTTGCAAGGAGGAGTCCGAGACTGTGCCGCACCTGTTCTGTCTCAGCCTGGTTGCGATAGAGTTATGGCGCGAGGCGGGGTGCGCCACCTCCTCCATCTCTCTTTCATTTCAGTCGCTCAAGGAGATGTGGTCCGCATGGAGGGCAGTGTTGTGTACTTGTGTGTGAGGAGCTCGAGACAGGTCAAACTCATCCCTCTCGGTGGTGCCAATGACAGTTTGGACCATTTGACGGATACAAAATGATGTGATCATTCGTGAGTCAAATTTACGTCGAGAAAATGTGAGAGTCGACTGCCTCCCTCATTTGCGAATGGGGGTGTTATATCGCAGGGGCGAGGGGGATTTTGATGGTCGGCAGGATTATCGAGGTCACGATTTGAGCGACAATAGCGTGACCAAGGGGACTCGTGGGTGATACCACATCTCAAGCTCGTCATCAATCTTCCTTCTTTTACCTATCTTTATTTGTACTTTTCTTTTACTTATTATGTATCCACTCATCTCTCATTTAAACCTGTAATCTCACTTTCTTTAATGAATCTGTAATCTCACTTTCTTTAATGAATCTGATGGATGACAAGTTTTTACTTTTTAAAAAAAAATGTATTTTTTCATTTCCTATTGGAATAAACATATTGATCCAATCATTAGTATGATTAATGAGTATTAAACTTTTGTAAATATCAAAGGGATCAATGGATATTAAGTCATTTTCTCTTTTGACAATTCTAAAAAAAAGGTTTCTCAAGATTGATTATTTGTAACATTCATCAACAAATCTTAAATAATGTTCAAAGCAATTATTGTGTGATGCATGTGTGCAAATAACTAATTTTCTATGAATGATACATTAAACTCATATTTTAAGTATTTTTTTTATCATGTATAAAAATACATAACTCACTCGATGTAATATAGATTTAATAAAAATGAAAACATAGGCGGACTGCACACGTACAATCTCTTGTCTAGCTTCAATTCTAGTCCACACAAATTTTGATTTAAAAAAAATAGTATACTTTATCAAATGAGATATTTTAATAAATTATATGGATTTATTTATTGAAAATGTAAAGCATTTTTAACAATATGTATATCTTATTGATATAAATATGTGACACTAACAAAATATATAAGACTAAAATTATAAAATTATAAATAAAAAAATTGTACTTCACAACACTTTTTCTTTTCTTAATCAGAATCCATCCTATAACACAATTACACAATCAACACCAAACGGAACATCCATCACGCGTTATTCGCTGCGATGGACTCCTCCCGACCCCAAAATTCGAATCGGACGGTCAACAACCTAAATATCTCGACACCTATGAATTCTCACCGTACGATCACCTAAACTATTATGAACCGTCCGATTAACGTATCTCTCTAGATCGGACCGTCCAATATTACAATTTGATTTTCAAAAACGTCGAAGAGGGAGTGAGAGAGAGAAACACAGAAAAAAAGCTCCTCTTCTTCCCTTCCCCGTCTCTTTCGATTTCCCGCATAATCAAAGAAATCTCGAAATCAAGTCGATCTCCGCCGTCCAATTGCGTTCCAACGGTCCAGATTTCCGGCGATTGATTTCCCGTCGATTCCTGATCCGACGGCCCCTCTGCGTCAGCTCCCCCGATGAAGCCCTTCTTTCTCGTATAGGGTTTCATCGGTCTCTTTTCGAAATTTGAAATTTTTAGGGTTTTTTTGGGATCGTTTGATTTGTTGAAATTTGGACGGTCGTGATGGAGAAAGGGGCGACTCCGGCGGCGGCGACGACGGCGAGTGCTTCGCCGTCCGATCTCCCGCAGAGGAAGCTCGCGAGACAGCTCGACTTCACCGCCTTTCCCGGCAGTGGTACGGCGGCTCCGGCCACATTGGCGACGCCGGCGGCTACGTCGACGGCTCCGGTGGCAACGGCGATGGCTGCTCCGGTGACGATGGCTCCGGCGGCGGCGGCCCCGCAGGTATCTGTGGCGGCTCAGCCTCCTCAGTCGTCGGGTATGGTGGCGGGTCTGTCTCGGCCTCCGAACACGATTGCCTCTGTGTGAGTCTTCTATTTCGTCTCATCCGTTATTATTACTTTTGGATTTGTTGGGGTTTTGTGTTTCTTGATTCTGGACTTTCGAATTCTGTGGTTCAGTTTGAATTTTTGAAATTTTTTGAGTCAAAGGAAGGGGTTTTAAGGGTTTGAATGGGTCGCTCGATTCCATTGATGATTGGGTTCCAAACTTTTTGTATTTAGCATTCCAACCTGATAAATATTTACTTAATTTTTCTGTTTTCGAAGGTTGGGAAAAATGAAAAGAATTAGGGATATAGTGGTTCTGTTGAATTGGGTATTATTGAAAGGCTTTTTGGTCCCTAAAAATTAGACCATGATTGAATTCACTACTGGTAGAACCAAGGGATGGGATTAATATCTGGGTCTGGTTAATACATTTTGGATGACCCATTTGTAGGGAGAGAATCGGTGTTTTGTACCTTTGTTTTACAAGTTGGTTTTTTGTCCATAATCTTATTTTCATTGGTATGCTTGATAAATAAAATTCCATTTTTATGCTTACTGCATAATTTTATTCTACTGTTATTTCATTTTTATACTATGCATGATCTCTTAGACTTTAAAGGCAGTGTTTTTGTGTATTAATAATAATTCTACACTACATGTGTTTCTTCAGGAAACCAGAGTCCCCAAGGTCACGACCACGGCCTGTGTTTGAAGTTAAAGACGGCACTCCACAGAAGAAAAAACAATGCAATTGCAAACACTCACGGTGCTTGAAATTGTAAGTAACTGGTGCATTTATAAACAAATGGTTTTAAAAAAAAACCAAATATTTCTTGAAGATTGGCTTGTGATCTCTCAGATTGCTTTAATGTATTGCACTATTGAAAGATAGTTAAAATTTTGTTTAAATTGCAGTATTGTTGTCAGGTTTTCCTAACTGCTAGTAATTATAGTTCTTATCAGCCGATATGTATCATTTCAGTTGGTTTTGCAATAAGATTGGGTGGATTATCTGTAAAAGAAAAATAGACACAAAACAATTTTTTTGACTGGTCATATAATAAAAGTAACATTTTGTCCTTTTCAAGGTTGGATGTTTGAGTTTTTCTTTGAAGTTATAAGGTCTGATTTCAGATCTCTGGCCTTAGCACCTCGTTATTTGAGGTCCTGGCTTCATGCTGCACTGATTTATTTATTATAAGGGAAAGCACACGTTTATATCTTTTATAATGTCCACATTGGATGGTATGATTGATTTTACATTTCTATTAACTGATAGGTATCAGGCCGAAATTAATCCTTTTCAGGCATCCTGAGATGCATATCCTATTGATGGATGCTTGAAGTTATGGTTTACATATGCCTTCTATGTTTTAATGAACTATTTTTTTTATTATTTTTTGGTATTGTAAATCTGCTTTTATACCTTAGAGGACTTTGTAGAAGATTTTACAATCTATTATGGGTGTGTTATTGATGTTCTGATCTGATAGATAGATAAGATATAGATAGGTAGATGGAGATAGATAGATTGACTATTACTATAAAGTGTCATTCTGTATTGGTAGACTTAGAGAATTGGTTACACAGTTGTGTGTTTCTCCATCACATTTAGATTCTCCGAGACGTAATACCTGCAGCTTGGCACCTTGTTAATCGTTGATTTCCAGTGCGTCATGGTTGCTTTGTCTACTAAAACTTGTATGGGGTTTTCCATCTTTTTCTTCTTCTTTCATTTTTCTTTTTGAACTTTTGGAGTTGGCATCTTGATATCATCAAAGTTCATCTGTTTAAGAGCTGTTTATTTGCAGAGAATTGTGCAACTCGCACATACTCCAACTCTTATTCAGTATTTGTGAAATATATATAAAATGGATATAAGATCAATTTTTTCCCCTATTATAATATCAGTAGACAAATTTTCTTTTGTGATTACGAGAATGCGAGACCTCTTACTCACATATGTGGCTTACAGCTATACGGCATGTTAGACTTTTACTTAAATTTCATGTATCATGAGCTGCATTCTGACCCTTCTTGTTTCTTATTATAGGTATTGTGAGTGTTTTGCTTCTGGAGTATATTGTGAGGGGTGTAATTGTGTAAATTGTCAAAACAATGTTGACAATGAGACAGTTAGGCGTGAAGCAGTTGAAGCTACACTGGAGAGGAATCCCAATGCATTTAGGCCAAAGATTGCTAGCAGCCCACATGCAGTTCGTGATAATAGGGTATGTTTTTGGATTTGAGCAATGGAATATATATTGCTTTAGAATGTTACCCTAACAGTAAATGCAGAAACACACACACACTGCTTATTTGAATATCCATATCGAGGCATCTACTCATGCTTTCTTGCAACATTCATATGCTTCACATGGCAGGAGGAGGCAGGGGAGCAAACTCTGCTGGGCAAGCATAATAAAGGATGTCACTGCAAGAAGTCAGGCTGCCTCAAGAAGTACTGTGAATGCTTTCAAGCCAATATTCTCTGCTCCGAGAACTGCAAATGCATGGACTGCAAGAATTTTGAAGGTAGTGAAGAAAGACGAGCTATCTTCCATGGTGACAATAGCAATTCCTTGACTTACATTCAGCAGGCGGCCAATGCTGCCATTACTGGGGCTATTGGGTCCTCTGGATATGGTTCCCCTCCGGCCTCTAGGAAGAGAAAAAGTCAGGACCTCTTTTTTGCCAACGCAGTTAAGGATCAACCTGTGCGAAGGCTAGGACAGATTACACAGGTACTTTTTGTTGGGAACGTGCGACATTTTATATTTGTGATGCGTAATTAAAAAAAGAAAAGAGGATATGAAGCAAGAAACAAAGTACTACAAATGGAAATGTGATCCAGAACTATTTCTATCCTGGATAAATACAATATAGCCAGGCACCTTTGACGTTTCCTAGCGAAATACCCTGATTCCTAGCTCTGTGTGTTTTATGCAACAATTATTAGATGAAAATCTAAATTCATAATGCCAATTTTAATTGCCTTTTTTTTTGTTTTTTAATTTTTTGTTTGGAAATTTTCAAATACCTTGTATTCCAGAAGTTGTGCCAGTAAATATCATCTTCTTCCTGCCATAAATCCCATAACTCACTAAAGTAAATCTTTAACCATCTTATGAATAAAATGTTCTTTTGATGGCCCAGTGTGGTAATGCATGCATATCCATTACCATATAATTGTTGCCAGATCTCGTATGTGGATGTAAAAATAGTCCAACATTTCCTGGTAGTTAATTGTAATTATGATAAATTTTCCATCTGTGTTCTACTGTTCTGCTTTGTTACTCTTTTTTTTTTTTTATAATCATGGGTTAATCTGGCTCATGTCTATTTCTGTGCTTGGCTTCTTCTCCCATTTGATCTCAGTCCCACCTTTTCTGTTGGTCATGCAATAAGAGGAATCCCTTCTGCTTTTTTACAGAGGGTTCGATTATTTAACCATTGTTTGCTGCATAAATCAGGTAAATCATATTAAGACTTCTACAACCTCTACATCGCCTTCAATTCCTGTAGGTCGTCCTGTCAATCATACGGGATCTTCAAAATTAACCTATAGGTACTATCCCCATTTGTGGTTATCTTGAAGAATATATAAACACCTTACTCTTTCTTTCTTTTTTGAGATAAAACTTCTTTCTAACTCTCAACTCTTGTTATGCATCCTGAAGATCTCTTTTAGCTGATATCATTCAACCAGAAGATGTGAAAGAGCTCTGCTCAGTTCTTGTAGTGATGTCAGGCGAGATTGCCAAGACATTTGCAGGCACAACTGGTAATATATTGAACTTCAGTTTCTTTAAAACTTTTTCCATTTTTCCATTCTGAACGAAAACCCTCTATGGTTTGATTTTGGATATACACCAAGATTGGTTGATGAAATCTTGAGTCCATGGAAAATGTACATTTCAAAATATTCATGTACAGTACTTTGCCTGATGTTATTTCCTTGATTCTTTTGAAGCATAGTCGCTTCAATGTCTTTTGAATTTCGGTTATGTTCTCTCTTAATTATATTTTCCATTTAATGAGAACATAGAAGTTTCTTGATTTCGAGTATCAATTGTCCACCTTGATGTTATCTTTCTTCCGTTTGCTTAGATTTGCGCAGTAGTTTTGTGAGAGACTTACAGTAATTATTCATGCTGGTCATGTTGGTCTCTGATTGTTTTTAACCAAGTTCCTATGATTAGCCTAGCCTGTGAGCTGATTTTGTTTAATTAAATTAAATCTTTGTTCAGAAGATTGTTTGTATTAATAATTTGTAATGATGCATAGTAGGATTACCAAATTGTTTGAAGAATGGTATGTCTATTGTCTGGTTGATTGATTGTGAGTTCATAAATGATCATTTACTAATGCTCTCTGTTGGACTTCGATCATTTGAACCTCCTAAACATGAGAAATTCTATCATCTCAGTTCAGAGGCATTCGCTAATTTCTGACTTTTTATCCACATGACCACAAAAAATATTTTTAGGATTAAACCCACAAAAAAACATGCTCAGAGATGGATAATTCACAAGAATGTATTTGCTGCCTCTCAATCACTCACCAAGGCATGGAGTTTTAGGAAATTAATCTCAATGAATAATACGGAATGTGCCTATGTGCTCCAATTTAATGCATATTTGAATCTCGTTCATTCTGATGTAAAATTTTTAAAATAACTGCAGTTTGTCCTTCGAATGGAGATGGAAAATTACCATGTTAAACAAGGTAGCTATGTTGTTTGGCCATTGATTAACTTCATAAAGTAATTTCTACATTTTTTGTTAATCGCACATTAAATATAATCTAATTATTGACTTAAACAATGTGGACTTATATGCGATAAATATCTTCTATAAATAATTCATATCTGCATCAAAGATGTGTCTTTTAAATTTATCGATCAAATATGGACAATGTCGGGCGGTGGTTAGTGGTCTATATTGATTTAACACACTTGAGAAAGTCAGAATTCAGGCTTCTTTTTGGCTCAGTTAACCTGTGCTTGAACTCATTACCTGTTTGTTACATATATGTTTTGTCCTACTTACCGATGGGTTTGAAGTCTGAACCCTTTGCAAATGTCAGTGTTCTACCTTTTTTTTTTGCTTAATCTCTCTCCATCATTGAGTGTATGACACAGATCTTGATAATATGTTTATAGAGCATGCACTAATTTACAATTTCGTTCTCAATTTTCTTTGCATTGAAACACATTTCTGAGTTTTTTTCATTTACTTAATAATTTGTTATTTGATGCGGTTTGCAACTAAGATTTACTATTACTTGGTTATGTAAGAAATTAAAATGATTTTAATTATATAAACAAGGGTTTGGGATAACCTGTAATATAAGTTTCGTTATCATATTTTTTTCTTCAGATAAAAACAATCCAGCTGGAAAGCAAAATGTGAAAGAGGCCCAAACAGAGAGCTCCCTTCATCCTTCAACCAAAAACAAGGACGATGCACGGAAGGAAATGCCAATTCAGAAAGAAGCATCTGATGATCATGCAAATGGGAGCCTGAACATCCCTAATGAGACTGAATTGGGTGGCAATGAGAGGCCAATGTCTCCAGGGACCCTTGCTCTGATGTGCGATGAGCAAAACACATTCATGGCTTCAACATCACAGTCAGGGACTGCGGAAAATATCCAAGGTTTGCCTCCAAGGTTTCCTCAGGGGCAGGGCATCTCAGATATGTATGCAGAGCAGGAAAGGTGTGTCTTAACAGAGTTCCGGGACTCTCTTCGTAAGCTTTCTGACATTGCTAAACGGAAGGGTGAGTATCTTGCTTTCCATCCTTGTTTATCTTGAATCGTAAATAATCTTTTAGATCATTTTTTTTTTCTGGAATCTCATCTAGATAGCAGGTAAATGCATCTAAGAAAGAATATATTTCAAGACAAGTCAAAAAATATAAAAGGGGTCCCGGTCTTAATTATTTGGTCTAGTATTTTACAGTATCAACATGACATCCATGTAGACTTCTTTGCCATGGTTTAGGAAGGGCTATTGAGTTATAAATTCCTATCTACGACATTCATTTTGTGAGTTTATCATTTTTTATCTTTCCAAGTTGTTTCCAGGATAACCTAATTTCTCCTCCTTATTTAGTGACTTGCAATACCACATGTCAGGGTCCTATTTAAGGCACCATGCCTGTCAAATATTTACAATGCTTTCAGTTGGAGTTGATTGATACGTTATCTGTTGCATCCTTTAAAAGATGTGTAATTGGGAAAAGAGAAGGAACAACCCTGATGTTACATTTACATAAATTTCATGATAATTTCCACACCTGTCCAGATGCAAAGCTGATGTGAAATTAAAGTGAGTCCATATCTTATGGAAGTCCATAATAACTGAGACTAGTATTTCAAACATGTGTGGGTGATTATGCGTATCCGAGGATTTTCTAAATCATGCTGGGGTTCCTCATTACCCCCCCAAAAAAAAAACATTTAGTTCATCAAATATGTTCCCAATATATCTTAGGTTTCTTGTGCAATTTTTGACATATGAGTTCTGAGAGCATGGTACAACGAAGCCATATGTGTTTTTTTTTTTTTGGGTATATCATGTTAAGAATGTTTGTTTTTGTTTCTTCTTTTCTCCAAACTAGTCTTGCTCTAATACCTAGCTCAAAATTTAACAATCAAATTGCATCCTGCATTTGTGATATCAAAATTGCATCGATTGTGGGCGGTCATGAACCATGATCTAAAATTGATTGGTGCGAACTTTCTTCCCATGAATTTCATTACTAAATGATATTTGAATTGAATTATTCTTAGTCAATGGTTGTTTCCAGATTGGGTGGCCTATGAACCGTGATCAAATTGGATGACTTGGAAAAAAAATAATCTTTTGAAAAATGTTGGTTTATTCTTGTAACAGAATATTAATTCATAGTTGCTGACACTGCATTTAGCTAAAGCATTTGCAATTTTCGTCATTTGTGAGCAATTTTATAGTTCTGCTCTCTCTTTCTCTCTACAGCGGAAACAAAATGTGCTTCATTGGGTGCCAGAAATGAAGCAAACAGTCAACCTGTACGGGTCTCAAATGGTACCACAAGACCCGCACCTCCAACAACTTCAGAGATCATGCGGACTGTGAACGCAGTTGCTATTGCTGCTGCCTCCAATAACAAGCTCCCCAGTCGACCAATGGAGAATGGCGCCTTGAAACCCAAGATCGAGAAATTGAATTGAATTCACCGGAAATGATAGAATAAATAAAATGGCGACTGTGTCTCTTAACCTGGCTTTACCTGCTGTAGATCTGATCAAGATGTTCAGAAAATCCAGTTAGGGTCGACGAATTCATCGACAATGACACTGGTGCGTTTTATTTTTCTTTTCATTTTTGTTTCCTAGCCATGCATGTAATTTATATAGTAGTTCAGTGTTCTCCATAGAGTGTTTACAGTTGTAAGTGGATTTTGTGTCACAGCATCAATTCATTCCTAAATTTTATTACTTCCCATCATACACCATATTTTATGGAAAATGTAAGGGATAATTGTTCCTGCAGTCGGTATGGTTTGGTTTTTTTTTTTTGGAAGGTATATACTTGTCTAATCAACTAAATAATTCACAAAAACATATATACTATCCTAACATGATATATGCAGGTTTAGGAATGCTGGAATCACTGCATCCTATTTTTGTTCACACAATTTATATTGCTTTCATTAGCATAATACAAATCATCATCATCATATCACCATTATCATCTACATGTGATCTCAGAAGGCTAGCTAAGTATATGCCTCTCAAAATTAATATGTCCTGAAAAATAAATTGCATGCATTTGTTTGGGGCATAGCCCCATTTGGTTATCCATATTGATCTGTAATTTATTAATGGCAGGCTAATTTTAGAGTTCCCTTCACTCCTTTTTGGGTAGCAACATAAGAGCTTTGGGATAAATAACTATTCTATAATGAATAATCCATTGTTTGTTTGGTTGTGTTTTTAGTTATTCTTGTTGAGTATCATAATAATGATTTTTTTGTTGCTTAGTGGATCATGGATAAATTATGGATAAAATGTGAATAAGATATGAAAAAAGATTCAAAAGAGGTGAAAATATGATTTGAAATGTGAGCATCATTTAAAAAAATAAAAAATAAAAAAATAGAATAGAAATGCGGGCATCTTGATTTATGATTGACAATCAATTTTAAGTTCTATCAGTTATTCAAGTGGCCTTCTGAGGGTGAATTTTCATTTCACCATGGGATCATAGGAAATGTGTGAAAATCCATTGGACAAGATCAATATGTCAAAGGTAAACTCAGAATACCACCATTTAGTGGAATTCTAAGGGTGGTTCTTTGTTTGCAAGGACTCCATCAACAAACATATTATTAGTAGTTATGTATTAAATTTTTTTAATGATGCCCTACATCTTGAATTAACATGATCTTCACAACCATAATAATAGAGCTAGAGCATATCTCGTTCCATTGATGATGCTTTGATGCTTGGTGATTGATGATGCACTTCAAGAGATGTAATTGGATTTCTCTCTCTGAAGAACAACTTTTCACATGTGCTTATTCAATTGGATATATAATGATTTATAAAGTTTAGAGATACCCAATTCTTAAAGATGTTAGAACTCCATCCCTATCACACAGTTGTACAATTTTATTTTCCTCACCCAATATTTTTTTTTTCCATAAAGGCAGGCAAATGTCTTATATTTTATTTCTAAAAATAATAGAGTACCCACAACATACAAAGAAAAATGAACCACCTAGAACCTCCTTATCTAGGCAAATTTTCTAACACTAAAAAATATTGTATTTAGAATCTTTCATTCATGTTTTCATTCCTGAGTATTACAGACAAATTTTTTCATTCACAAAATTTATTAGAATTTCATTCATGAAAATGAAAAATTATCTTTCTAAATTAGATCTACTAAACTAGCCTTGATTGCAGCACCTATGGTGGATGTCGAGGAATTTTGCAAGATGACTTTTGAGTTTTTTGGGAAGGTTGGGCAGAATTTTACTTGCTTTTCATTAATTATTAAATATTAATGCAACTACTTTGGGAATATGTAGTCAATTTTATGAGGGCTTAAGAACAAGCGTGTGTGGAGGCGCTGTCTTTTGTTGGAAAAAAATTTATGGTAGAAGAATAGACTGACATCCTTTTTTTTTTTTTTTTTTTTTTTTGGGGAGGGGGGAGGGGGTTGTAAACCTCCCTTCTATCAGCCCATGCTTGTAGTTTGAATTTGAATTAGACATTAATATGTTTGACTTTTTAAAATAACTTTGACTTATTCGAACGTATATGGGAAATTGAATGTATTTGAACGGTTCAGCGTTCGACCAAGAAAGCTAATTCTTACACTCTCGTATATCTCGATGAAATTTTAAAAAATTCATTGAATTTAAGATTTTTTACATATGTACCAAGAATAATATTATATTATTACATTATCCCAAGTGAAACACTATTTCCACTAATACTGCTCAGAATATCCCAGTTCTTCGTAGATCGGAGAACTCGAGACTTATCAATATCGCTCTCTAATCGGTGATCTTGGCTGTCATGTGGGCGATTTGGAGAAACACGGAATGATGCGTTTTTCAAAGGCTTGTGGGTCTGTGTGGAAAATATGTGCGAGAAGGTATCGTTCTCGATCACTGAGTGGGGCTGGGGCATAGCAGGGGCTAAGCGGGGGGTTCAATCGTCAGAGGCCGATTGGAATTCACCTTGTAGTGGCATAAAGTAGCGTGTATGGGGGGTCGCTCGGAGTAATTGATAGAAACCCTGTCTACTGATGGCTCCCCCTAGTGCCTTTCATCTACGTGCCATGTTGTCTTTATTTAGTTTTTATCTATTATTTTTTCTGTATCCTTTGATCTTCGATTCAGACTTGTAACCTATTTTTAAAAATAGAAGTGATGGTAGCAAGATCTATCTTTTTTTAAAATAAAAAACCCTGCTCAGAATGGTTTAAATTTTGCATGAATGCGCCTTGAAGGATATTATTGTAAAACATAAAATATTTACATTGTACATGAATATCTCTCAATAGAACATGGATGCCTAATTTAAATTTTTTGTGGGGGTATTGATGGTCATGTAATTTCAAGTGAAATTTGACAAATATATGATTTTTTGAATGGAATATATGCAAAAGTCGCTTGAATGTAATAATATATTTAAATGGATACCAACAGTTGTAGATGATCGGTGTATGAGTTCACATACACTAGATCATTAGCACCTTTACAATACTAGTGTTTTTTATGGAGTAAACAAAAATAATAATAAATAATAATAGGTTTCATGAGCTTCCAAGTTTCTCAACCAATACGAGTGAATACATTAATCATCGCCCATCCCCAAATGAACGAGGATACATGGCTCGGAAGCTCATCCTCTTTTGAATCATTCATCATTCTTGTCATTCTTCCTTAGCTTGCCTCCTTAAGGTAATCCATTCTCTCCCATGCTTAACTTCTTCTCTCCATGCAAAGAAAGAGATCTACTTAAAACCCAACATTCGTTTGGGCTATGAGTATGTTCTTCATAGATCTCGAATTCAAATCTTTCCGAGAGTATTCAATTTCTAATACCTGATGCACTTGGTTTCTCTGGGTGATTCTATACATGAAGTCTTCGTTTGGATAGCGGAATTGAGTTATTCTGGATAGATAACTATTTCAGTATAGATAACAAATCTACATGAATAAGAGATTTTATGTTTAGTTGTGTTTTTTTTATTCTCATTGAAAAACGTAAGAATAAAGGTTGAGTTGTTTGATTGATAAAGAATAAAATATAAATAAAGTGTGAAAAAATTGATTTGACATGTGGGTCATTTGATGTATAAGAGGTGTTGATAGGTGATTTGATGTGATAAGGTGTAAAAAATTGATTTACCATGTGGGTCCATGAGAATAGATAAAGTGAGTATAGCTTATCCTAGAGGTTACTTAGAATTGTCATATTCTCTTATACTCATTTATACTGGCATAGTAATTCCATCTATACTTTTTAAACAAACACCAATTTCCCTTATCTATTCTTATCCCACCTTATTCCACCCTTAATCCACTCTTATTCCATGTCTTCCCTAGCTCCTTAGGTACTCCCCCTTCTTCCTCCATTGACATTTTTTTTCTTCAAAGAAAAAATTAGATAGAGTTGTGTGTGTATTCTCAGTGAAAAGTTAATTTCAAAAAACTTGATTAAAAGTTGCGGAAAATGTTTAAATGCTAGCTTTTTGAACATATTTGGATATGCAAACGTAGCTTTTAGAAAAAAAAAACTAATTTTTAAACCCGTTTCAAAACGGATCCAATGTAAGTATTTGAGTGGGATCATCGTGACTTTAATAATCTATGGAAATACTTTATTTGCTTGCTGGGAAAAAAAAAAATCTGAAGTCCCCTCTCAATCATCAAAGAAACACATTATCCACAAAATCATGGCGGAGGCCATCATAATCGCTCTGATTAAAAGACGTGGCGCTCAAGCTCAAAGGAGCGGCGGACAAGATACGAAAAATGCACACGTCGATGGAAGAAATGGAAGCCGAGCTGAAGATGAAGCTGGCCACCATCGCAGACGCGAAGAAACACAGATCAAACCAACATGGAGAGATTCAATGGAGGGGTGAACCAACTGGAAGAGGCGTCCCGAGAAGTCCAAGCCATCATCGACAAGTACCAATCAAATCCCTCGTCGACGACGCGAAGCAGAGTCGCAGATTTTTCAATCGCAACAGAGCCTTGCATAGGCATTGGATGGGGGCGAAAGCGAAGATAGTTAAGGTTTCAGAGAGGTGGAAGAAATAGGAATCGTATTGTTTCCGTGATCGTAGAGACTAGAGAGGGAGAGATTTCTACTTATCGATGGAGAAGAAGAAGAATCACTAATGGAGTTCCAAGTAATAAATGGTGAAGACCGCATAATTGCATGAAATTTTCGTTTCAGGTAGATTTTGATTGGATTTGGTTTATCTGAGTAAATAATATCATTGAATCCGAATGAACTCATGGTAATCAGCATGACTGTTAGAATTTTGATATTTTTTGTGGATTTTGAATTGAGGTCACATTTGATGACCAGATTGGACGGAAAAAACTAATGATTAATATTTTCATAAAAATGTGTGTAATTTTTAATTAAGATGTACTAGACAAAGCGTTTACTTTAATGTGCATTCTCTCTGAAAGGACATTTTATTAACATAATCTTTCAGCTTATCTGTTTTCCACAAAACTCAATACTATGCACAACAGGCATACACCAAACTAGTTATACATATATTTACCCCATGTTTGGGAAGTGGAATTGCCTTATTCAGCCTGATAGTTATACGGGGATAGATAACAGTGTTTGGCAGAATAAGCCTATCCGTGTTTGGTTACAATTTTTGTTATTCTTATTTATTCTTATTGGGAAACGTAAAATTCAGATTTTTGGTGTTTGGTTGACCTAGAATAAACTGTGAATAAATGGTTGATAAGGGATGGATAGAGAGTTATTATTTTCAAAATGTCAACTTTGCCCCTGGAATATAATTTTGTGTTTGTTGTAATTGATGAATATAAATCAATCCATGATGGGTGTAATTAAATCTGGACCGTCCATTTTATGCAATATTTGATGGTGGACCTTTGTATATATTGAACAATTGACTCTATGTATGTTTAATGTTGATTTCAGTTGCTTTGTAATGATTCTAATTATGGGTCTACATGTTAATTAAATTTACTCAATCCCTCGGTCATAAATAATAATAAATTAAAATGTTTTTTATTTTTCTCTAATAAAATTACTGAGAATTATTAATAAATTTTATTGTCAATCTTAATCTTTTTGTTGTATCAAATAACCCTAGTCCTAGTCATCTTATATATTGTCTCGATTGAATTTACTTATATGTGTTATATGTCAATTTTCAAGTAACTTATAATAGGGTCCACTGAGTTATTTATACACCTATACTATGTATTTTTTTTTTGTATAAACCAGGTAAATATATGTAAAAAAATGATATATACAGAAATAACCTAAGTAGTAATAATTGCAAATACACTGCATATTTGATATTAGGAAAGTGAAGTTAGCTAAACACATCATTGACATGAAACAACCACTTCACATATCCAAAATCCCTTTTCATCTAGGAAACCACGGTCAACATAAAAGTTGGAACTATAACATCCATGTTATCAAAAGTTAATATATATATAAATTTCATGATCACACACAGTCATCTTATATATATGGCATGTTATAAGAAAACTAAATTATATAATACTAGACATGAAAGACATCATCACAAACATACATTCATAAGTTCATATTCACATTAACCTCTGGTATTGTTGAGATTAAGTCAAAATTGGCATCCTGGATAAACAAAATGTGGTGTTTAAACATCCATACAAACTGAATAATCTACAAAATTGGACCATAAACTAGTGGGCATCACAAAAAAAATCTGGAAGGTCTGTAGTTGCTAGTGGACTATTTGAATGTAGTGGTCTGTTCATGTCATTGGTCTCATCTGATCGAGGGGGTATGGTATCCGACACGACGATAGGTGCATCCGATTATAGGCCTGCATTCACGGAGTTTATGAATGTGAACCCCTCCTCGATGTTGTTCACACCCATGAATGTAGCTCCTCTGAAGCGATGCACCAGCGCGTGACAGACTGCCCAATTATCGTACACTCCGGGCCTCCTTCCCTTCGCGACCGCGTAATATGGATAATTTCTCATCCGATGGAAACAAGTTCCTGTTACATAAATAGAATTAAATGTAAGTTAAACACAAGCATGGGCACATATCATGGAGTTCATCAGATGTGAATTGGTATAAATTTTAAACTATTTACAACTCAAAAGATGAAGAAATGACATTAACACCATACTACTACAATTAGGGGTTTTATCTGAATATAAACACAACCTAAAAACATTAATCACATTGTTTTGATAGAACATGGCTAAAATGCATCACTATCATCATGCCCCAATTTCTAACAATTCTTGTTCAGAAACAAGTAGCAGTAAAATGATAGATCATGGCTAAAAGTGTGTGACAATAATCATGGCCTTAAATTCCAATGACTCTTGTTCAGATTCATCCAAAAAGAACACATCATGTTGATATAAAAAAAGAGGGAATCAATTTGATTTTGTAGTCCTATCACAAGCATATCAAAAACATCTGCATCCATCAACAAGGGATTAGCTATGGAGCATCTCAAAGAAATTATAAAAAATCCACGAAAACATTGACATCTTTTAGCAGTCAGCTGTCAACTTGTTGGTCAACCCTATGAGATAAATGTGTTGTATTCGATCAACTGCGTGTAGAAAGTGAACAGATAAAGCATGGACAACAATGAGTCAGAAAACCAATTTCAACGTCTTCTGGCATGAAAAAAGATCATTTTTTAGAGGGGCAAGCAATTAGACAACTTAAAAGAAGACAGATAAGTTAATTTATAGAACCACAAATAAAGTTTGACTACACAGGAAGACATAAATTAAGATGACACCCATCTAGCAGATTATCAAGCAAAGAGATCGATTTGCTAGGGAAAATTTTGCTAACGAACATAGAAACTATCATTCACCCAATTCAACCATATGTCAAATAGTAGTATATGTACACATTAATGTAGTATTTAAACGTGATAATTGCAGCTTGAGAGACAGTGCTAAGCAACAATAGGGTAGCAAAGGTATGTTAGTGTTCCATTATCCACATGGCTCAAAGCATGGTATAACAAAAAAAACTATGTTAAGCATTACTAACATGACACACTGAATGGACTATATCATTTAGTATACATAGTACATACTGCCCAAATTGCATTACTGAAAAACACATTGCAACTCTCATCCCTTTAGGACTTTTCTCCTTTTCTGATGAATTGGAAAGTCTATCATGGTGACAATTATATTTAGGAAGTAACAACAGAAAGCTATGAAACAATGATATTGAAAATTCATTTATGGAATTTGTCATTAAATTCAAGCAATTATTTATTATGACTAACATTAAAAAGCTATACAACAATAGCAATGGGAGTTGGTGTTGAACTTGGCACCTCTAGAAGCTTATGACATAAAAAATAACATATATTTGAGTCTGAGTGAAACATGAAAACAAAGAGCCAGAAAAGGTTGGATATCAATAAGTTTCTTCATCACTTTAGCAATATAGTTTGATTCCTTCTATTGACAGATTGTAAGATTTATACATCACCTATAAGATCTTCAAATTGTTTATTCATTTCTTGAGATGCTTCAAACCAAACAGCTCATCATATCAAGAATCTTTCTCTATTTACCATATCTTAAAGTTATCAGTAAATATTGAACACAATCCTATCCAGTGAAGTTTTATTCAACAAATTTTATTCCTTTCCTTTTTCTGTTTTATCAATCCACATCTCCTGTTGTTCGGGGTAAATTTTCTTTAGTAAATTGCCAACCTTTTGTTAAAAAAATAATAAATTAAAGAGCCACTCTTGACAGGTGATAAAAAGCAATGACTTTGAGCACTCTTGGTGCATTGATAACAAAGACATTAAAGGTTCTATGATCAACAGATCAACAGTTCAACACAATCAATGTCACACCTTTTTCTTGAAGTTATTATTAAAACAAACAAATGTTGTAGTAAGAGAAACAAGAACATCTAAATGAAAAGATGGAGCTTACTATATGTCCTGGTGCTCCAGGAGCCATATCCTTTGAGATATAAAAATCTGCCATCAGAGTCTCATAACCAGGCTGCATAACAAAGTAGATGATGTGACTGTGATAATGTAGATTAACATGTACATTTAAGAAGAGGTCCTATATATGGTTACAAGTAGGTGGGGGTTGGATAGACACAAGTATGGGCTACAGATGGGATTGGAATAACTCAAAGTAGAAATCATGAAATGCAACATGTAACAGGGGTTCATAATTAAACAAATCAAAAGAGAAGCAAACAATCCCTTGTAGCCAACTAAGACAAATTAATCAAAATAAGATGATATGAAGAGTCATACACAGACAAAGGTTGCATTTTAAGACAAAGTTTTATATCTATGACACATTTTACTTAATTGATTGAGTCCATCTTTATGGACTGTTAGCATTGACAAATTAAAGATGCATGGGGTACACATTCTTTGATAGAAAACACATGATATTACACATGTACAAAAGAGGAGATCCATCTCTTCATGACCCATCTTTCATCATAAACTACTCATGCATACCAAATAAGATTATACAGGAAGACCACACATTAGTACATGATGAAAGCATATACTTGCACATCATTTGGAAAAGCATATAAATATATATATCACCCTTATGACATATGAAAGCATATAAAACCATATAACTCACATAAAAAAACACATAAATTGGGCATATATACATGTTAACATATAGAAATAACACTAACAAAGGAGAACAAATACAGATATGTTTTTATTGGTCATTTCAACTATAATATTATTGACATATATGACCACATTATACACACACACACACACACACACACACCAAGCAAAAAAAAAAAAAAAACTTACATTATATACATCGGTCATCTATGAACCAAAGATTGAATGTAACCTAATTAATAATTTACTGAAGGTTGATCAACTTTAATAGTAGGTTAGCTATGAAAAGAACAATAACCCTAAACCACAGATCTTAATAATCATATGAATCCCCAAAATAAACATGAGGGTCTCAAATCAAACAACAAGTTAAGCATAAAATTATTGCACAGACCATTAGGTGGGGTCCCAAATGAGATTATTTACCTCGGATTGGTTCAGCGATGTGGTGGATGCAATCATCCGAATGCTTCGCCGCCTTCCCCCACGGTTGCAATGTAACTACGTAGCAGGCTTGATCGTCGTACAACCGGACGGCAACCTTCACGGGACGGACATGGTGATCGTATGCCCAAAATCACAGTTGCTAGGGTTTGGGTTTTCAGAGGAGATGCAATGAAGGAGATGAAGTCGATGGGGGAAGAAAAAAAAAAGAAAAGTGGGTGGTGTGTTTAAATTGATGGGATTACACATACACGTGGAAGCATCTAGGAATTTTGAGTGGGGATTTAGGACGGTCAGGATGAACTCATTTTTTACTAATATATTGGACGGACGTGATCTATTCTGAATCGATTGGTCCACCGATCAGACGGTGGTAATTAAAAAAGGTGTATTATTGGGATTTGATAAAGTAAGTGAGAGAAATTTTTTGTAATGATGGTGAGGGGTATTTTTATTCTTAGGAATAGATAAGCCCTGATAAGCTATTCTCACATTTTATTAGAATTGTTATCAGGCCTTATCCTAGTTTATCCTGTCATAGCTATCAGAGTTTATTCACGTCAAACAAACAGCGAATAAGGGTAATTCTGCTGTTATTCTCCCCTATTCACTGTTTATGTGAGTTGGCAAACGGGGGGTTAAAGCATAACGACTAACCATCATTCACTTTCATAGACAAAATAGAAAGAACGCCGAAAAGATAGAAACACTCAGCTTGGTTCTTATAGAATGTGACTAACACGATAACATCAATCAAAATCTTAAGTTTTCACCACATTGACAGCAAAAAGCATTAACAAGACATAAGTACCAAGGAATGATAGTTTAAAATGACATTAAGACATAATAAATAAGTCTCCCAACCAGCCTCAAACGATGCTTCCACATCATTATTACTCTCCTCGCCACGCCATGAAAACTTGTTCCTGCCAATGCACACATGAAGATAAAGCTTTGTCAGTATATAATACCATGATGAAGCGATATCATGGAACAGCAGATACAATAGTAACAAATGTAAATAATCAGTCTTTAAGTGCATCACTCTAAGGAGATTTGGTCATACGGGAAAAATTCATATGACGAACAATGTCACACATGCAACCTGTTCACAAGTATGATTGATATATTTTCCAGAAATAGCATACTATACAAGTGGTTATTCATTACTTTTTGCCAATTCACCATCTTCATGTCTGAGTAATTACTCTCTGTTCAGCCAAACAGACAGGGAAAGAAGTCTGGGATGACATATGAAGACCAACTAACAAGAATTTCAATAGAAGAGGATAGCATCCATTGAATCCTTCCACAAAATATGAATAACTTGATATGATATTCATTGAGAAAAAAATGATAAATAACGGCATCAGTACACAAGCAAAGCTATTATTGTGGATGCATAAAAACTTGAAATACCCAAAACTAAGAGAGTGATCTTGAATGAATTCAGGTGCATAACATTCAGGTAATAGGTTCAGACCAACTTTTAAAGCGAGAAGAAGAGAACTAAACTGGATGACTGTCTATTGATCATGTGCAAGGATACCCAACAACCACAATTTCAAGTAGATTAAAGGGTTGTCCTAAACATCTAGTAACATTTCCTGTATATAACACAATTAAACTCAGAGTAAATGTGGACTGAGTAATACTTACAGATTTTGTTGAACGCTACGATATCACAACTCTGAACATACTCATTTATTGGTTCAGCAGTGAGGTGGTCCTCGATGAGGGTATCAACGGACACCAGGTCATCAACAATGGTCATCATGATTTGCAACTTCTTAATGCCATAACCAACTGGGACAAGCTTTGCTGCATTCCAAACAAATCAGCAAGTCAGCATAATGGAACTTAACGTGTATTGCATCTGTTATTTTTTCCCACATTCCTTTGTTACTTACTATCTAAAAGACTAAAATAAATAATATTGATAAAATACATACATGCACCCCAGAACAAGCCATCCATTTTAACACTCCTAACTGCTTCTTCAAGCTTTTGCATGTCTGTCTCATCATCCCAAGGTTTCACATCCAACAGAACAGAAGACTTTCCACCTGATAAATCACCCATGTGAAAAAGAAAAGATTATAAATAGGTTCACTAAAATGCTATGAACAATTTTTTTCAAAGCATCATCAAAATCTCATTGTATGAAAACATCCCATTTATAGCTTTGTGCAAACCCTTTCACATAAAAAAAATTGCACGGAATTCCTCAAAAAAGGCTCCTACAATGGGTTATATGGAAGGTTTATGTTAACTTCAACAGATAAGCTCAAACTCCGTGGCAATATCATTCAAGGGGTTACATATATTTCTATGAAACACAGGAATCGACTAACTCTATGCAATTTAAAAAAACCAACTAAAGAACAGAAATTATCAATAAACTAGAACTTACTCTCTTTCTTCTTTCCAGATGCCTTGATGGCTGCCGCACGTGCTTCAGCTGCCTGTTTTTCCTCCTCCGTCTCCTCACCGAACAGGTCAACATCATCATCATCATCATCATCCTCTTCAGCAGCAGGTGCCTGACAAACCATTTCATATGTTACTTTTTGTACCAGCCAAAGATTCATAACAATCCATAAAGAGTTCAGCCACTATATATACTATTGTGGTAGTACGCAAATTTCCACTTCCTTCAGCTAAGGGACAGGCATACATTGAATTCTCACATGCCTCAGGATACATCAATGATGACAATGATGAACAATAATATATGTAAAATTGTAAATTTAGCCACCTATGAAGAATTGCATGGTGATGCATCATAGTTTACTTGGGAAAAGCAGATCAATGCAATGACTATGTGAGTATGTGTAAATGTATGCATAAATATGTAGCAAGAGTGGACATCCAAAGCCAACAATGGTAGAGACCAAAAGACAGTCCTCCTAGATAGCCACAGGCAAATTTGAATAAGATAACAGTAACTGAGGAACTACCTTTGTATCAGCCGTAGGAGGAGAAACAGGCGGAGCCTCCTCAACAGAGGGTGCTGACCCCTCTATCGTAACACCCGCACCCTCACTAGACACACCACTGCATGAATGAACAAAAGTCAGCACATAGCAGCAGAATAAGGTTTTCAAGGTTCCTAAAAGATCAAGATACATACCTAATCCTCAGCAGAGCATCAATGTGTTTATACCACCGGGACACATTCACGTATTCCGAGGACGGAGATGAGGATAGAGCCCCATAGACAGAGATATCGTCCTTCGAAGCTTGGTACCTACATTCATTATAAATAATAAGATAAAATGACAAAATATTGGTGATGCATACAAAACATTAAAAAAAAAAGTTTTTTGCAAAATTTACCCAGAGATGTAACTGCGGGTAAGGAGATATTCATCAAGCTTCTTGAGGCCTGCCGAAGAGCCAAGGTTGTAAAATGTGGCAGCCATTGGGTAGTACCTCAAAAATCAACTCAACCTTTGGAAAAAAACAAATCACAATGTGAAAAATGGTATTTTTAAATCGATGCTTGTGAAGGCAAAAGAGACCATAATGGTTTCTAAATTTCAATATCTAAGGTCCATCCAAAGCACATCAAGACCTGATTGTACACAAATTCCTTGGACTTCTAACTTTTCAAAATTCAAATAATTTATTCTTTTATATGTATCCAACATATAAGGTTCCTCCACCGAAAATCAAAATCAATATATAATGTAAACAAATTCCTTGGACTTCATGAAGAATTCTGCAGATACCAATGACAGTGCTAGATATAAAAATTAAAAAGATGTGCAAATTAAAAATGAGAATTTCCCCCTTTTTAGAGAAAGGAAAAGCAAAAACGCCACACCATCAACAGATAGACATTACTTGCACAAAACATATACAACATAAAAGCAGATTCAATGAAAATCACTAGAGACTTACATATTGAAACAAAACTAAATAAAAAGAATAACTTCAAAAAAACCATACAAAAATTATGGTTGTGGAAACACAATTAAACAATAATCCAATACAGACAGCATTCAACAAATTTAACCAAAAACAACAAAAATTCCTCTCAAGAAAACGAAATAGATCCGAACCAAGGCCTAAAATAAATCACCGGATCTGAATCTTATGAATCATAACTTGGTTTTCTCTTTTTTTAAAAGAAAAAAAAAAGGGTTTTGGAGACTAACCGAGACTTCTACGATTCAGACCGCAACGAAGGGGAAACCCTCATCGTAAGGGTTTATTTATAGTGAGAAAATTTGGCAAAAATACCCCTTCGTTTTTCGAAAATCACGGAAAATAAATACATATCGAAAAAAATAAGTATTTTTGTTTCTTTATTTACTTAACTTTAAAATCATACATGAAATAACAAAAGAACTCTGCATATAAATCAAATGGTTGAAATGAATGTGTCCAAAAAAAAAAATCCAATCTTTCAAATTGATGAAGCATTGTAAATATCGATCACACAGAGACATCATACCCCGCTGTTTATGTCCCTCGAAAACACTGAAAGATCAGATTTTTCAAAATAAAAATCAAAGAAGAGAAGATGTTTTTGACTGATAAAAGAACAGATCTGGAAAATTCGGACTGTGGGACAAAGAACAAACATCTCTAATGGACTTACCGGGCTGGGAGACAGGAGACAGAAGAGGCGGCGACGTGGGGAGAGTTGAGACGAGGGAGAGAGAGTAAAAAAAAAATGAAACCCTAATTAGTCATTTATATAGTTGGGTGACTTGGGTCCGATATTTTTTTTAAAGATTTTTTGAAAAATAGTATATGTATCAATGTGTGGTATCAATTTCAGATTTTTTTTTAAAAAAAAAAACGTATATGTATCAATGTATGGAATCAATTATTTACTTAAACCCAGCAAAAATAATTATTTATACTTACTTATATTAAGGTGACCCAACTTTTTTTATTTCCAGTTTTTACATTCTCGTAAATTTAATGATAATTACTTATATCATATATTTAATGTTTAAGATTTCAGATTAGATTTTAGATCAATTATAAATGTATTTTAAGATTTTAAAATTATATTTAAATAAATCATATCAATAATAAAATTTTAATAATTCAAAATTAAAGATATTCGTTAAATTTATTTCAATTGAATTTTATAAAAAAATGTTACGATAGTTTTATCATAATATAAAAATATTACATGATATACAAATTTATTATTGTTGTCATACATATTAAATGGAATGAGTTTGTAGGATGATTTGATATAATATAACTATTAGTGCATATTGTACTATTCATATCAACAATTATCTCGTTATAACAGAAAATAATACACAGCAACATGCATATTCGTTACTTCATTTAATAATTATTAAATTTTTGCATTTATTTATTATTTTATTTACATATACAATAAGCTAGTACCAGGTGCTCTAGACACGTGTATATAATTATTATGCTTTTATAATAAAAAAATTTATATATTATGATGAATTGCATATATTTATTTATAGAAAATATAAAATTTTTTAATTAGACATAAATCTTGTTAATGTGAGTATATAACACAAGTGAGATATATAGGATTGGAATTGAAACTGAAAAAAATTGTGTACTAAAATTTTTTTTAAAAAAAAATGTTAGACTAGTCTTTGTACATTATTAAACATAGTTCATTCATATTTTTATTTTCTAAAAAAACTATATACTTATTCTAATGATGTACTTTTATAAAAGGTGTAGATATACTCTAATGAATTCAATGACGTCATAAATAAGATATACATACTTCTAATGAATTCAGGGGCGGAGCCATGTAGGGACAAGGGGGGGCTCAAGCCCCTCCTTGTATTTTTTAATTTTTTTTGTGAAAATATTACATCGAGTCTTTTTTTCAGTCCTAAATTCACTTTACAAATGTTTTGAATTTTTAAAAATTGGTATAGCTAATCTAATGAGATATATGTTTTATAAAAAATTAAATGTGTACTATAATGAATTGCATGAATGTATTTATAAAAAAATGTAAAAAAAAGTTATTGAAACATCTTCCTCGTTAAAGCGAGTATATGTTTTGATAATTTTCTATCGACGCATATAGGACTGGAAGTGAGGCTGAAATAAAAACATTCTGTATCAACAATTTTTTATAGTAAACAAACAAGAGCAACTGAGAATCTGAGTTTAATATGGATATATTTATTGAATTATAATAAAAATTCTTGAAAAAATGAACTCAAATATTGTTAAAAAAAAACTTTTTATTTTGTTTAAGTCTCTCAAATTTTTTAATATATCAAAACACCCTTAAGTGGTGATTATATTTATTCTAAATTCTTTAAAAAAAATTTATCGCTTCCCGTGAAATACTTTTTATACACGATTATATACTTTGTGTATGTTATTCACTCGTACATTATTATTCATTCTTTTTATTTTATATATTAACCCTTATTATGTATTTTATTTATACTATTAAGAGTCGGTTTGATAATTCTAATTGAGAATAAGAATTCTTCTTTTTAAATAATTCAGTTCATGTAGATTTTGTGTTAATTGATATATTTAGGAATGAACACATGAATGAATAATTCTAAATACAATTTTTCTAAGTAGTATGATAAATTTTTATGAATGTCTCTATTTAAAATTAATTTTAAATAAAAAACATATACGTAAATAATGAATTTTTTTGTACTTCGTGTAAAGCCCCCCCTTATAGAAAATCCTGGCTCCGCCACTGAATGAATTCAATGACGTCATAAATAAGATATACATACTTTGTTACAGTAAGAAAAATGAGAAGAACAACATATGTGATACCGCATTTAGGACCATCTTGGTTTTTTTTATCCTAACCTGCCTTAAAATTCAGGTTCAACCCATAAAGGTTGAGGTTAGGCTTGACCCAAGCTGCAACCTACTTTGCTTTTTAGAGAACTGCTTTAAAATGTCATTTACAACTGAAAATTTGCTTTAGAGAACTGCTTTAAAATCATTCAAAATAATGGTTGTTTAGAAACATTTTTGCAACTTATAGCGTACTGCTAAAGCAGAATCACACAAATTGTGTTTCAGTGTTTGAAAATGGCTTTGCTCATCCACTTAAGTGTTTATATATATACATAGTTAATCATGGTAAGACTTACCTGTGTGTTAAGGGTAGGTATTGAGTTCGAGTTTTGACGTTGTGTCATACCTCTTGTTTGTTAGGTGAAATTCAAAAAAATTTCTGTGGAACCAGGGACAAATAGACGAATGTAGCTTTTCCAACTTGGCCGTAAGATCAACCACGGAGAGTCCCTCCGATATAAAAAAAAAAAAAAAAGTTAATTATGATAGGACTGCATGGAAGACTACATAAAAAAATATGCATGTAACCACACCCTCAGACCTAGTTTGATTTATTGTCTCAGAAATATTTGAACTAAAATATCTAAAGTTGTGAGGAAGATGTCCAAGTGCAAAAGAAATGAGTGATTTATCCCTAAAAAAGAGGAGGATTGGAGGAGAGATTAATATACACTGCTGACCTCACACAACCAGAATATTGAAAGGAAAAAAGAAACATACATCTCAGTGATATCCAATACCCTTATAAATATGAAGAAAGAGAAACAAATCAAAACGGATTCACAGGCTGATTCTTGGACATCTTCAAGCACCAAATACAGAAGGATCTGTCATCCCTGTTCAATCTGAAGCATTGAACTAAGGCTTGATGCGCACCACGAATGAACCTGAAAAAAAAATGGAAAAGAAAGCGAATTTTTCATGTTCTTCGTTACAGTACAGCATCAGGAAATGAATTTAAACAGATTATCAATGCTGTATATTTTAGTTGGGCAATGTTATACGCAATGCTAATTTGCAGTTGCACATGCAGTTTCATTTCGCTAACAAGTTATATGTTTCGTTAAATGAAACATGTAAAATTTTTTTATAAAAAAAGTGGGTATACACAATTCAATTGAGTACATACTTCATTTGTATAATGTTACATACTTTGTTACAAGAAGTATCCACCTTCAGAAAAAGCAAAGCATGTGGAGAACGAGACTGTCCCTAACATCATCTATTTCAGTTATGGTGATCGAGAGTAAAGATTATGCACTGGTATAACCATATAACTGACGGACTAGAATTTTTTTGGCAGAATTCATGGGTGATCCTTAAATCTGAAATTATGTGATTTTTTCCCCAGGAGGAAAACATATTATTGGGCACTGATACATGCAGTCATTATGTAGACACCATGTCATCTAATGCAATATATGAGATTCTAACAGAGTATATATTCTATTATCACAACATATACTCTATTATGGAAAAAGAAGAAAAAGAAAAAAATGTGTTCAATTGATTTGATTATGTGCTTTACTTTTTGTTTATGTACTTGGTCAGATAAGTTATACTTCAAAAAGAATTAGGTCTGTAAAAGTGATTGCATGAAACTTTGGCATAGCGTGACATTTTCCTACACTGTATCCTATGGCATGTCACATTTGCAGGTCGTCAACTTTTACTTCTTGTAAGCTTAGGAATGTTTTGCAAAGTTCTATAACAAGTCAATGACATTCAATTAAATGCGAGGGAACTTACATGCTGGAAGGTTGGATATATCTGCAGACACCGCGCATGGAATTCCCAAATTTGTAAGTGCTCCCCTTATGATCCCACATGGGAAGTACAGATACATGCTTGTGGCTTGGGCTGCCTTGTTTTCTGCTGTTGGGGATGAAGGGTCTGACTCTGATGGATCATTGTTTGCTGATGCCGCATCATTTGAGACTCGGGTGAGCCAGCGAAAACAGTTGTCTTGCAACACGAATGTGCCCTGCAATGCAGTCAATATAACTATCTCGACTTATCTCAGACACAGTTTGCAGGATGCGATTCTGATTTTCGGGCCTTACTCTGTGATTGGTTTTCAGATTGTCGATTTGCTTCTTGAAAAGTTCTGACCAGAAGTCCTTGCAGATGAACTTTATCGCTTCCAGGTGATCATTGAATCGTGGCCGCTCCATGGCGTACCTGGAAAAAAATTGGAGAACCGAGTGTACACTCTTTGCAAAAACAAAACTAAGGGTAGATTCTATGGGAATGAGAAATGAAGGGATTTTTTCTGGATTTAAGCATGGCCACATGGATGAAGGATTTAAAACATCATTTTCCTGTTGCTCCAGCAGAATGAGAATGATAAAGTTTTCTAAACTGGCCCTAACTTTGGCCAGAGGCATCCTAGTTACAATTTAGGCATTTCTTTCTTCACTCCACATCCTTGAATAATTTATTTCACAAATCTAAAGAAGGCAAAAGGTTGTGTGGCTCCAAGATCTGGCATAAAAGGCCAGGGTAAAGGATGCTAAAATCATTTTTTTAAAGAGTTTCTTTCCTTATTTTTTTGGCAAGGTATATGTAAAAGCATCCAATTTTATCTTATATACAAAACAAAAGCTCCCATAACCGATCCATATCACGTGCATCCGTACCCCTTACAAGCCTTGATTTCCCAAATCGTTAGATAAACCTCTAGTTTTATCTTATTCTCTCTCCTTCTCAATCAACGCCCCTTCTTGAATTGGATACCATCCACCACATTCATACAGCCTAGAGGCCAGAAGTTCACCATATTAAAAGGTCTCTAATATCAACTTCTCTCTCCTGCTTATAAAACCTACATACAAGCCCTCTAACCATTATTTCAATAATGACAATAGCCTTCCAAGTATTTGAAAATGTTTTACGACCGGCTGTCTACCTGACATCAACATCCATTACAACAACAAAACCCACAATTGAGAAGAGATCACCAAAACAGATGCTACAAATGTCAAGACCACACACATAAAACCAGTGCCACAGATAAACCACAAAGTTCATCTACAACTATTATTCGGCAAAGGTTCTATTCAGTATAGTGCATGTACAATAGTAAATCATAAAGTATGGAGAAAACAAAACTGTTTTCTAGATGTATTCTTATTAATAGTACAAGAAATACAGAAAAACATATATTGAGAATGAAGGTTACAAGGATAATCAGGATTGACTTTTCTCAATTACGAAGAATGTGCTGAACCATCATCCAAACTAAATAGGCACCCAAATTCTAAAAGTACTAAACGCACAGTTCGGTAAACAGAAGTATGTTATAGATACAAGAGCTCTCCGATTGCCGAACTTTCCTAAACATTTGAAAAGATTCAAAATACTTTGTGACTATAATTCCAACAAACCCAACCTCGAATTAGTATCCCAATTCAACAAATATATGTAAATCATCACTACCCCCTACAAATCAAATCAAACCCATGTAAGACCCACAGATGATCTTGAATTCTCAATCAACATCACAAACAGAGATCAAGAGAAGGGCGATACCTCTCACAAAGCAAATCAAACCCATGTAAGACCCACATATGATCTTGAATCCCCAATCAACAACGCAAACAGAGGTCAAACGATGATGGAATCAAGAGAAGTAATACCTCTCACAAAGCTGCTGGCCGACCTGGAAACCGATGGCGTCGATCCTTCGGGCGGCCAGTTCGGGCTTGTTGGCGTAGAATCGAGAGCAGTAGGCCGAGACCATCTCCATTATCACCCCGTCCACGCAGCTTTCCGCCACTTCCCTCCCCATCTTCTCCCACCAAAATCTCTCTCCCTCTCCCTCACCCCCCGAGATCTGCCTATTTTTCTTGTAAACCCGTTTAAGACTAAGCTGTTGCGCAGTAACATCAAACGACCGAACCCTTTCCACTTCTTCGAGAAATAGCTTCACTTTTTTTTTTTTTTTTTTATACCTTGTGGCTGACATTACGGTCGTGCTGGAAGGCTATCTCTACCTATTTGTCTTGGTCCCACTTTTGAATAATCGTCAACAAACAGGTGAGTAAGTCAACACCAAGACTCGAATCCAGAAACTATCAGTAACACTGTTAAGCCCTGAACTGTTATGTTATGGTAACTAAGGACAAATAGCTTCACTTTGTTTAGCACACTTTGATAATTTGATGATATGGAAAATGTTAGAATAAGTCATTTTTATTTTTAATATATTTTATTAAAATATATATATAACTCCATTTCGAGTTGTATGAACCAATTTTTAATAATTGTAAGAAAAATTCAATGAGGTATGTACATCACTGGATTTCTAACAAGGTATGTAAGACTGTATTTTTTAATATAAAAAAAACTTAGTGTAACAACGCCTTTTTGATATTCAAGAATCAATTTGTACAATTTAGGTTGCTTTTGGTGGTACGATTACAAAACTGATTTTAGATAAAAACTGAGAATTTAAAACTGATTTTATAGAAGCCGACTCTTCACATATTTTGAAAAATTCAGGTTTTGGGTATTTTTTTACAAAAATAAATCTTCAGCTTTTGGCTTCTGTTTTTCTATTTGAAAACATGTTTGAAAAAAACAGTTTCATGTAAACTTAATATTGTTGAAACCCGTTTTTAAATTGAGTCTTAAAAAACATGATATTAAAAAGGGATAAATCCATATAACCCCTTGAAAACATCTAGTAAATCTAAATAACCCCCTCAAAAAATTTACATTTACAGATGATGAATATTTTGTGAATATTATGTTTAGTTAACACTGGTAGAAAACACAGTATACCAAAAAAACCTATAGTGTGTTAAAAATGCGAAAAATCTTTTATAAATGATGATTTTACTCCTCCGGATAGAGTTTTATAATATATTCAAAAATAGTAAAATCATCATTTTCATATGATTTTTTGCATTTTTAACCTATTGTAATGATTTTTTTTAGTATATCGTGTTTTTAGTTATGGTTAACTAAATGAAATATGTGCAAAATATTCATAATCTATTAACAAAAAGTTTATTCAGGGGGTTATTTGGATTTACTAAGTGTTTTCAGGGGATTATATAGATTTTTAAAAAAAGACAGGGGATTATATGGATTTTAGTCAGATTTCAGAGGTTGTTTGGATTTTTCCCTATTAAAAAAGTTTTAAAAATAGAGATTCTTAAACACGTCCCGTTTTAATGGAGTGAGACGGAATGGGTTTGAGTTTTTTTAAAACCCGTTGCCCATGTTTGATTGGAAAATAAGTCCGGAATAAATTAGAATTAGTTGGAATAACTTCATTATATATATTTGGATGAATGAAATAAATGAAAATCTATATGTCAGAACTAACCAGTATAAAGTGATGTATAGATTCTATCTACCCATTAAAATTAAGTTATTTCAGGCTTTTTAAATCAAAAGAATATGTGGGTCTACTATCAAATCAACTGTTATCACCTCTTATAAATCAACTGTTAAATCAACTATCTTCTCTTTTTTTTTATACTTTTTATAAATCTTTATCCACACTTTATTCACATTTTAACCAAACAACAAAAACTTTATTATTACATTTTTCAATAAGAATAATTCAAAACAAAACCAAACACAATATTACTTTATCTTTAATTATTTATACTAGAATAGTCATAAATTTCAGAATAATTTAATTATCGAACCAAACATGGAAAATCCCCGTGTGGAACATGGATAAGTTTTATTCTTTGGTATATATTTATCCGAGCATAAATGAGTATAAATAAGGATAAAATGATTTTGTGTTTGATTATATTTTGAATTATTCTTGTTGGTAAACTAAGAATAAATGTTTTGTTGTTTGGTTAAAATGTGAATAAAGTATGGATAATGATTTAAAAAGGTAAAAAAATAATGATAGTTGATTTAACATGTGATTTATAAGAGGTAATGACAGTTGATTCGACAGTGGGTCCACATATTCGTTAAGTGGAATAACCTATGATAACTTTAATTTCAATGGTTGACTGAAATATATATATCACTTTATACCAATTTATTCTGGCATACTTTATCAGGGGTTATCCAAGGTAAACAAATACATCAAAATTCTTATCCGGGGGTTATCTAAGTGCTTATACCCCAAACAACCAGGGCACACTCCAATATAATTAATAGTGAAAACAATGAATTTGAGATTTAAAAGTCTAAAAAAAACGGACAGGCCGGGTTGGGTTGACCGACCCATTAGACATGTCCAATCCATCTTGGCCCCTACACTTTACGGAGTAGTTTGACTAGAGGTTAAAGTTTTAAGAATAAGTTTTTTTAATTTTAGATGATAAAAGTCTATCAATTCTGTTCTTATACACTTGTCAAAAATTGAATAAAAGTGGTATTATATTTTTATTTAAAACATGATAAGTTGTTGTGACACCCGACAAGTCAAACAGTCCCAAAAAGGTCCATAGATTAAGTGAGGGTGATGCGTTTAATCTCACATCGCCTAATAGGAGATAATATGTACTTATATATATGCACAACTCTTACATATCAAGACGTGTTTTAAAGCCATGAGCCTACCAAAAACAAAGCGGAGAACTTTTTATTGTGTAAGCCAACGCCTTCCACTCCGCCACAGCAAAAAAAAAAAAAAAAAAATGAAAGGGAAAGGGAAAGGGGATGCAATACAATCATTTTATGATGTAGGGAATGAAATTTGGTTGTCATTTTATGATGTAGGGAATGAAATTTGGCTCCCACCCATTGGGAGTGAGTTAAGGTAGTGAGGGAGAGGTATAGATTGGTTTTTGGAGCTGAATTTTATGAGATTTGACTAGTTACATGAGAGAAAAAGTGGTGTACAGAGACTTTTGAAGTTGCTCTTATAATCCTTATTCACTAATTCCCATAATTATCATTTTTTCAATCATTTATCTATTTGTCAAATCGTAGACTTAGTTTGACAAGAGGATAAGTAGTGAGATAAAAACTAATTATTGAAATAAATGAAGGGAATGACAATTTATTCCGTTTAATATAAAAAATAATTCTAAATAAAATGCGACAGAGATGAATATGAACAAAATTGATGAGTTTTTTTTATCTCCTAAAATTAAGATAATTTATTATCAAAACTTTAATCCCATATAAAGCTGGTTTGACAATGGGATAAATGTTGTGATAAAGTGTAATTATGAGGATAAGTGAGTGAAATGACAGTTTATCCCCGTTTGGTAAAAAAATAATCAAGATAAACTGCAGACATTTGTTTTAATTTTGAAATAAAAATGATAATATTTTTATCCACCTAAATGCTCGGATAGCATTTATCCCCATTTTTTATCCAAATTTTGACATATATATTCACAACCTTGACACCCTGTCAAACTAGCCCTTACCAAACTAGCCTAAGGTTTACGAGACAAGAGGCCCGGCGTACCACCCCTGATATCATCAGACCGGCACAACACAGTACAGTCCACGGCACAACCAGCTCGCCAGCCCGGGTTACACACGGAATGTTTGGGAATGGGTGCCCAGCCCGGCTCGGCCATCCGGGTTGGAAACGGCGCGAGAGTCTAGCCAATGATTGGACGCCGCGTGGACGAGAACGTTATCGACATCTCCCGCTCTGCATTGTATTGAGCACTCTGTCTTACCTCTCCCTCTCTCACTCTCTCTCACTCAACATATACACACACAAAACCGGGAAAAATGATTGCGAGAGATCTACTAGCAAACCCTAGAATCTCCCCTCTCAATCTCCAAATCCTCAACAAAACCATAAATTCCCCGTCGCTTCTCAATTGCAGTTGCCGCCATCGTCACCGTCGGAGACAATTCGAGATCTTGAGCTTCCGGTCCAACTCGCTCTTCAATGTGAGTTCTCACTCCTTTACATTGTCTGATTTTCTTTTGTTTGTTTTGCGGTGGCTGAGTTTCTCCCTATCCGGTAATCCAGGGGAGACGGGCGAGGTCTTTCACTGTGAATTCGTTATCGGCATCTGACGTCCCTGATTTGCCTGTTGAGATTTGTATGACAAGAACTTTGGATCCCGCACTGACGCTTGCGGACGGGATGGAGAAGATCAAGGAGGCAATCGGGAAGCTCAAAGCGGATCCGCCGCAGTGTCCGAGTGGTGTTTTGAGGTTTCAGGTATAATGAGATTTGTAATTCTTAATTCGGTTCATTTCATTTTTTTTTTTTTTTGGAATTTTGAATCGTTTTGACTTTTGGGCGTCTTTTGGATTCGTAGAACAATGCAGATATAATTGGACTAATCTGGATCATCTATTTCATGAGAAATGGGAACCAGGCCAATTGCATTTTGCCATGTCATCAAATTTGAAGTTTGTAGAATGATGGAAACCGAATGACATATATTATATTTTGAGATTGCACATCAGCGTCAAACTGTGTAATTCTAGCCAATGGTGGTTGTACAAAAGAAAATGTGTTTCTTGTGTGAACTCTTATAGCTGGGTTGAACAAAGGCTAATTTTAGATTTTCTTCCTATGGGATTGTGATGCCGCAGGTTGCAGTTCCACCTAGTGTAAAAGCCTTGGACTGGCTTTATTGTCAACCTCGATCTTTGGCAGTTTTCCCTCAGTTTTATCTCTCTCCAAAGCACATCAATGACCAATCTGTTGAACTTAATCCAGAAGATGAAGTATGTCAGGTTTCTGGGATTGGTTCTTCGGTTCATATCAACACTGCACAGCAAGAGTGTAGTTTAATATCAAGGTTGGTTTTTTTTTTCTTTTTTCTTTCTTCTATCTATGCCTGTGTCTACCTTTTTCCTGATATTAAAGCGATAATTCTTACTTGAACTGACATTGAACTCATGATTTTGAGTTTCACGATTTCAGTATGAACTTGCCTTCCTAACATGTTTTATGGATTATGAAAATCAGTTGACATAAGGTCTATCAGCTCTGTTAGAACTTTCTGTTTTATTCAAAATCCCTGTTTTATTAATGTAAACATAATAGTACTTAATTTGATAATCTGTGTTTATAGCTAAGCTGTTAGTCAAACTTGAAGAAGTTCCATGTCATGCTCTTAATGACATTTGTGTCATCTGAATTTATATCATTCTTCTTCCTTAAGCGATAAATTTCACTGAACATATATAACTATTGCATAATTAATCCGGAGGCAGAGCAAGAACCATATCTGGATTGATGGCATAATCTGTTGATTGAGTAGTTGATTTTTCTATCCTGCTGCTTTGGAGCTTTTCACTGTAGATTCCTCATCTATCATGTTTGTGATCTTTTGTTTGATTTGGTTTTCTCTTTCATATGCAGTTGTACCCCAATTATATACAATATATTGATGGAGATATTCCTATCAGTTTCTCAGAAAAAGAGAGAATAAGAAACATGGATTACACTGATTATATTTTTCCAATTTTATATAGAAGGTTATATTGACTATTACTATCGTGTGCCCTTGATTTTAATTCTGAAATTTCTTTTGCAAACAAATCTTAGAGCTGCCCATGTGTCACGAAGTCATTTGCTCACCTAAATTATATAACACTTCCATCAACCCATCTTGGGGCCCTTGTCTTGGCAGTTATTCCTCGCATAGGTGCAGACTTGCTGTGAAACATATAGGCAAGAAACCAAGAAGATATAATGTACACACACCATTTGAAAAAAATTGGTCTAGCCTGCCATGTAATATTTTGGTAATTATTTATTGAGAGAGAAAAACCAAAGTACTTTTTGATGGACATAAGATGTCTGAGGACTCCTGATGTTGCTAATATCCAGTTTGTAAATATAAGTAACAAATCATGCTGTCTTATATAGGGACATGTGATATTTGTGCTAATTTCCTGAAAGCATGCAATGGACAATTATGAATTTTCTGCAGATATCTTTCAGTTGATTCACCCCTGATAAGGGCTTATGGGTTCGTAGGTATTAACTTTGATCCAGAATCTTCAGAAATAAGGCTCAAAGATGGTTCCATTCATCTCTTCATCCCACAGGTGAAAGTGTATACTATTATTTGCTTAAAATAATTGCACCATGATCTCTGGACCTTCCTTTTCTTTAAATCATTTTATAAAAATCGGAATTTTTACATCATCAGCACGATCATGTGTTATGCTTGGAACTCCACTAATTTATGATTTTTCCATTTATGTTATTTTCTATTTTATATTTTATACCATGTTATCATATGCATCTCCATGTTTTCAAAAAGTGTTAATTTTCTAACCAGATTGAGGTGGATGAGTTTGCAAACATTTCTATCCTAGCAGCAACATTGGTGTGGGATGATTTCTATTGTTCTAACTTTGAGGAAGAAATTCATTCTCTTGAATCATCACTTCACCAGGTACGTGGAATTTATTCTAATGTTACCAATTGAATTTTGTGATAAACAGGTTTTCAGTTAGTTACAATGTGTTCCTCGTAATCTAGCCTGCACTATATGTATAATAGTTGGTTTACTCACTACCAAACTTCTATTCTAGAAATACCATATTTAAGGTACATTTCTCAATCTTTTCTTCACTACACCTTTTTGCTGATCCTTACCTCACACTCCACAAAAAATCATATTTGCTGCTAGCATTTAAAATACCTTTTGTATTCTGTCTTGCATCCATCTAATTCCTGTGTTAGTTCTGGTTTTTTGAGGAATTCACTGGCAATAAACTTTTTTTCATGGATGAAACGGCTTACCTTGGTCACCCCACTGTTCCATAACGCTTCATTGACCTATTCCTCTTATGTTAAGGGTTGAGATCTTATTTCACCATCCCCGTACTAGACTGCACCCATCTACCTCGCAACTGCCCCACCCCACCCAGGGTTCTCATAGTTGTAGAGTAATCCCACCCCAGCTGCATTGAACTTTATCTTTTCCCTGTGATTCTGTAATGCTATTGACTAATCTGGATCATCTATTTTTAACCCATATAAGCCATTTGTATATAAAGATATGCTTAATGTAAAATCATTGATGGACTTATATTTTTTTCTTCATATTTGTGTGTGGATATTTCATCTTGCCTCATCTTATCTCCATTGTAGGCCATTGATATCATTTCACCAATCGATGAACCTCGAGATGATAAGTGGCTTAGCTATTTTCATGGACATTTTGATGTGGCGCAGGTCCAAAACATTAATATGGTACGCAAGTTCTATGATAACATAATTTTGAATATTATGGTTAATCATATCAGTGCCGGTTCAATGGGATGCAAAATCATTTTAACCTAATCACTAGATGCTTCTTGCATGAATTCTTAGTATTTGTATTAGAAGAAATAAATGGAATAATATTGTATTGAGTAATAGAGACCGAAAGGTCCCTTATATAGTTACAAGATGTACAAATCCTAGAAACAGAAAATGACCAAAATACCCCCGGGCCTCCGGGAATAGGCCCAACAACAGGCCTATATAATGACTCCAATAGTATTGTCAAGATAGAAAAATATATAATTGTGGTAGAATGTCTACCTTTTTGCATCATTTTGTTCTTTACTTTCCAAATGTATTTATTAGCTTAACTAAAAATAAGCATGGCCCTGAGTTTTAGAATTTTTGAAACAATCAGTCTATGAGTGAGAAGGAATAGGATCTCTTATTGATTGTCAAGTTTGGAATTTGGGAATGATGAGTTTGATTTTGAAAATAGTGAATTTCATGAGAAATCTTCTCCCAGGTGAAGGATTTGCACCAGAATAATAAACAAAAAGTCAGATTTATGACCAGCTCTGTGGCTGGCACTCTCAAAGCAATTTGAGTTGGAGATTCAATTGTTGGTGTGCAGATTTCTCCTCCATCAACTTGTTACTTTATGCATTTTTTCACAATGGAGATATGCTACTGATGGGACCATCAGTAAGAATGGAAATAAGAGAAATTCAGTAATGAAATAGTTTATACCAGGTTTTTTTGCTTCTTCGTTTGGGTGTTCATTCCATATATTGTTTCTAAGAAAGAAGGCCTGTTTTCCTTTGGCTGCATTTTTCCATTAGAGAATATGATTCATTGTTCTCACATGGAATTTCTCTTCTAAGGCCCTAATTAAGTGCTTCTGAAGCATCATCTAAAGAAGGGCCTTATGACTACATAAAGATATGTAAAACCCAGAAAATGGAATTTGTATGCATCTTTCATAAGTGTTTGCCAGTCAAAAGGATTGGGAACTGATGTCACATCGGTTAGCTACAAAAGGGTTGATGCTACATTTCGCAGATGTAGATAATACATACAGGGAATCATATGATATGCTGTCAGTTGACTCAAATTTTTCATCTAGTTCTGTTTTTCGTCTCCTTCATAGTTCTAACTATGTGTTATCTTCCAGAAACTGTTTTCTAGGTTTATTAATTTAATTACAAATTGAAGCATTATTGTTAAAAATTTTTTTGAAAAAGCAAAAAAAAGAAGAAAAAATGAGTTTTTTTTTTTTTTTACTATACCTATGATCTGAATGGATTCTTATAATATTTAGTTTTAAATTGTCCAGTATCTAATTCAATGTTGATGATGTTGTCTTCAATGAATTCATTAATGGGATTGACTATTTTTTTTTTAACTAGATGGGTTTGACCAGTAGAAATGGTTCATTATGTTGTTTCTGTAGATATATCTAAATTGTCATTCGTTGAACAAAGATTGGAGTGGAGCTGATATTCTACAAATGGTATTCTCTTTTTCCTGGTAATTTATTCCCCTGAAGTACCAAAAAGTTTTTTTTTTTTTGACGTATACATTACAGATTGTTCATTGATATGTGAATTTTGTGATAAGGACATCATTTGCTATTCAAATAACACTATCAACTTATGAGTTTTTATTGCTTCATCTTATCATATTTATGTATCCTAAGATTTTAATACTTTATAGAATTTCTTCATTTTCTTGCAGGGAGGAGTTTCAAATTATTGGCAGTCTTATTTCAGGCTTTCAATAACAATTGCTTTCACCAGTAACAAGGTGCTCCTCTATGATTTGAAAACAACAAACATGTTTCCTTTAAGTTTTAATTCACATGTACTTCAGATTATAATCCTCAGACAATTTTTTCTTCATTTTAGTAGATGCATATATGGCATAATCACTTTCCTGATTATTGCTGGGTGTCAGATTGCCTTAGTAAATTCTTCTTGTCCGTTTACAAATGTTATGTCCGTTTATCCAATTTCCTGGTGATAACTGTTCCAGTTTTGGTTTTTGAAAACTGTTTTACTTGCACATATGTAATTTATTGTTCTTGGATTAAATTTCTGAACAAATATTGATCTGCATATTATCTACTGCTAAGAGGTTTTGTAGATCCATTTAACAATGAAAACACCTTTGTTGGTCCTTATGCACTATATTTTTTTATGAGTATTGTCCATCAATACAATGTTTATGTGTAGGTATTAAAGCAGGACAACCTGCATGCCAACTAGCTGTGGTAAATTTGGCGGTTTTACACTGATGTAGCTTCCTGTTAGGCTAGGATCTCCCCGGTGACACTTCTGAGTTCCCATCTTCCTCCAAATTGTCCTCATGGAGTAAAGTTTGAAACTTGTGATAAAACTCTTGAAGTAAATGTTAGGCTGACAGCGGGAAAATTGTGCTCAATTTTTTTTAATCTTATTTTAACCCAGCCTTTTTGGTTTTACTTATGGTACACCACCTTAGTGTCAAAATATGGAGTCCGAGTGTTGGACAGGAATCCTCTAGGAAGCTTAAATATGATCTGATATTGACAAGCACAAATGCTATTTAGAAAAATGTGTAATAAATCCTCAATAGTGTTGGACAGTACACTTACTCAATGGTTAACCTAGTTTTGTCAATTTTTCCTTTCAGCTTGCTGTTTCTCACAGACCATGCTGCTCTTTAGAAAAATATGCAAACATCAATGTGCTGTGGGCATCGCTTATTGTTGAAGAGTGTGTCCGACTTGGAGTAACAGTGAGTTCTTTTGTTGGTAATATTAACCAAACCACCTTCGGCAGTGTGTTTTCTAACTTTTTTTTGTTTAGTATTTCTGTATAGCGCCAGGCTCAAGATCCTCACCACTTGCACTTGCTGCTTCTACGCATTCCCTCACAAATTGTATTTCATGTTTTGACGAGCGCTCACTGGCATATCACGCAGTCGGATTTGCTAGAGGGTCAAACAGACCGGCTGCAGTCATAACATCTTCAGGCACAGCTGTTTCAAATCTTCTTCCAGCTGTGAGATTTACTAATTTCAATTTGTTGTTAATTTGACATTTCAAAGAGAGCTAATTTCAAAGTAATTTTGCTTAAAGAAAAACCCAAAGCATCTTCCCTGCCATTTTTTTTTGTTTGTATCTGATTTACTGAGGTTCCTTTGAAGTAATTGACAAGATATTTATAAAAGTTTAATACCAAAGAAGATTTGATACTATTTTGTATCTGCATATAAAGGCTTAAATGGGGATATTTATTTATTTTGTGTCTATTGTTGTCGGCATTTTGAATTTTCTTCTGTAACCAATGAAATTTTCAGTGTTTAATATATGTGAGCTTGTTTGGTTTGTTTAATAATTATTGAAGTCTTCATTTACAGCAAGTAACTTAAAATTTTCAGGTTGTGGAGGCTAGCAATGATTTTGTACCCCTTCTGTTACTTACTGCTGATCGCCCTCCCGAGCTTCTGGATACTGGAGCAAACCAAGCTATTAATCAGGTATTTATTGAGTTCTTAACAAGGTGTAGAAATGCTTTTAATTTTTGTAAAATTCTTGTGAACCCACATACAAATGGTTAAAAAGAGAGTTCCACTTGGCTTCACAATCTGTGTGGCTGAGAAGTGCAAATCATCTGAACTTTTATAATATTGAAGACTCTGGTAGGGCTTTGTTCTAATGTTGAAAAACAATTGATAGATTAGGATATATATAAATTTGTTTAACATGGAATGCAGGAAAGTGTCTCTTGCTAAGCAAATTCTTGATGAGCTCAGATGCTAATCATAAAATCATGCAAGAATTCAAACAATACAACAAAATTATAAAGTTGTTTTATGAATCTCACAGTACAATTTTATCTCTTTATGATTTTATGTATTTGATATTTGGCTTTAGGTGAATCACTTTGGCTCATTTGTAAGATTTTTCTTCGGTCTGCCTCCACCAACTGATGAAATTCCTGCAAGGATGGTACTTACGACAATTGATTCTGCGGTATATAGTGCAACTCAAGTGCCAAAAGGCCCTGTCCATATCAACTGCTCCTTTAGGGAGCCACTAGAAGATATTCCATGTGAATGGACATTGGACTGCTTGAAAGGGTTAGATTTGTGGATTTCAAAGGCAAAACCATTCACGCAGTACATCAATATTCATAATTTTCATGCTTTTGGTGGTTTTCATGGAAAATTTGTTGAGATAGTAGAAATAATCCAAAATTCTTGTCGAGGACTTCTAGTTATTGGTGCCATACACACAGAAGATGAGATATGGGCAGCGCTTGTGTTGGCTAAACATCTTAAGTGGCCTGTTATTACTGATATCCTGTCAGGCCTACGTCTGCGGAAAGTTTTAACCTCTGTTTCTGATATTGAAAAACACATCTTTTTTGTCGACCATTTTGATCATGCTCTGTTCTCAGATGCGGTTAGGAGTCAGGCACAGCCAGACGTCGTCGTTCAGGTTTGCAGTATTGATATTTGTTTGGTTTTTATTTTTCCTCTGCTTCATGAGTTTTTACATACATAGATGCTCTGTTATCCTTAATTAATATATATTATATTTCAAGGTTGCAAATGTCACTATAACATCTTCGAGTTTTGTTGTATCTCAATCTCATAACTATTAAAAAAATGTTGTTAATTTTCCTTTCATGTTACTTTAGATTCATATTGTAACCATCAGCCTTGAGTTCTTATCTGTTCTACCATTCCCATGATTATATCTTTTAAGCAGAAGTAACCATCCCAAATTGTTGGTGAACAGATTATGTTCATTTGTTTACCCTTTAGATCAGACGTGGGTAATCTATTTATCACAGCACATCAGCAGCAATTTATTATTTGCATCAGAATTCTCATCTTTTGTGGTTCTGTTGTCTTTATATTTCTTGTCGTTGTTTTTTGGGTTGAGTCAAGCCATTTTATATATTTCTTTAAAAGTTATGCCTTTAAGATTTTATTTAGAAAATTTCCCCCTTTTGATTCATTGCTTTCTCAATGATCAACAGATTGGTAGCAGAATGACAAGCAAACGCATTGCACAATTGTTGGAAGCCTGCTCACTTTGCTCATACATATTAGTTGAGAATCATCCACATCGTCATGATCCGTCTCATATTATTACTCACAGAGTTCAAAGTACTATATGCGAATTTGCTGATGCCTTGATTAAAATTGATTTTCCACGAAAGACTGGAAATTGGAATAGCTTTCTTCAAGTGGTGAATAAGATGGTATCACTTGTTACATATTGAAAATGTTATTTTTGTCCATTGCAATCATTTAGATTTTGAGATCTTCTTATTATGTTGATAAAAATTTCTCTTTTGCTTTTATGTTATTTCTTCTCCAGTTTGGCTTGGCGGCCTATGTACTTCATATAGAAGAAATAAATGGAATAATGTTATATTCAGTAATGGAGGCCGAAAGGTCTCTTATATAAGATACAAGATGTACAAAACCTAAAAACAAAAAAGACCAAAATACCCATGACAAAAATTTCCAAAAGGCCCCCCTCTGGCCCGGAGGGGGGGGGGGGCCTCCGGGAATAGGCCCAACAGCAGGCCTATATAATGACACCAATAATATTTACTAATATATGGTGGTGGATGGTACTCATTTCATTTAAAAAAAAAACTTTTTCTTTTAGTGGCTCACCTTAACCATTCAATTCCCTCAAGCCTAATTAGTCTGCCACAATTATACTTTCCTCATGTAAAATTTATCTTATTTGAGATATATATTGTTTTGATTATGATCCTTTTGAATCCTCAGCGTAAAACTATCTTCATCAGCTAGCACTCCCACTCCCATTTTAGTTTTCTTGTTCACTTGACTGTTTTGTGCTTTGGTTTTTGTCTGACTTTGATTGGGATTCCATTTGGTTTGTCAAGTGATTGAGCAATTAGGATTTGGGAGTATCTATGTTGATATAATCAATTTTTCATGTCCCCTTGTACTTTGCAGTTGCAGATATTAGAAGCATGTAATTTGTACATCTGTATAAGTAGCTTAGCTGGCCTTTGTTGATCGTTCAATATTCTTTCCTTTCCCCTATACATGATAATTTTTTTACTTTATAGGTTGAATGGGAGATAGAATTTCAAATTCATGCAGAGAATACAATGACTGAACCACATGTTGCACATGTCATCATGGAAGCACTTCGAAATGATGCTGCCTTGTTCATTGGAAACAGCATGGTCATACGGGATGCAGATATGTATGGAAGGGGCAATACAAAAGATACAATTAATATGTCCCATGTGATGTCAAACTGGAAAGTGCCATGCCAATTTATACGAGTTGCAGGAAACAGAGGAGCAAGTGGTATTGATGGGTTGCTAAGCACAGCTGTTGGCTTCGCAACTGGATGCAAAAAAAGGGTAAGTTCCTGTTCATTTTTCTAAGCTTGATTAAGTTTTTTTTTTTCCAGAAGGTGATGAAGAAGTTAGTTTGAAAGCAGGATGACCACTTGTGGAGTTTTGTTTAATCTATTTTTATGTTTTGAGGAATATGTGAGATGCTAGAATAACATCAAAATTGGGTCCATTCATGCAATTTATGAATTTCTTTATTTACTTTGAACTAAGTAGTAAAGATGTAGACATGTTTAGTTGTTTAAGTGGTAAAGATATAGACATGTTTTCAATTATGATTTAACATACTATGTCTTGCTATTGCTAATCATGAATCAGAGTCACAGGGATGCCTATGGGTTAAACCCGACTCAACCCAAACCAACCCATTGCTTCAATAGAAATTGATTAACCAATCTTATAGTTATGGACCATGGTTAGTGACTACATATGCAAAATAACAGTCTTTGCGTCTTTATTTATATTTGTATCATCTTCATGCCCAGGTACTTTGTGTAGTTGGAGACATGTCCTTTCTTCATGATACAAATGGTCTAGCAATTCTGAACCAAAGGTATGCTTTCTATCATTTTATTTTGTGTTGTAAATTTGTGCTTTCCTCATCTTTCCATTCTTTGTCTGCCCCATCTGTCAAATGTAAGTGCTGCCTAATTTTGGCGGCTGTGGAGTATATGGTTCTGTATAACTTCCTCTCAAATTTTGGATGTTCACATATAAACAAATGAGTGCTTATAAGAGAATTTCAAATTAGAAGTGTATGACCTTTGGGACACTTTTTGTTTCATTAAGTTGTTTTATTTCAGTTCAGGAGATCTGAAACTAGCTACCTGTATGTTTGCCAACTTGTAATTTTATGACAGAAATTAAAACTATGATAGTCTCTTCCCACTATTACTCTGTGTACATTTTTTGTGGTTGGTCTAATTTCCTTTGGATTATAGTTGTCCTATTTATTGATTATATTTATATATGTGTCTTTTTATGAAAATTGAAGGATATCGAGAAAGCCTATAACGATACTAGTGATAAACAACCATGGAGGTGCAATTTTCAGTCTTCTCCCAGTTGCAGGCATGACTCAACCAAGAATTTTGAATCAGTATTTCTACACCTCCCACAATATATCTATTAACAATCTTTGCAAGGCTCATAGGTAATACACCTTCACATGCTGCCGATTTTAATATATATATATATTATATATCCTGCTGCTTTTGATATGTCCAATTTTATTACTTCTTATTTTTATAATGATGTTAATTTTTTTTCAAATGTAAAATTACTAACTTTTACCAGGCACTCTTGAGTAACTCAAAGGCCATAACCAAGAGCATATAGCCGGGTTCTAGAAGAGGAGACTGGATATGATCCTAATTTTTGACATTTTCTTTTGCACAAAGTGACCATTCTTAACACTCGAACCCCGGACTTTGTTCAGCTAGCCCTAATACTTTTACCACTCAAGCAATGAGCTCTACTCTTGAGTAATTTAAAATTGAAAATCTGATAAAGCAAAGACAATACAAGTATTTGTGCAGTCTGAGCTTTGAAGTGATTTTACACCTATCATCATGTTTCCTGAGTTATAACTATTTATGTTTCACCTCTTATCTGCACTTGTTTCTGATTTTTTTCCCATTTGATATATAATCAAACCATTACGTCCTACCCAAATCTTCTTGGCTGTCATTGTATGTCAGAAACAAGTGCAAATGTGTGGTGCATTTAAGCATAATTATACTTCGCGTCGCAGCAAACAAAGTGCAAATATGAGCATCTTCCGTCTTATCTATTTGGCTAGTCAGCCCTTTATCAACTTCTTATCAGGCATACATGGAATCCTTTGCCACTAAGTGCATATGGCTCCCCATTATAAAGAAATTGAATGACTCAATGTTCCTGCTATTTCGGTATAAATAATACAATAATATAACAGTGCCAATTAATTACAAAATATGAATGGCTTGTCAGCTTGAAGCATTTACATGTGCAAACGAAAGAGGATCTACAAAATGCTCTGTTGTCAGCCCAACAATCGCAAACTGACTGCATAATAGAAGTTGAAAGCTCCATTAAGAGTAATGCAATTTTTCATAGGTTAGTATTGCCTGGCCATTTATTTTCTCTTCCAATAGTATTCTCTTCAAACTCAATTCTGTCATTTTACAGAATTTTAACAAAATCTGCACGGCAAGCAGCAGATTGTGCTATGAATGTCCTGACAAGGTTTACATATCCAAATAATGTCTTCAATGGCATAGCTTCTTGCAAGATCAACAGAATGGAGTATTCATTGTATAGGTGAGTTTTACATTGATGAAAGAGGGATTTAATAGTTTTTAAAAACATACAACATGTTGTAGAATTAATTTCATCTCCTTGTAGGATACAACTATCTGCACCGTGTACTTCGACTTTCCTTAAGGAAGACAGGAAAAAGTTGCATCGAGAAGGGTTTGTCTTGAGTTTATTCTTGGATGATGGAAGTGTAGGATTTGGTGAGGTTAGCCCTTTCTTTATAATTGGAAAATTTTGTTTATTATAATAGCTCCATATTGGGGATGTCATTAGCTTTGTGAATTATGTTTATATTGTAGTTAGTATGAATCAAACATCAAACTTGGTAGATTAACTATATCTGTAACTTAACCTTTTTCCCATTTAGCACTCTACTTTACCTATTCTTGATTTTTTAAAATAGACATGTCGGACACGGCTCCAGCCGTGTCTGCCTTCATTTTGTCTTAGACATGCCTGAGACATGGCTGGGACACGGCCCAGGACATGGCCCAGCCAATTTCAGCCCAAAAATAAAAAAGAAAAAGAAAAGGAAGGCCCAAACATAGCCCATAAGTATTCAACCCATTTAAAACAGCATAGAACAACTTATTTAAACAAAAAAAAAAAATTCTCAAGGTTAAAAAAAATATTGATTTATTAGTTTAAAATAGTGATTTATAGTTTAAAACAATGATTTATAAAAACAGTGATTTATTATTTAAAACAGTGATTTATAAAATCAGTGATTTATTAGTTTATACAATTGGTTATAAATAGTGAATTAAATGAAATGTTTGTTTATATAAAATAGTGATACATATTTATATTATATTAATTTATTTGTTGCTGTGTCGCCGTGTCACCGTGTCCCGTCTCCGTGTCCGTGCTTCATAGATGGTGTGTCACATAACATCCTAGCTTCAACAAAACTATATTAGGATCCAATTTGTTGAATATTGATGGAGTTTGGCCAGATGTAAACTTGTCGCAGCTCTCCTTTGAGCGGGGCATATCACTATTATATCAAGATTTGAGCTCTAACAATGATGAATTAGGCACAACCATGAAAGCAATGAAATAAATTCTAAATTCTATTAACTTAATAATAAAAGTTAACCTGCTATAGTTACCCCACAGTTCATCAACAAAGGAAATTAGAACGACCATAGGAAGAACAGATAACATTGAACTAGTTTAACAACTACAATTTAAAGCTGCCAGCATGAGAGAGAAACATATGGGTCCACATTGAAATAACAGGAAACATAGATGTAAGGAGTGCATGAGAGATGGGAGTATGGCAGTTTGGGTGATGTGTACAATCTATCATGAAGTAATCTATTTATAAGTGGGCAAACCAAACTTCAACTAGAACAAAGTTAAACTTAAGAGAGCAATAGAATAAAAAATTGAGGACAAATTCAGCTTATCAAGGGCACAAAACAGTATATCACCTCTTGTCCTAATAACCCTTAAGGGAGAGTATGCAATGAATGCTGCTCCCTTGATGGCATTAGCAAGGCTGTGATATTCTTTTGTGTTCTTATAAATTAACATGAAGTTATGTTGTCATGTTGCTTGTTTGTTGTTTCCATAACCCATACTCTTATTTCTTTTTTACATTTTTCCGTCCACTTATTTTACTCCCATGTAAGTTTCAAAGATTTTGTTTCTGAAGCATAATTCTGCAACCCAAATTTGATATTATTGTTCATTGTCTTTTAATATTCACAAGGCTTAGCTTTGATACCTTGAACTGAGTTGTTTATTATTCCTGTTTGTTATTTACTTATTACCAATATATTAATGACATATTTCTGGTAGTTTAAACTTCTTGCACATGGTTATTATTTATCCACATGCAATTGTTATAAAAAAAAGAGTTGGGAAAATTAACTAGAAAGTGGAAGATTTTTAACTTATATATACTAAATCCGATTAGCGGAGGAGAGGTAATAAAGTTTGAAAAATTAGCTAGAAAGTAGAGGGGTTATCATTTAGGGTCTCCTAGGTATTTTTTTTGTCTCATGGAACCCGCCTCCCCCCCCCCCCAAAAAAAAAAAAAAAAAGAGTTGGGAAATTAACTAGAAAGTGGAAGATTTTTAACTTAGATTTGACTAAATTCAATTAGCAGAGGAGAGGTAATAAAGTTTGAAAAATTAACTAGAAAGTGGAGGGGTTATCATTTGGGGTCTCCTAGGTATTTTTTTTGCCTCATGGAACCAAACCAAACTTTGTATCCTAATAAGTTATTCTGTCATTTACTATATAGGTCTTAAAGGTTTTACTTTGTTTTTACCTTTCCTTATTTTGATATGAATTTTCATAAAGAATTTCCTGTTCATTACAAAATGTTGTCCTCCACAGGAACAAGTAAATTGACAGTAACACATCTTTTTTAACAGGTTGCCCCTACAGAAATCCACAAGGAAGATTTACTTGATGTCGAAGAGCAACTAAGATTTCTTCTTCATATGGTCCATGGAGCAGAAATAAGTTACCTTCTTTCTTTACTCAGGGGCTCATTTTCTTCCTGGATATGGAGAACCTTAGGAATACCTGTGAGTCCAACCAAAGTCAATACAATGTTAATCTGATGTAATTGTCTACATTGCATCCTTTGTCAAGCTGACCGGTCAGCTTATTCTTTTCTCTCTTCCAGTCCTCTTCTATTTTTCCAAGCGTGAGATGTGGTATGGAGATGGCTATACTACATGCTTTAGCAGCAAAACAAGGTTGTTACCTGGTAGATGTAATTTCTGGATATGGAAGTTCACTGATGGAGACCAGCCAACTAGTTAAAAGAGAGAGTATAATTAACAAAAGCTCACCAAAGGTGCAGATATGTGCCCTATTAGATTCTGATGGCACTCCCAAACAGATAGCTCATATAATTGCTCAGCTATCTAATGCAGGTTTCAAGACAATCAAGCTAAAGGTAAGAGAATCCTACCAGATTTTTGTCTGAGCATGTCTATTTTTTCCAGTAAATTATTTTATTGTGATCCATAATGGAGTTCCCTAAGTAAATGTTTAGAGATGTAACTTTTTTAGTTTAGAAAATATTAGCATTCCTTTGGTTCATATAATTCAGTGGAATTTCCAAGGACACATCTTGCATGATGAAGTGATATCAGTCCCATGCACGAACAGATGTTCAAACCAAATCTCAAAATTATTCATTAATATTTTGACAGCCACAAGTATAAGCATCTAGCATTACTCCAAACTCAATTTCCTGCAGGTTGCACGTCGAACTAATCCTGATGAAGATGCTGCTGTTATTCAAGAAATTAGAAAGGAAGTTGGCTATGGGATTAACCTCCGTGCTGATGCCAATAGAATTTGGACATATGAAGAGGCAATTCAGTTTGGATCTCATTTAAAATGTTGTGACCTGCAATATATTGAGGTTTGAACAATTGCTATATAGCATGCACAGATTCTTTTTTTTTTTTTCCTATTGATATTTATTCTTTTTTTATATAGATAAAATTGTCATATTTGAATAATATATACTTGGATTTTTTTTTCTCCTCACGCATTCAGGATTTGCACATATTCCAAATTCTGCTTTCATGATCTTTCTTTAGAAAGGAGAAAAAAAAATTAAAATTTCGGAAAAAAATGTGTTGCTTCACCTTAATAATTGTCTCTTAAGAAATTAGACAGAATAAGACACCTAAAAAATCTCCTTATTTGTTGGAAAAAAGTCAATGTTGTTGTCGATGCTGATTATTACCAGTATGAGAAGTTTACTCTAATTGAATTCTTTCACGAGACTTTACTAAATTACCACTTCTATCTCTCTATATCCCACTACTCATTTCCATTTTAATATTTTCATAATATATTACTCAGCTACTAGATCTTGTTTTATAGATGCACTCTGTGAAGGTTCTTTCCCTATCTAGTTGATCCAGTGAAGGTTTCATATCCGTTGGGATTTCGAAGTTACATTGTTGTCCACAGGCTTAGAAATACTTCTAAAAAAAAGCTTTAGGGATTTCTTTTTCTATGAACGTAGATGTTTTGTAGTTCTTGAAAAAAATGATTGGAGACCCTATCATGTATCCAATCCAATATCATTCCGCAGAATTCGATTGACCTTCTTAATGGCTTGGTATAGATCAAGATAACTACTACATCTTGAAAACCATTTTAGAAATTTTCTTGCACAAGCTAATAGAACCCAACCCCCCCGCCTCCCGACTTTGTAGAAAAGATATTGTGCCTACCTTAGAAAGGCTTAGTGCAGTTTAAACCCTTTGACTAACTCTAAGAATGCTGATTGGTCTATGCATCTAGGGTAACAATGGCATGCTGTTCAAATATGTTGATAGTCCCATATAAGATCAGGTATTCTAGCATCGGGCACCAACAATATTTTCAAACTTAATCTGTTTGTTTTACACTTGGGTATATTGGTGTACGTGATACACCAATATATAATAAAATGCCCCCTTTTTGGTATGTGCTACTGAAAATGGTGCAGGATTGTGCCAATGATTCATGTTTGTTTGTCCTCTCTGTTTCTCTGTAGTAGTGGACTTAATGGTGTCATGGTTCTCATAAGTTTCATGATACCTTGCTCATATGCACATATTTAAATTTCATGTTGTTCAAATATTTGGGAGATGATGTTATGGAGAAGCTATTTACCTAAATATATTCAATATTAAACTCTATTAACGCACCGAGGCCTCAAAGAATTTCCTGAAAAGTGGTTCTTTTCAGATCCTTAAGAATGACCAATGTGGTAATGTTGTAGGAACCTGTGCGTCGTGAAGATGATATTATCAGATTCTGTGAAGAAACCGGTTTACCTGCTGCGCTAGATGAAACTATCGACAACATTGAAGGAGATCCTTTGGATAAGCTTCAACACTTTGTTCACCCAAGAATTGTTGCTCTTGTAAGTTGGGCTCAATTTTTAATTGGTTGATTACTGGGATAGATGTTAATATGCCTCCTTTACTTATATGACCTGATTTTCACTTATTGTCATGTCAGGTTATAAAACCAAGTATGGTAGGGGGATTTGAGAATGCTATGAAGATTGCTAAGTGGGCTCATTGGCATGATAAAATGGCTGTCATTAGCTGTGCATTTGAAAGTAGTTTGAGTCTCTCAGCATATGTTCAATTTGCAAGCTATATCGAATCACAAAACAAAGTAATCTGCAGAATGATGAATAAAGAGTTGCCAATGACTGTTGCACATGGCCTTGGCACATATAGATGGCTTAGGGAGGATTTAAGCACTAGACCACTCAAGATATGTGTGGATCCAAATGGTGACACTGTGGAAGCCGCTGTTGAAGATGCAGGTCTGCTGCTTCAGGATTTCCAAATCAACCACGAGGCAATTCAAAGAAGCTACAAAGAAGAGCAGTTCAGGATATACCAAACGATGATTACACATGATGGCTTCTCTTGCTCTTTTACCATTCGAGATTCTGGCCCACATGAACTTGTAAGCGTTGTCAACAAAACATATTTCCGTATGGTTAAGAGTGGAGTTGCTTGATTGCTAAATATATATATAAATCAGACCGATTCATCATTACTTGGTAAAAATTGAATGACATCTTAGATGCTGTCTAGGGTATGTGCAGTTCACATGCATCCTCAAACCTTATCAGTGAGAGATAATGTAACCTCTCGCCTGAAACTTCTAATCAGTGATCCTTTCATTTGACCACCATATTTTTGGGGAATGTGGTGTTTGTGTTACAGTACAAGAACTTGTGTTTCAAAATTGTGTCTTGAAATGTCGTTATGCAATAATGTTTATATGGCTACATCTGACACCTCATATATTTTTTGATCCCGGAGCATGTCTGTCTCCAGATTTCCATAGACTGATTGTTTTCAAGGGGGGGAAATCCTAGTTCACTTTATAGATACAAGAACAGCTGGGCAGTAAGTCTTATAACATAAGTGATTGTAAAAGACCATTTTATGGATAACCATGGTTGCATTTTATGGAATGTTTAAATGTAAGAACAATTTATCAGACAGGTCCTATTATTTGTGATACTTTTTTTGTTTACATTTTGTATAATTCTATAGACACCACTCTGAAGAGATATATGGAGCATATGATTTTGGGTTTTAACTTCTAAAGTCTAGGATCTTTTGTTGCCATGATTGTTGACATTATGCAAACTCCAAACATATGAAGATGGTCTCTTTGGAGGGTGGATTCAGGATTTGTGAGTTGTTGCAACTAACAATTAAGTACAATAGTGCAGATTATTGAAGGTTCATGTTTCATCAACGTTTCTAATTGAAGCATATCATAATACCTTACTCCTTGGTTTTTATTGGATTTGTCTAGCATGGGGAAAGTTTGAAAGAGTGCTCAGTTGAGTGAACAGCTTAGTTAATTTGATGAGGCAATTATCACTGGTCTTGTTGCTTCAAGTGGCTTATTTAGATTTGTGTTAATCATATAGTACCTAGACGTCAAAAGCATCATTAATAAGTGAGTAGCACTTCCACATCTATACACTTGTGAACAGAAACATACAGGGACCACCCAGTGAATGTCTTATCAATATCATGCTTATGTATCATCAAAGTAGAGGTCAATTCATTTATTGTATATCTATATAATTGATGTTAATGCCATTCTGCAAATGACTAAATGTGACAATTTCTTCTCCTTATCACATTATCTATACTTCCTATTGATTTTCTTTTTTCTTCCCTTATCTTATCCTGATGATTCAGAACAACATAATCATCTTTCTTCATGGATATCTTGGTACAAGTGAGGACTGGATTCCAATCATGAAGGCCCTATCAGTCACTGCAAGGTGTATATCTATTGATCTTCCAGGTCACGGGGGATCGCGGATACAACAACATGTGGACAAAGGAGCAGAAAAAGAAATTAGCATCTCGATTGAATTAATTGCAAACATGTTACATAAACTGATTACTGAAATTTCCTCAGAAAGGGTTGTCCTTGTCGGATATTCCATGGGAGCTAGGATAGCACTATATATGGCACTGAGATATACTAAGAAGGTGATTTGTTTATCTTACATTTTCTTTTCTTCATTAATAAGTTTTACTTGACAAAAGCACTGATGGTCTTAAAGATCAATGGAGCTGTTATAATATCAGGAAGTCCGGGTCTAAGAGATGAACTGGGTAAGAGAAACAGAATTAACCAGGATGATGCTAAGGCCCGCTACCTCCTATCACATGGATTGCAGTCCTTCCTTGAGGCATGGTATGCTGCCGATCTCTGGTTCAGGTACACACACTACCATCCACACTCCACCCATGTAATAATTTGTTATGCATATACTTTGCCACATACGCCAGATCAATATATAATTTGCTTTTATCTTATATATATAAAAATAAAAAAACCTTGGAAATCCATGTCAAGCACCAAAGGATCTCAAGATCCTTTGGGTTGTTTTTATATACTGTTTGCTCGTTGACCACGATATTTAGAGTAATTGTGCATGCTTTCTTATAGTAGGTAAGTGTTTTTTTTTTGTTTTTTTATTTTTTTATGGTTAAATGAGTAAGACTTGAACCTAGGACCCCTCAGAGAAGCTGTGTACCTTTATCAATACACCAAGAGGTGGTTTGGTAGTCTTATGTGCATGTTCATACCCAGCTATGTCCATTTCTTTGATAATTGATTTTATGTTAATGCATTTGTATCTGTTTGGACCATACTACAATATTCCCTTAGCAATGTTTTCTTTGTGCTGCACATAAGTGCATCTTCAGCTCTTATATAATGTGAGAGTGCATATGACTTCATTTTTTTTCAACTTTTCCTTTTTATTTGGTACAGAGTGGAATAGGGATTATTTTGAAAAATTATTTCAATACTGGAACTTGTCATGGAAATTCATTCAGATCATAATCATTGGAGAGTCAGCATTTTAGATTGAGTTGCTTAAACTCATCGTGAACCTATTCTTTTGACAATTTGTCGCATGCAACAGTTTACGAAATCATCCTCACTTCCAACAAATTGTGGACACCCGTGCAAGGCACAAGGATATCACTAATTTGGCAAGAATTTTATCTGATTCAAGTGTTGGGAGACAACCGTAAGTTTATTTTTCCTCACTCCTTCCATTTCCTTATTCAACTCACTCCTGAAACCTTTGAAACTCAGGGTGTCAAATTTCCCCTGTTCTATAAAACAGTGATTTGTTATAATGTTAAGTGCAATTTATATATCTATTAACTGTCCAATTTTGAAATATTCTTTTATGGTTCCTTTCCTAGTTGATGAAATCTAGAACTTACTTTATAATTTTATATCCATTAACCATGTAACTATTGTTTCATTTGCTTAATTTGGGTAGTATATTATATGAAACTCCGTACGTGAGTTTTAAAAAACTGAGCTGACCCTGTATCCCTGTCTAATTTTTGTTATTATATATATTTACTTTGTCTACTCCCCACCTCGGAGAAGTAAGTTGAAGACACTACCATGATTTAGTTCTGCATCACCTACTGGAGAATGTAGTATGTGAATATACGTCAGAGCATGAAATTTCACAGAAATGTGTTTTAAAGCTGGAAATCCATTAAAGGATAAAGCGGACAATATCCAACACTGAAGTGCAAATATAAAGCATAAAAAGCCTTACCTCTATATTGGGTGGCTATGTTTTACTGGTTAGTTTATTTAGATGCAAAGACTACTAAAGAGTTCAAAGTCCAGTCATGGTTTCAGTCCTCTGCAGCATAACCAAATCAACCCCAACAAACAAATCCAGACATCTCCAGCTGATCCGACTCCTTGTCATGACAGGTCACTATGGGAAGACTTGAAACACTGCAAGATGCCTCTCCTGCTCGTTTCCGGTGAAAAGGACGCGAAGTTCAAACAAATCGCACACCAGATGCACAGAGAGCTCATCAGCACTTCTTCAGGAAGGGACAGTCAAGTCGACTACCTGACCACAGTCGTTGAAGTACCGGACTGCGGTCATGTCGTCCACTTGGAGAACCCTCTCCCTCTCATCAATGCAGTGAGGAAGTTCTTTAATAGACTACGCAAGAGGAGGTCTTCAAACGCGAATAATTTGCAGGTGAGCCGGTGGGAGCAGAAGCAACATGAATAGATGTTGTTCTGCGGTTGAAGTTTTTGTTTTGAATAAAAACTTGTGCTTGTTATGCCATGATACAATCAGAAAAAGTGCCATTTTAAAAGCATATTGAACATTTTTCCCTTACATGTTGATGAATATTTTTTTAATTTTTTTTATATAAAGAACATGTAAAGATTGCAGAACCTCCATGACATAAATCTTGAAATTTATGGTAGCTTAAACACATTGCCTTTCCATTTAATACGAAATCCAGAAGATGTGATTCAAGCTCAGAAGTCTGTTTTGCATACTATGACCTAATTAAAAGAAACATGAATTTATTTATTTATTTTTTAATTTCTGGCTGTTGAGAATGGTTGAAATTGAAGCCATTTGTTTCTATCTCATCAATTATGACCAGAGTGGTGATATATGAACTTACAAGGAAGCTCAAAAACTTAACCTAGACACAGTTTCGGTTATTGAAGAGTTTAAAACACTTTGGCCATGTTTGGTTAGGAGGATTGAGTGCTTGGATTGGGATCAATAATTTGTTTGGATAATTTTTAGAAGGGTGATTGGGATTGGTTAGGAAGATTTAATATCTTTGATTGGGGGAATTAAAAAACCCACTTAAGATATGATATTCTTCAATCCCAATCCAATCCAGGTGAATTAAAAAAAGACATTTTTACCCTTAGCTCTTCATCTGCCTTTTCTTTTAAAATAGCCGACCTCTCTTTCTCCCCCATGAATCCCAAACCACCATCTCCACATCGGCCAAAATTCAAAATAAAATATATATATAAACAAAAGGGAGGACAAATCACACAAAATCAAATTTGGGTGAGATTCCATTTATTATTTGGCCTCTCTGTAAGATCTCTCTTCTTTATTTATTGTTAAATTTATATTTTTTTGATAAAAAAAATTATGATCTGAGGATTAAAGTTTGCTAGCGTTTTTTTTTTTTTTTTTTTTTTTTTAAAAAGAGGTGGACGTATTCCAAATTATGGATAAAAAAATGGACATCAAAATCACACGTTATTTATTTATTTTATTTATATGTTTGGAGAGGATCTGACGAATCACACTTTTTTTTTGCACCCGAAACACAAGTTTGCACCCTTTTTTGGTTTTTTATTTTTTGTTTGAATTTATGTGTTTTTTAATTTGCTTTGTATTAACAAACATCAAAATATCAAACAAGAATTGTTTATAATATTGTTATATAAATATGTTGTTATGGATAATGCTATGTATTGTTAAGTATTTTTTTATATAGTTGTTATTCTTATCTTATTCATTTGAATTAAATATTTTTAATGAATAACAATTTGATGCATTAATGGCTCATAGACAAATGAGAAGGAGAGAAAAGTTGTTGTTGGCACATTTACAAAATATGATGGTGATTTTATTTGCTATTGTCGCAGAAAGGATCTATAAAAAATATTTGCTCAATCGTCAACCTCGTAGATTGACATTGTCACATATGGAAAACCTAAATGTATTTGGAAATGACTATGCTAATGGGAGATGATGTTTTATGCCCACAAAACTCGCAGAAGATACAATACAAAATATTGATCCACACATTGAGGATGAAGGTTTGGAGAACATTGTTAATGAGGATATTTCAGTGGCCCAACCACGGAAGACAACATCGACCGGGGAAGAAGGAACACAAACTCGTAGGAAGAGAAAGAGGAGCTCTGATTTTTTCACAACAGGATTTTCTGATTTGGTAGAAGCTTTTAAACTCTTAGCTAATGCAATTTCAGATAGTCTTAACAAGCCTGATGAAGCCACCGTTAGGATGGATAATGTTTTTTCTGATGTGTTCAAGATTTTGGGTAGGGATGATGGACCTCGTTGTTTGAGAGTAACTAAAATTATAATGTGTGATCATGTGAAAGTTAATTTGCTTCTTAACATGCCTGAAAAACTTAAGAAGGATTGGCTAGAATCTTTACTTCCCTCAGACTAATTAATCAGGTAAAAGACTTTTGAATTGAAGTCGTAAACTCTAGTGTTAATTTGTTTATCTATGTAAACTTTAGGGTTAATTTGCTTATGTGTTTAGAGTAAGTAAACTTTATAGAACTGAACAATGAGTATTTTGTTATGATTAATGTGCTTATCTGATTATTGTACTCTACCATTGTCTCACTATTTGTTTTTATTTTACTTGTGTTGCTAACATGTTAGTTGTTAATGTTACAACATTGAAAAATCATTAATTTTTTAAAATCATAAATTTAGATGCTACAACATTGAAAGAAAAAAAAAAGAACCTCCCTTGGAATTTCTTTTAAGAGTAATTTTTAAAAGATGTGTGTATGTGTAAATTGAATTTGAATTAACATGTGATTGATTTTGTGAAATGGTATTTTTGAAAATATGTATTTTTATATTGTGATCCAGATATTACCAAACATATGATTGAGATTGAAGAAGAATTGCAGATCGAAGATGATAACCCATAAATTATAGGTGCCTCTGCAAAGTATTAGTACATCACTGGGTTAAGACATCTAAACCCACTTCTTTTAACACAATAGTTTATAAAATACGAAAACATCACACTTTCATTTTTTTTGTTAATGGAATTGTGTATTTGTTATCATTAGAGCCTGGTCATCCATTGAGTTTGGATGATTTTCACAACTTAATTGTTGATGTCAAGACACTAAACATCGAATTTTTTGCATGTATTTCTTCATACTTTTGTTGTTTTTGTACAACGAAAATATGAGAATCAATATGTGAAAATCTACAAAAGTCTATGAAAGTCCATAAAAGTCAATATGTGAAAGTATGTGAAAGTATGTAAAAGTGTGTGAAAGTCTACAAAAATCTACAGAAATCCATTACTTAAATAATGTTCATAGTAATCCATCAAAATCCGTATCGACTATCCCCTAAAACTTATGAATGTAGACATTTCATACTGAAAAAAACCTTGTCAAATGTTACCGTATCAGAACTTTGTGACTATAGAATGAAGCACCCCAAAAGGATCATAAAATTTCCAAATAATATAAACCCTATGAAAATTTAGCATCCAAAACAATGTAATAATTCCCAAGTGAAAGTTGGGGGCAGACCAAAAGGAGCCACAAAATTTTCAAATAATGTGAAAGACTAGTGAAAAAAAAAATAGCATCCAAAACCATGTGAAGATTCCTCTAATCCCACTGATGGTTCCTTGTGAAGTAGGAATAGCATTTGAAAAGTGTTTAGAAAAGTGGAAAAGGGAGATTTTGAAAATCTGGTGACTTTTCAAAGCATTTTTTCCACACCTTTTTCAAACGTTGAAAAAATAACCCGGGTAATGCCATAAATGCAGGAATCGTTGCATTTAGAAGAAAGTGTGTTTAGATCCACATTGTGTATTGAAACTACAAATTTGTTCTAACGCATATTCAAATGGTTTTTTTGAGTGCACGTTGTCTTTTACATATTCAAGCCTCTCCGATCAAGTGCACGTTAAGGTTTCATTCACAATTCAAACAACACAAGCCATTCATTATGTGATTTACGAAATGACAATTACAATTAGGGCATTGATAGACACAATCATTTTTACAGTCATTGTAGTCTTAACTCAGTATATGAAATATTTGATAAAATATATATTCACTTAAAATGTTTAGTTTGATAAAGGAATAAATTTTTTGGATAAGTTAATTTAATTTATGATGATAAAAAATTACTATTTTTATCCAGATTTGCATTCGGTAATGCTTTTTATTATTCTCAATTTTTTGTGTTCTTATTCCCAATCTTGCCTTTGGATCAAATCTGGGATAAATTTTCATTTATTTAAAAATACTACCAAATTTGTCATTCCTATTAATGAGGTGTTAATATTGTTTGATGAAACTTTTTTTTTAAAGGGCAGTCATAAATGTTATCCCAATTTTATAAAATAGGGATAAAAAATTGGGACAAAGTCTATTTCACCTTTTATCTATAACAAACTATCTCCATTTTTATCTCAAAATGTGGACAATTGTCCATGCTTTGTCCATTTTTTTTATGCCATATGGGATAACAAGTGATTTAACTCAATTTTTTCATTATCTCGACCACTTATCACAATGTCAAACTAGCCCTAAGAGCATCTCCAATCTTATACTCCAACTTTTATTCAAATTTAAATTTGAGTAAAAGTCACTCAAAACTTTATCCAACCATTTACCCATACCTATACCAAATCAAGTTTGTATTCAAATCTTTACTCAAATCAAATTGGACTCAAATTTTTACCCAAATTTTTAACATCTCTTTTTTCTATTTGTCTCCACATTTTCTTCTAATGTGATTTTTTTTCTTTCAACTTCACATTTAGTTGAATTATATTAGATGCCTTCTCACACCTAAAATTTTCACTATCTCTTAAAAAAAAGGGTTTTTTTTTTAATATTCATCTTTTTTTAACTTCTTATTTTTACTCCAATAAAATATATTATTATTATTATTATTTTTTAAAAAATTTTGAATAATTATAATTTTTAAATTTGAATATCTTGAAAGGAAGAAAAATTGAGTAGTAAACTTTTTTGGGAAAAGGACTTTGGAAATGTTTATAGGAAATAACTAGAAAAAAATGTGAATTTTAAAAAAGATTTGAGTAAAACACAAAATAATGATTGGAGACACATCATATCAAATTAAACTTTTATTCAAATTTAAGTGAACTTTTGGGTATTAATTTGAATAAGGGCTGAAAATGACCATCCGTAACTCGTAAGCATTCAATATGTATACTTCAATTATATTATATCTTTCAAAAAGCACATTTGTTATCTTGCAGAGTGCACTATTCATAATACACGTCATCATGCACCATGCACCATAACAAGTTCTACACCTTAAAAAAAAAAAAAAAACCATGAAAACACGTATAAAAAACAGTCAATCGGTTTTTGCAGTTCTTTCTTCAGCCCAAGTATCTCATTTAGATTAAAAAAAGATTGTAGTAAGCTTTCCTTTTAAGAGTTTGAGGGTGGGGAACCTGTCAAAAGATGATTGCCAGTCTCATCAATCCATAACTTTCATTACCCAGTCGTCCCTTTTCGTGAAGATGGGCCATTTTGCTTTTGCTTAAAAAAAAAATTTTTTTTTGCTTTTGCTTAAAAACAAAAAAAAATGTTATATTTAATCATTTTTATCAATCAAAATTTTGACTACATATATTTTTATTTTTTTAAATAATAAATATCATCTAATAAGGTATATATTTTAATAAAAAGTGTATGTCACTCTATTTCGAGTTGAATGAACCCATTTTTAATAAGTACAAGAAAAAATTTAATGAGATATATATATATCTTCAAACGAGGTATATTTTTCATTGGATTTTTAATGAGAAATATAAGATTGTATTTTATATTGTAAAAAAAATTGAGTGTAATAACACCCAAAAAAAATTTGAGGTTTGTCACATTCTAAGTCAATTTTATGGTTTTACATGCCTTGTTAACAATCTTCGCACTTATTACATGAATTTATATTAGATTAGAAGACAATCCAAATAACATACATCTCAAAGCATGTCATGTATGTCACACCTCTTACACATTTATAACAAGTTCTACACCTAAAAAACAAGAACATGAAAACTCATATAAAAAATAAGATTTTGAATAAAATGGTTTAAATAGACTTGATTTCTGGGAAACAGATTTTTTCGCTTTTTAAAAATCATTTTTTTTTGCACTAAAAGCTGAAAATAATTTTTTAATTAAGTCAGTTTTTTAAAATAGGTTTGACAACACTTTTTAGCTTTCTGATAAATTAAAAGCAGAATTTCTTTAAAAAACCGGAACCAAACCGCTATCCCAATAACCATTAACACCCAATTATCCACACTTCAAAAGGCATCAAAGCTAAACCTTGGTATCATATCTAAATCAAACCTGGCCTGGCCCTCCTCCTCCATGTCGTCGTCCGCCGAAAGCTTGTACCGACACACAGGGCAAGTGTTCTTCAGATCCATCCATAAGAGTGAATAATTTCTTTTTTTTTTTAAAAAAAAAGAACAATGTGGATTATAAATGGGGCTGCACAAGGAGTTAGACATATCAATTTTCTAAATTAAATACTTGTTGAGCACTGATACACTCAATCCTTTTTGCAGTTCTTTCTGCAGCCCAAGTATCTCATTTAGTGTATGACATAATTTTTTTATTTATTTTTTCAAAAAAAAAATATTATTGTATTTTAATATATATTTCATTTCATATAACAATATATACTTTAATGGAGAGTGTATAATTTTAAAAAAAAATCGGTGTAGACTAAAGATAGAGCTGCACAATTTAAAGATAGAGCTGCACAATTTAATGTAGTTAAAAGTGCCCTTGATTATCCAGGTAAAATGGATAATGGGCCTTAATTAACAATCTGTCAATTACTGACTTAGTGGTCTTTCGACCATTTCAGAGGCTCTACTCGCGATCTTCGTCTGGTCGGGATACGAGGCTCTGCTCAGAACGCAACCTGACATTCACCCTCGAGGTGTAAGGCTGTTCCAACCAGACCTAAGTCACCTCGCTAGATGATAAGTCTAGCCATGTCTCTTGCCTACTCGGGAGTGCTTAGTTGATACTCGCATATCTGATCCTCTCGTCATTATCGACGCATTGATTCATACTTGTTCAACATTTGACATGTATCGCCCTTTGAGAGGATGTGAATTTTTTCCTCATCACATGTTATAAAAAGTGCAATATGTACTTATATAAACTACCATATTTTTTTGCAACGTCTTTATACTAAAAAAAAAAAGTGTCTTCATCCTGTTAACATTTCACCTTGTACAATATGTACTTATATAAATATACCAAAAAAAAGTGCAATATGTACTTATATAAACTACCATATTTTTTTGCAACCTGTTAACATTTCACCTTGTACAAATGTCTTCATCCATGATTTCATATCATATGCATGTTGGTTGATTAATCAACCGAATAGTAATGTACACAATGTGATAAGGAGAATCAATGTACAAAATCATATATTCCAGAGAATGCCAAATTAAATGATTAAGTATAAATAGGAACAATTTTAATATGTATATATTTGGGTTGAGGTTCCGTTATGCCATCCTCATATATGTAAATAGTTCAGAATCACAGGAAAAAGTGTAAATTCCATTAAGCTAAAGACAATGTTTATCACATGATATATGAATACAATCTCAAATTCTGAAGAAAAAATTTCCTAAAAGGACCAACGGAGGGTGGCAGCTGCGATGGGATGATGGGAATCAGTGGAGGGCGGTGACGAGGAGATGACAAAAACCAAAAGGGCCAGCAACGGTGATGAAAAGGGATGGAGAATGTCTAGTTAGGTTGTGATGGAATTAATGGAGGGAGGGTATAAAAGTAATTTTATATAAGGGTCAAATTCAACCAACCCACAAGTTAACTTGACTGACAGAAACCTTTGTGTTATGTTTGTGCCAGATAGAAAAAGAAATAGCAAAATTTTCATACTTTTTCTTAACTATTTTTTCTTTTTTGGAGATACAGGAATTTTTTCTCTCTGTAGGAGTTAATTTGAAAGAAAGTGAGAATATGATTTTATCACTTTTTGTCATGCATAAACAAAAATTGGTTAAAGACCAAAAATTGGTTAAAGACAAATTATTTATTTTTCATATCAATTTTCCCTTGACCCAACTTTTCTTCACTTTTTATTTCATTTTTCATTCAAGTTTGTGAACAAATATATTTTTCATGTAAAATTTATGACATTGTTAGCCATATGACGATCCAGCCTAGCTTGATTGGATCCAATCTCTATGTAAGATAAGTTTGTCATTCAAATCTATATTACCTATCCAATCAATTGATCATTCACATTTACATTCTTTTTAACAGTTATTGCCATGCAACTACAAGATATCAAAATCATGATAGAGGGCATCTCGAAAAGAAGAATCCGGTATGATGTCAAGGGGCTTGGGGACGGATCGAGTTCCAATGATGCTAGAGAAAGGCCTGCACAATTTTCTCACTTTCTTGGAGAGGATTCTCAAGTCGTTGGCATGAAGAAGAGCAAAAAAATGCTTATGCGTTGGCTGACAGAAGAACGAAAAGAGCTCGTGAAAATCTCGGTGTGGGGTATGGTCGGCATAGGCAAGACCACACTTGTGGCCCAAGTTTATAAGAGCGAAGAAGTTAAGAAAGATCTTAATTGTCGATCGTGGATTACTGTCTCCAAAACTAGCAAAACAGATGTTGTGCTAAGGAGCATAATTAAAGAATTTTTCGTTGAGGAGGAAGAGATGTTACCTCAAGGCATTGATGCGATGGACAAGAGGCGTCTTGTTCAGATTCTTCATCAACACCTACAACTTAAAAGGTACCTTATTGTCTTCGATGATGTATGGAATAATAATGTGTGGGAGGAAATTCAAGGTGCATTTCCGGATAATACACATGGAAGCATAATCATCTTTACAACCAGAAATCATGATACAGCCACTAGTCTAGCATCAAGGGACCGTATTTTCCATATTCAACGTTTGAATCATAGGGAGGCTTGGACACTATTTAGTAGTATTGCATTCCGAGGCGATGATAAAGTCAAACTTGATCAAGAGTTGGAAGAGGCAGCAATAGCCATAGTTGAAAAATGTGAAGGATTGCCTCTTGCGATCGTGACTATAGCTAGTGTCATGTATTCAAAAGAACGCTCAGCAGCGGAGTGGAATAATGTTGTCCATGGCCTCAATTGGATGTCTGACAACCAGAAGCTAGAAAAATTATCAAATATATTGATGCTTAGCTTTTACGATCTACCATACTACTTGAAAATTTGTTTCTTGTATTGTAGTGCTTTTCCTGAATATTATTCAATCAAAAGAAAAAGGATAATTAGGTTATGGGTGGCAGAAGGATTTGTGGAAGAAAGTGAAGGAATGACAATGGAGGAGATAGCTGAGGATTATCTTAAAGAACTTGTCCAGAGAAGCATGCTTGTTGCACAGGCACATGACTGCGGCAGGGTGAAACAGTTTCGTATGCATGATGTAGTAAGGAACATAGCTGTATCGATATCTAAGAAGCAAAATTTCTTTATGATGCTTGAATCACGGACTACTGCTAAAGCTCGTTGATTGTCAGTCATTAAAGCCAACAATTTTATCCAAAAAGGATTGGGTGATATGACTCATCTCCATTCCTTATTGGTGTTTGAAATGGATGATTTCTTCTCTCGCTCTTTGATTGCGAAATCAGCATTGAGGTTTAGACTGTTAAGGGTGCTAGATCTACAAAATGCACCAATTCAGGGCATACCTGATGCAGTGGGTGATTTGTTCAACTTGAGGTACCTGAGCTTAAGGGGCACAAAAGTTAGGATGCTTCCCAAGCCTTTGGCAAGTCTTCAGAACCTTCTAACTTTGGACCATAAGTTTAGTAGCATAGAGGAGTTACCAAGTCTGAGAAAACTACAGAATCTAAGACACTTGTTCTTGATCAGTTCGGTTGAAGATGGTATATGGGTGCCAATGAATCAAACCCCAGAGAGATATGGGCATCAAAGGATCTGCAAACCCTTGAAGGGATCATGTCAAGCATGGAAATTGTGCGACAGGTGGGAAATCTTACACAATTCAGGTCCTTGTCAATTTTGGAGGTGAAGGAGTCCGATGCACCAGAGTTGTGTGCCTCAATATCGAAGATGACGCTCCTTACTCACTTGAAAGTTCAAGCAAAGAGCAAGGGCCACTGAAAATGGAACCTCTACATTATCTTCCGTTCTTTCTTCAAAAGCTCATTTTGAGAGGGAATTTGAAGTCGCTGCTTCGTTGGTGTGGCTCCCTTCCGAGCCTCAGAGTACTGAGTCTACGATCGTCAGGACTGCGAGAAGATCCTCTCCGTTCCCTCCAACAACTTCCCGTATTGGAGTACCTTGTGCTCCACAAGGCGTACGATGGAAAGAAGTTGTGCTTCCAAGTGAACAGTTTTCCTTCTCTCAAAAGACTGTCATTGATCGAGCTGAGCCAACTCAATCAGGTAACTATAAAGAAAGGAGCAATGCAGAGCCTACGGAGTTTGAGTTTGGTGAGGTGCGGAGAACTGGAGACACTGCCACAGGGAATTGAAGGCCTCACCAAACTTGAACACCTCTACTTGGAGGATATGCCGGAAGATCTCTTGGAGAGGATGCGAGAAGGAGAAGATCACCAAAAGATTAAGGACATCTACTCCGTCATGCATTGCAGCAAGAGGGATGACAAAGTGAACATGGAGTATTGAACCTCATTTCACATGCGATACCTGCATTTCGCAATCAATCAACACTGTACGTGGTTCGGCAAAGCTTTAAAAATGGGAAAGAGGTATGCGTATTTATCTTTCAGTCAATACATTACTTTCATCTCATCATATCTTATGCATTGCCATCAATTGATGTAGAATCATTTGACATCCAATTTATATGATGTCTTTTTGAGAGCTTTGTGTGTCATCTGAGTTTCGAATCAATTTTAATAACAGTTTTTGCAAACTAGTTGATCTCAACTACTATTTTTTCTTTCATGGAAGCTTTCTCGTAGAAGTCATTTTGTTGACTTTTAACACACAAAAATAAAAATCTGAGACCAAATGTTAAACGGATCCTGTAGAGAATCAGTTTGACATGCAGTTGGTTCCAAATAGAACCTCAATTTTCTTGTGTACACAAGTTCAGAATATGGAACCTCAAAGTAATGAATTTTGATTGTGTGTTTGGATTTTAGGATTCATAATAATATTTTAGGAACTCTAGAGGTAGCTATGACAAAAGTAGTAGTGTGTGCTCTGAGCAATACAGAGGCAGCTGACTTCCTCTTTTCAAGTAGCTATGAAAAACAATTTTCTGTATTCATGCATGTTACATTACACTATACTCGCATTATGCATGATTTTCCACCAAAGTTAAGCCACATTGCAATCTTAATGAAATAACTACCTATCACACGTCCTGTACAGAGAGGAAATCTGAAGAGGAGAGTTACCAATTGTTAGTGGGATGTGCAGACCATTTACGAGAGGTAAATCCAAGAATTTTTATGAGTCTCTCTATGTGTGTAAAGCTAATATTCTTTGTACATGCTCATTGATTATTCACAATTCTAAGTATTGGTACATGATATATTTCACAGAGGCCATGATGGGTTCCAATCTAACCCCCTGCGATGCATGCAACGATAACTTATGTCGACGAATCTCGTGTGAACTCTCCATCACCGAAAAATTAATGGAATAGACCAAGAATGTGAAAGGGATCGGCCATCTCGAACAATTGTATAAGCTGTCAAAACCATTTGCCAAGCAAGGAATTTGATGAACATTAGGGAGTTCACCACCATTCTATTCAATCGAGCAGATGAACATGGTCCGGATATCAGAAAATAGGATTCTATTATCTTCCTATTATCTTTGAGAGTTGAAAGCTGTAAATGCTAGCACATGTAAATCGATTGATCGATCATGCATCCACAATGCGTGATATATATATCTAGTCTAATTTTATAAACTCTTTGTTGAATCCTTGTGATCTAGATGTGTATCTGGTATGATAAGTTCATGTTCGATAATTGTTTGATAATGGCTGCTTTTGGTATGATAAGTGTGCATTAGTAACTAATACATAATAATTAAGATGATTAATTTTAAGATAATAAAACTATGTTTTAGTTGTATTCTAATCACTAGCGTGAGAATACGTGTAAATTATTTTTACGATTGGTGTGGAAACAACGACGATAATTGTCACTAGTCTTTTAAATTATGAAGAATATGCTGAACCATCTAAACTAAACAAATATTTGTATCACAAAGGTCAGTGTCTTGGCCATTAATTGTGAGAGGTATTCAATCATCAATTTGAACATTTAAAAAAGTTCAAAGTACTTCATGACTAACGTTATCTCCACCACTGATGTTTAGTCAATGGATCGTCGATAGCGCGACATGCATTGTGAGATGATCTCTCAAACGAATACACCACGTTGAAGTGATGAAGTTGCCTTAACTATGTTAGAGATTTTTTTTTCTTATCTGCAATGTGGATTGTTCACATATAGAATCCAATTCAAAGGGTTTGTGAGGGTGTGTTCAATCAAATATGAGGTCTCAGAAGAAATGGCAAACTATGTGAGGAGTCAGCCAATGTTTCTACCAAAACTGATTCCCCCCCACAGTGTGAAAGTTTGCGTGTGCAAAATGTGCTCAAATTCAAGGCCAAGTTTTAGGAGATGAGAGGTCTATTTATGCTTTTCAGATTAAAAAAGATTGTAGTAAGCTTTCCTTTCAAGAGTTTTGGGGTGGGGAACCTGTCAAAAGATGATCGCCAGTCTCATCAATCAATCCATAACTTTCATTACCCTGTCATCCCTTTTCATCTTCAAAAAAAAAAAAGGAAAATGTTATCACTCGTCATTTTTAACTATCAAAATTCAAGCTACTCGTATTTTTATTTTTTTAAATAATAAACATTATGTAATGAGATATATAATTTAATAAAAAGTGCATGTCATTCTATTTCGAGTTGAATGAATTCATTTTTAACAAGTACAAGAAAAAATTTAATGAGATATATACATCTTCTAACGAGGTATATGTTTCACTGGATTTTTAATGAGGTATATAGAACTGTATTTTGAACTGTAAAAAAAACTGAGTGTAACAACACCCAAAAAAAAATTGAGGGTTGTCACATTCTAAGTCAATTTTATAGTTTCACATGCCTTTATCAACCATCTTCACACTTATTACATGTGACGTAGTTGCAATTATATTAGAAGACGATCCAAATAACATATATCTCAAAACATGTCATGTAGGTCACACCTCGTCCCAAAATATATACAAATAATGTAACATATATTTGTTTTTAAAAATTATAAACCATTATTCATCTTTTATTCACGTATTGTCTTTAATTTCTTCAAACAAAAAGATTAATTTAAGGTTTTTTTAATAAAATAACTTATCAGGGGGCTAGGTGTTTAATAATAAATCTCTTATTATGTATATATTGTTGTCTATTACAATATAACTACTCATGTCAAATACTTTCTCAAAAAAAACAAAAAAAACTACTCATGTCAAATATCAGAACAGGGGGCTAGGTGTTTAAATGCAAGAAAAAGGGGCCTTAAGTTTTTATCCTCACTGGGATGGAATTTGTGGTAGTGACCAAAGACAGAGGGAAAAGCAGAGGTTCTAATATCTCTCAATCACTATTGTCACAGTCATGGATATGGGTCCCCCCCCCCCCCCCCCCCCCCAAATGCAAAGTCTGGATCTCTCTCTTCAGCATGAATAGAGTTACTGATCTGAGGGAGCAGAAAACAGATACATTATATAAGCAGCTTTTTGAGGTGTTAACAAAGTTATAAATGAGAAAGTTGGTTTTCTAAAAACTTGGTTTTGTGGGAAAGTTAATACAGACATAATGGTTAGTAACCATAGTATGGGAGCAATCATTCAAAACCTTATCTCATCATGTTGAGTAGTGGTTGGGCTTTTTGGCTTCCATGGGAGAAATTCTTTTTATGCTTATAATGAATAGGGTCTTAAACATGCCTTTCTGCAAAGCCTGGGTAACAGTTCCATAATTGAATTGACTTGGAAGATTTGATCTTAAGATAACAATCAATTGTGTTTTGTTAAAAAAATGATATTTAATTCAACTCAAGTCATTGATATACTTAGTCTATTTTATAATCTCGTTTGTAATTATCACGTCATTAACTAGTATATTATGTAACTCAATATATACTACATTATGCCAGTATATATCTATTACAAACTAAAAAAAATGTAATAACATGTGTATCAGTTAACATGAGTATGTAATACATTTTTGTATAAAATAATGTATTTCATTAGTTAAATATATAATTTAAAGAAAAAATCAATATGTGTGTGGGATGCAAATGGAGCTGGAGTCAGTGTAATATTTTTCTTAGTATATGTTGTGCATATCAACAATAATAATTAATTTAAAATTAAATAAGTAATGAATATTTATTCCATGGCAAGTGGAACAATTCCATTAATTATTTTTATTCCACTTCATACCTAGATAATGATAAAAAGGCATATTACTTATTATATTCAGAGTAAAACAAATATCAACTACCAATCAAAATGCAGGATAACCTAAAACTAAGCTGTTATTCCTTATTCTATTTTGTTACCAAACACGGGTTGTTTAAATATTTTTCTGAGACTCCAATTGCATGAATTATAATTTAACAATAACACATAAACCACTCTTATTATTATCAAATTATAAATTAGTGAACATTCACCCAATAAATCCTCTTAAAACATTGCTATATCTTCCATGGCCCATGTTTTAGATTAGGTGACCCCAAAACACCCATTAATCATTCTTTTGTACGATTAAATCCTACTTAGTTATGATAAATTATTATTCATGCTTATCATATAATCCCCTATTAATTCCAATGTGTCTGTATGATACTCATATAATGCAAGTGAGAGGGACCTTGATTTTAATTAAAGAATTGGAAATTTGAAGGCCCAAAGAGATCTCAAATCTCCAATTCCAATCTAAAATGTTGCTTGAGAGGGATTTGGTTGTTTAAGTTGAGCTTTCTATTATTCATCATGCACACATAAACCATTTTATACAAACTAATTAATTATTTGTACCTTGGCTTCACTTGGCTTGAATTTTATATTATATATACATAAAAATGTCTTTACATGAGAGTTTTTGGACCCATTTTAAGCTCACCATTGGCCGAGCACAGATAAGCATCCAATAATCCAAGTAGTGATAAATAAAATTGCCTTTCAATGGCATCTCTCTCAATCCTCTCCTTTTTTTTGGTTTTTGTAGGTGTTGTGTTCTCTTGTCCTTCCCTCTGAATGTTTATTTTATCTTATATCTTCTATAATTCCTTGGTTTTTTTTATTTTTAAGTCCTCATAAACTACATGGTTTAGTGATTGATTCCTTACTTCTTCATATTTTAGTTCAAGTCCCCAGATTTAAAGGATGTGCTCCTTTTAGTCCCTCCCAGTAGAGCTGGTAAACGAACCAATCCGTTCAGGCTCGGCTCGGTTTGAACTCGTTCAGGCTCGTTCAATTAGACAAATGAGCGAGCTTGAACAATTTTTAAAGCTCGATTAGGCTCGGAACATAGATCAAGCTTCATTTTATATTCAAACTCGACTTGTTTGTGTTATTAAAAACTTAGTTGAAGCTTGACTCAACTCCTTTACAAAATCAGAATACTAAATAAATACAAAGTTATGCTCATTAGGCTCATGAACTTAACTCATTTAGGCTAAAATTTTATTTTCAACCCCTAAAAACTCTAAAATGAAGAAGAATGCTAGGCTCGTTGAAGCTCGTGAGCTCGGCTCGGCTCGGCTTGACTCGTTTATAAACGAGCCGAGCTTGAACATGTCAAAGCTCGGCTCGTTCGGCTCGTTTACCACCCCTACCTCCAGGGACTAAAAACAAAATCAAATAATTTAGTGATAGGTCCCTCACAGGGACTAATAAGAAACATACCCTTTAAATCTAGGGATTGAAATTGAAATATAAAGAATTGAGGGATCGATCACTAAATCATATAGTTTAGAAAGACTAAAAAATAAAACACCCTAATTTCATTATATGTTAAAAAGTTAATCAATTTTTTTTTATCAAAAACCTTGTTTAAAAAATTAAAAATGATACATCCAACCAGCGATTAGTAGTTAGTCTACCAAGAGGTATAAATAATTTTTTGTAATATACATTTCTTAAAATTATTTATATATAAATACAATTATGTATATAAATTGTTACATATACAATTTTACAATTGTGTGTGTGTGTATATAATAAGTAATTTGCCTAGACATGTACTATGTAAAACTATGTATACATGTACAATTTACAAGGTTTATATCAAATGACTGATTTTTTGTGACTGAATCCTTTAATTTAAAGCTCTATAAAAATTCCGGAAAACTTTTGTTCCTGATAATTAAATTTATAGTGATAAAAAGTATGGTTTTACCATATTTATTTTTTTAAAAAATACTCCTGAATTTTATACACTAACAAACAAATAAAAAATTGGAACAAAATTAAAAATCTTGAAATATTAATTGGCCTTTAAGTATTTTTTTTCCTAGCTACATATTTCAAGCAAAATTTTATTCAATAATACAAGAGAACCAATCTTATAATATGCCTTGCATTTAAAAAATAATTAAATAATGTGTGTGTGTCTGGAAGACAGTGAGAAGGGAAGGGGTAAAAGTTCTTTGAAAATAAAAAGGACTGCCCAGCAAATCCAATCCTAATCAACACAAATCATCTTTACACCCTAGCATGGCCATGTCTATGCAAGTTAGGCCTATTAAATAATGATCAAACGTTTAAATAAGCAATGCTTAGGGGAAGAGAGAGAGAGAGAGAGTGCATATATATTACAATAAAGCTTTGGTCCAAGAGTTCAAGACCCAATGCCAATTAATAATGACAAAAATAATGTTTTTTTTAATAATGATGTTCCTTAAAATTTGATCTCTTGATCTTTTTTACAAAGTGAAAAGTGTTTTCTGACTCAACCAAATTTCGATTTACTTGAAGGCCTAGTTTGATAAAAAGATAAATATTTATGACAAGTTAGTCTAATTTATGAGGACAAAAATACCATTATTTTTATCCATATTTACATTTGATAATACATTTTGTTATCTCTATTTTTTTGTTCTTATTCTTAATTTTGTATTTAGATCACGTGATGTAAAATATGGGATAACTTATTAAAAAAATTTAAAAATACCAAGTCTGTCATTTCTATTAAAGGGGCATTAATGTTATTGGTTTTAGTTTTATGAAGTTTTTTGTTTTATGAAGTTTTTTTTCTTTCAAAATACGGACAATTGTCATTGCTTTATCCTTTTTTTTCTAATACCATATGCAGTGGTGGAGTCATGATTTTTACAAGGGGGCCTAATGTGACTTATATAAATATTTTTTAAAATTATATCATTATATTTTTTTAAAATTTCAATAACATAGATTAAAAATATGTTTAAAATGAAATAAAGACATTCATATAAAACATATCATTGAATCATTATAAAAAAATAATTATTATATTTTAAAATGATATGTCATATTTTATATTGATAATTTAAAAAGATGTCAAAACATAAATCTAATAAACAATACATACATTTAAATTTGACCTCGACGAGGTTTCAAATCGTGCAAATGTTGAATGATTTAATTATTTTAGATATTTACACAAATATTTTAAATTTAAATAAATTAGTAACAAGATAATATAGTAAAAAGAAAAAATTATATATCTTTGAAGTGTTGATGGAGAAGAGGAGAGAATTACAAATTGTAGAATCCCTGATTGTTGGACAGTCCATGGAACAAAAGTAAAAATTACGATTTTTTTTAGAGATGATGATTGATATCAGGAACAGGTGAGATACAAAAAAAATTTCAAAATTTTATTTTTTTCAAGATGGGGCTTAGATGGGGACACCGAGGAGTGAGATTCATCCCTCCATAGCTGTTTGTGAGATATGGATAGAATAAAGCTTGATGATAAATGAAAAAAAGAGTAAAAAATGGCTTTTGTTGGCTAATTAAAAGAAAGGGTGAGGATACGCCATACACTTGAATGATCCAGATGAATAATGAATGTTTTTTTTTAGTTGTGAGTTGTTGCTGTTTAGGGATTTTCATATGCAGATGCTGTGATCTATGAGCCCTAATTAAAATTAATCTATCACAAAAATTAAAAGGACCTAGAAAAAAACTAAAAGGATATAGAAATAAATACAAAAACTTCAGGGGAGTCTCATGCCCCCTTGATCCTATGTGGTTCCGCCACTGAGATAAATGTGATTTAATTCAATTATTTTCTTATCCAACTCTTATTCCAATATCAAACCAGGTATAAAGAAAAAATGATAAAAGAAAATCGGCAAATGTTATAATCTTTTAAAAATAATAAATCATATTATCTCCCGAGAATATAACTCACCCGAGATATTGAAAGACCTTGGATCCCGTTCGTCGAGAATCCCCACAAAATCCAACCATCGTCTATCTCCGTACGCAAAAACTCGCGAGATTCACCGCCTACATCCACCAATTTATCGCGATATTCAACGAGACATCTCCGTCCACTATTTACGTGGTCCCCGGAGGGCCCTCCATCACAGCCGTCCGAAGTGGACGCGAGAACTTAGGTTCACCCCCTCGTGAGGGGCTCACGTGGACAGGTCAAATTATTGCGATAAGGTCAATGTATCGCGATACGGAGATGGATTTTTCTTCCAGCGCAAAAGATCTGTAGAATCTTGACCAAGGGCAGACCATACTAATGAAAGGGTTTCTTCACATTTTAAAAAGCAGGGCTTTTTATTTTTTTATTTTTTTAGAAAAGTTGGCAGTGTCAGTTGCTTAGCTAAAGCTCTGGTGTTGGAGAGAGAAAAAAATATAATAATAAATTCTTTACAAAAAATTTAAAAATTCCTACTCAGCTTCTCTGGTAGGTTATGGCTTAATAGTATTGGGTTTGCCTTAATTTAATGAAATGATGTCCAAGTGACAAACTAGAAATTATTAAAAGCGCTAATACATGGAAAAATTTATATCAATACATAATACATGATTCGATGAATGACACGTGTCTATAAAAATCAGTATATTTTATTATAGACACATATTATTTATCTCAGCAATATATTCAAATATGAATTATTTTTTTATTACATGCACAATACATGAAATCCATTTCACCAACAATATATGTTTTATTAGGTGAAACTAGCCTTGTCAACGGGTCGGGTCCGATCTGGTCGGGGTAGACCCGGACCCGACTCGTGGCAAGACCCAACGGGTCTGAGTCCAATCTAGGACCCGGTGGGTCCAGGGAAATGTGGACCTGGACCCGAAGGGTCCGGGTCGGTCGGACCCAGGGAAATGTGGACCTGGACCCGAAGGGTCCGGGTCCGACCCGACCTGGATGGTTGGCAAAAAAAAAAAAAATATTTGTTTGCTTTATCATTCTATTTGAAATTTTTTGTAATAAAACATTATTATTAATAAGACTATGTTTGAACATAATCTTATACAATTCAAAAAAAATAAATGAATTATTAATCAATATCCAAAACAATAGCCACTAACATAAAAAACATATTAACCTAAACAATAAATATAACTAATTATACAAACATTCAAAATAATATTAACCTAAACAACATTCAAAACAATAATCACTAACATATTAACTAAAATAATAAACATAAATCATGCAACAAACTAATTAATTATACAAATTCAAAAGCTAATAAGTTAATTGTCCAAAACAAATCGACGACAATACATTACTAAGTTTATTACATATTAAACAATCAAGTTCTTGCAAGTTGCAACATCAACACAACGAAAAAAATGTTATGATTATGATTATGATTTATAAACTTATGGATACAAACATAAGATAAGTAAAAAATAAAATTATGTATCAACTAATACTAATAGTCTTATAATATATGAGCATATATTAATAAAACAATCGGGTCTCGGGTCCAATGGGTCAGGGCGGGGTTGACCCGGACCCGACCCGTTTGTTTGTTCGGGTCCGCCGGGTCGGGTCCAACTCGGGTCGGGTCCAAATCGGATCGGGTATATTACACGTGTAATCGGGTCCGGGTCAGGTCGGGTCTGAGTCTAGACCCGACCCGTTAACAGGCCTAGGTGAAACATACAATTTGTTATATGTAACCCGATAGAATATATATTTGATTTCTTTTTATGAAGATAAACATTTTGTCATGTGAATTATGTACATTCTCATCAAATCAAATTGACTTAGTGGGGAGCGTATAAAATACTGTATATAAGACTACTTCTAACTCTAGAGAATATGAAATTTTACTAGTCATCATTACATTTAAAAGTCTATATTTTTTTTATTAAGACCCCTCATTGTAACAAATACACAGATTTATATGGATGTGGTTTGAAAATAAATTTGAACAAGTTTTTCAAAAAAAGTGTTTTTCGTGTTTTAACAAAAAGTGTTTTCGTGTTTTTAAATGTTGGAAGAGCAAACCCATTTTTCAAACATACCCTATAATTGCTTTCTAAACACTCCAAACGGATTAAAAAGAACAATTTTTTTTATATATATAAATTTGATAATACTACCTTAATGCCCAAACATCGACAAAAGAATTTGTTTCACTTTTTTTTAATTATAATTATATAGATTGAGTGGTAAATAACAGAGAATTGAATCAAAATTAACACACTGAATTAAAAAATTTAATCACCCAATCTTTTTTTTTTTGTTGAAAAGGTAGAGCTTAGCCATCCGATTTTTCAATCGCTGAATTCGAATTACAGATCTCTGCTAATCACCCAATCTTAATTCAGTATCTCTGAATACTGATGGAACATAAATTAAAATTAAATCTATCAAAAAAAAAAAACATAAATTAAATCTCACACTAGAAGCAGTATAGTAGGAGATGGAGTAAATAAAATATAATAATAATATAAACAAAAGCTTGGTGAGTGTGACTATTGTGATTTTTAAGGGTGGTCTCTGCATTATTATAACAGCAGCAGTGGCGGTGGTTAATCATCATTCATCAATGGCCCTTTCTCTCATGCAGGCGTGGGTATAAATGCAAACAACCCTCTCTCATTATATTCTCTCTCACTCACTCTATTATTGGTTTTTGTTGTTGTTTTCTCACTTTATGCACAGGCTCAGATCATAAAACATTGATTCAATGGAAGTACATGTAGGTTCTCAATAGGACACTGATTCAACAAGAACCCAATTTTTTTGATCAACCAATAAAGGCTTCAATGGAGGGAATCTGAAGTGGGTACCTTTCCTTTTTTTTCCACTTTTAGCTTCTATTGCTGCACTGGTTGGAAAGATAAAGAGAGAGAGAGAAAAAAAAAATTGAAGTTTTGAATTTTTTTTGTTTTTGGGGTTTCAGTCACTGAAATCAATGCATTTCTCGTACTTGGTCCTTTGAATCGTAATCGGATTGTCTTTTCACTCCTCATAAGTCATAGGGTTTCCTTGTATAGGTTGCTTTGGTTCTTGTTTACATGCATTTTACGATTTAATAAAAGGCCTTCATTTGCTGATCAAAATCGATTCTTTTTGGTCTGCCTTGTCTTTTCAGCTCTACATTTGAAGTGGGTTCTCTGTCCTTTATGGTTCTTCCTTTGAATCTCTCTTTTTTTTTTATTGCGTGAGCACCCTTTTTTGCCTGTTTCGTGTTTGTTTTTTGTGTCATTGATTCTCTGAATCACTACAGTCCCCTGTTGTCATTTGCAATGTCAAGTCTTTGATCCATTATTTGATTCACATTTGTTGGCACCATTGGTGTTTGTTCATTGGCCATCATAGATCACTCTCATCTTCTCAACCTCTGTTGATCTTCTATTTGAATGAGAAGGATTAGTAAGTGATGGAGAAGAGCAACCCATCTAGTATCCCCTCCAATTGGCACCAATTCGATGAACATCCGATGAGCTCTTCGGCTTCCATGGCGGATTCTTTCAATTCAGTCCTCTGGGAACACCACATGAACGCATCGGTGACGCCTAATGTCCCAAACGATATGAAACCGATTGACATTGGTTGGAATGTCTCATCGGATTTCATGTCGAAAGGGGGACTTTTCATTCAACCCAATGCGGGTGTTCCCCAATTCCCCACCGATACCGCCTTCATTGAACGGGCGGCGAAGTATTCTTGCTTTGGCGGTGGGAACTTCAATGCTTTGGTGAGCCCGTTCGGTGTTACTGATGAATCCGTCAAACTTGGGGTCAATGAAGGGAGTCCTATGAGAATGCAGAGCAAGCCCAATGAAGAGAAGTGCGCGGAAGGTGAGATCAGTAGGAGTGGTCAAGAAGATTTGGCAAATTTGGATAATTCAATTAGTCTCAAGAAAAGAAAGAGAGGTGGTCAGGTAAGGCCTCTTGTAAGCAATTTTTCGGCGTGTTTAATGAATGAAGAGTGAATTTCATGTGCATATTTTTGTATGGTAGGATATTGATGTAGACCAAGATAAAGGAACCTTAGATGAGACTTCAAATGAGAATACCGAGACGAAGCAGAAGATAGAAGGGAATCCTTCATCCACTGAGAAGAAGGAAGAATACATCCATGTCAGAGCAAGGCGTGGTCAGGCGACAAACAGTCACAGCCTTGCAGAAAGAGTGAGCTTGCTAGATTTTTTTTTAATTCATTTTGTGATGTTTGGAATGAAGACAATTGGGTTTAATAGGATTATGATGAATTGCAGGTTAGAAGAGAGAAGATCAGCGAAAGGATGAAGTATCTCCAGGATCTTGTGCCTGGTTGTAGCAAGGCATGTGTAATTTTGCATTGTTTTTAGCTGTATTCATATGTATTAAATTCTGTATTAGTGAATTGAGTGTTATGAGTTTATGGATTATAGGTCACGGGCAAGGCAGTTATGCTAGATGAGATTATCAACTATGTTCAGTCGCTGCAGAGACAAGTCGAGGTATGCGTCTTTGAAGGATTGTGTTTCGAGGACTTCAACTAAACCCCCAAAAAATTGAAGCTCAACTGTTCAAAAAATTATCGTTACGCTCCTCCATCTTTTAGTATTAACTTCTTTATCTGTTTATGTTCTTACAGTTTTTGTCGATGAAACTTGCTGCTGTCAATCCTCGGCTGGACTTGGATGGGCTTCTTGCAAAAGATGTAAGTGAACTGAATGATGTCATTCGTTTCCAAGTTTGGAACCAATTGCCCAACTAATTCAGTTTTTGTGAAATTAGTTTTTCAGATAATTGGTTCCAAATGGGTATTTTTTGAACTTCAGCTTTTGGTTTCAGATCTTGATTATGTTTTCAAAATCAACAAAATTAGCTTTTCTGTTTATTTTTTTTCTTCTGAAAATTGGTCTCAAACTGGGGTGCCAGAGTGTTTGTTGATCCATGTTTTTCAAATTTCATGCCAGATTTTTCACTCACGGGGTGGAACATCATCAATCATGGGATTTTCACATGATATAGTTCATCCTCAGTTACACCAGGCTCATCGGGGACTGATCCAGGCTGCAATTCCCAGCTTCGGAGGCCCTTCGGATGTACTTAGGAGAGCCATTACTGCTCAGTTGACTTCCATGAATGGATTCAAAGAACCCACAACTCAGGTTTTTTTACATAACCATTAACCAAGCATGTATGTTGCTTCAATCAGAGATCCCATGATTCTATGTTGTTGATTTGAATAAATTCATAAAAATAAATCAGATGATCATATATATGGGTGTTAATACACTCTGTCATCCTTGCATTCCTAACCTAGTATACGAAATCTCTAACTGAAGACATACTCGGTTAGGCAAGTACATACTTGATTAGAGAATGTGCCTGTTCATTCGAGTGTATACTTCTTTTCTTTTCTTTTTTTGAAAGTAGTACTTAATGAGACAAGCATATATCTTCTGAAAAAAATTCAAAACATGTCCCTAGTATTTTCCCATATAATAAGTTCACGATGTAAATCTTGGCAAAATAACTCAAGTCCTCGATCAGTCTGTAATTGTTCAGTCAGAATCGTAATGAAAAATGAAATCCGCATATAAGTTCCTAAGTTATGGGTGGATGCAGATGCCTAATGAGTGGGACGATGAGCTCCACAACGTTGTTCAGATGACACTCAGCAACCACGGTTCCCCTCTCAATCCTCAGGAATTGAACGATAAATCACGCGATGGATTCTCCAACTGATTATATTGAAAGTTGATGATGGACTTCTACAAAGATAGTGAATATTCAGATCAAAGAACAATCCTCAGCAGCTGGAGATCACTTCTTGTTGTATAGATAAGAGAGGGCGACCAGCTATGCTCACTGTTTTTGTCCAGAAACTTATTACATAGAAAGATTGAGGACCATGTGAATGATCTCTGCTATGTAAGCTATGCATATGTGACTGGGAGAGAATTTTGTGGATGTTCAAAGTTTCATCAGATATTTGATTAATTGAAAGAATAGTTCATCTTGTACCAGAATATGTTCTTATTTCATTTTCTTGGAAATATTTCTTGTTATAGTTTTGATTACCATTCAAAGGTGATAAATTGACCAGTTAAACAGAATATCATTCTTAATAAAAATTGGAATGTACAGATGACTTGTTTTTCTTAAGTCACCTTGGCAGGGGAATCATGCATTTCGATAAAGAAATCAAAATCTTTACAACACACTTTGGCGATGATACAAAGTATTTTTTTGTGTAAAATCCCATGACAGGGCTTATATATATTCAAAGCTCCATAACAAGCTGTTACATCTTGTACAATATCAAAATTATGAGGCATATGAACCTCCTGTACACATCTATGCAAAGTTTCTATACATGGTGATATACAAAGTTTTTTGCGATGGTACAAAATTTTGTATAGCATAATATAAAGTTGAAATGATATTCTAATATCATCTGGATATAAAGATGTTAGAAATTTTTCTGGTACTAATATATCAATTTTTCATTCACTTAAATACTTTTATAAAATATTAATAGAAAACAGGTGCATGAATGATTCCTCTCACCTATTTTATATAGAAAACAGGTGCATGAAGCATAAAACTAACATTTATACACACACACACACACCTTAACCCCAAAAAATTCACTTTTAAGGAATCCCTTTTGGAATCCTCTTTCACGGAACACGATAACATAATGATTTATTAAACACAGTGATTAAAAAAACATCAATTAAAATATAAAATGACCTTTTTAAATTAAACTGAACTTAGACATGGGATTAGTTGGCAACTGGAAGTCCTGGCATAGTATTTGTTTAAGTTCTCTCACCAAATGTTTGACCATAGCTGTGTTACAGTTAATATGTGAAACTTTGTAGAGTTGTATTACAGTTATGCATGAAATTTAGTTTTTTTTTTTTAACTGATAGCTGTACTACAGCAAGAGCTTTAGTAAATTAGGTCCACTTTTATTTTTTGTTGTTGACCAAAGCTGTATTAGTTGAAGTTGAAATGAAATAGATAAAGAGTGATAATTTGAGTTAATATATTTTTAAGATCTACATGATACACAGGCTTTTCAAATTGTTATTTCTTTGAGTGGACTGATATGAAAAAAAAAATCAATTAGGAACTTTAAATTTATATTGGGTTTGAGTCCTAAGATTTTCCTTTTTATAGATATCAAAATATTATAAAAAATTAATAATTGTAATCACCTTGTATTTCATCTTAACAAGAACTTGTGCGGATCATTATATGCAGCTTCATGTGCAGTCTTATTTTACTGATAAGATATATGTTTTGTTATATGAAACACACAAGTTTTTTTTTGTGTGATGGATATAAGCAATTTATTAAAGTATATATTTTATTTTTTAGAAAATACATTCTTAATTACATGAAATTACTTTTGAAACAACAAAATAACTGAAAAAGTGCATATATAAGACTCCCCCAACATTATCCTTGGTAACTTTGATAGGGAACACCCAATTTAATATAAAAATATATAAATAAGCATATAAATTCTAAAAATGGAAGAGAAAATATTTAATCAAACCGATTTTTTTGGCAGCATGCAATGAAAGAATTATTAAATGTGGATTGAAAAATTGTTCAACTGCCATTACAATCTATTTGTTGGTGTTTCCATAATTTATATCAGACTCCCAACTATAATTTCTTTTTGTTAGGTAAATGCTGATACTCAAACATTTGACTTCTAAGTTTTTTTAATAAAGAAGTTATTACACAGTTTTATATAGAATTTAAATTCATTTGAATTTATACTTCCATTTATCATGTACATGTTACACCAAAAATTAAAAAGATGGTGGAACTATAAATATGATTGTATATAATACTGTACAAGGGAGAAAAAAATCAACGTAGATTTAATAGTAAATCTAATAAACATGGATCCCCATGGGTGGTATTCATCATTGCTGGGTGAATATCTTCCCATCTTGATGAATTAGATACTCCACTGATCGGACGGATTAGACTACATAAAAAACTCATCAGACGGCGCAGATTTATAGGACCGAATGAATTAGTTGACCCAGTTTTACAATTCCAATCACAGAATAGTTAATCAACATCAAAGTCCGTGACCCATTCGAGATTGCGAAGAATCCGAGTCCCTGTTTGAGAATGAAATGTGATCGTACTGCGACAGTCCCCGGGGACCATTGATCAGACGACAGCAGTCCTTTGACTGTTGAAATAGCCAGTGACGTTTGATTGTGAGGTCCACGGAATAGACGAAGATCCTCGGTTGTTGGTCCCGGTACCACCATATATTATCAAAGATGGGCCCCACACCGGTGCGTCATTATCGTGGGCTTTTATGTGGGCCGTTATTGACGTGGATCTTCATGGATAAATGGGCGGCAACAGCGACAGTGAGTTCTCAACCGTCCAATTAATGAGCCTCTCCCCACTCTATCCAAAGAGGACCACTGATCGGATGGCTGAGAGGGCTCCGTCGTTTTAAGCCATATATTTATGAGACCCAATTACCTAGGGACTTTTGAAAATAAGATAGATTATTAGGAGGTGAAAAATCTATTATTATTAGGGTTGGTAAACGAGTCGAACAGCTCTGGCTTGGCTCGATTAAATCTCGTTCAAGCTTGTTCGTTTAGACAAACGAGCTGAGCTTGAACAATTTTTAAAGCTCGGTTTGTCAACGAGCCGAGTCCGAGTTAAGCCGAGCCGAGCCGAGCCCGAGCCTAGACGAGCTCGTTTACTTAACAGAAAAAAGGTAATGAGTCGAGCTTAACTCGGACTCGGCTCGTTGACAAACCGAGCTTTAAAAATGTATAAGGTGCTATGATTTGTGAAATGTGGCTTATCAAATGCTAAACAAGATTTTTTAATTAAACGAGTCCGAGTCGAGCCTTAATTCAAGCTTCAGTTTGGCTTGTTTAATAAACGAGCCGAGCCGAGCTTCAACCGAGCTTTTCACGAGCTCAATGAGCCGAACTTGAACACAAAATGAAGTTTGGTCCCGAGCCGAGCCGAGCCTGATATTAAACAAGCCAAGTCTGAGCAGGTCAAAGCTGGACTCGTTCGGCTCGTTTACCACTCTTAATTATTATTTGTATTTTTTAAATTTATGATAAAAAAAGGTTTTTAGGATATCCTCGTGCTTCACAAGTTTTATTCAATTTCTGCTAATTTAGAAATTTAGAGAACATGTTCCCTTTTGTTTTTCTAGATTTCGTGTGCATATGAGTCACCAAATTCGTATATGACAACTATAGATAAAGATTAAAATATTACAATATAGTACATATCTATTAGTAAATCATACAAAATCAATATACTAAAATATGAAAAACTTTTTTATGGGACATGCCAAGGGGGGCAAGCAATTAGGCTAATTAGGACTTATAAATAACATAATTCTTCCGATGAGTACAAGAAAATGAGTTTTTTTTCTTCCCTGAAAACAGAAGATGATGTGTTTAGTCGGTATGCAATTCCCAATTATTTTAATTTTTTAAAAAATATATTCATTTGATAATATATATACTATTATAAAAAATGATATGCATTTCTTTTTCTTTTTTATAAAAGAGGAGATAATTAGTCACGTAGATCCTTAAAATCAAAACATGTAACATTTTCCATAAACGAAAGGTTCCACCTGATCAAACGCCCCAAAATCTTCTGAGACAGGTTTGAAATAAGACCATCAATCGAACGGTCACGATCAGTGAGTGTATCATAAACAGCCATCCCTTTCAAAAACCTCCCCATCCCAACCGTTCACTTTCCCGCCACACACAACCAACAAAACCAATGCCTTCTCTTCAAAACAACTACCCTTCCCTTTTCAAACTCTGCTTGGACTCCCAAAACCTCCACCAACTCAAGAACCTCCACTGCACAATCATCAAAACCCTCCAAAACCCAGAAACGATTCTCCTCAACAACCTCATCAAATCCTACTCGAAACACGACCACTTGGTCTACGCACGCCGGACGTTCGATCGAATCCCCCACCCAAACCTCTTCTCATGGAACACCCTCCTCTCCGCGTACTCGAAGTCAGGAAGCCTCGACAACATGCGAAACATCTTTTCCCGGATGCCCACCCGCGATGGCATCTCATACAACACACTCATCTCGGGGTATGCCCGCCTAAGTCTACGAGCCGAGGCAATGGGGGCTTACAAGCTCATGTTGAGGGATGGGAATGCAGGCGTGACGCGTATCACGTTCTCGACCATGCTTATGATGTCATCGTCGTCGGCTGATCTTGGGCGTCAGATTCATTGCCAGATTGTCAAGTACGGGTTCGAATCACATGTTTTCGTGGGGAGTCCGCTTGTCGATATGTATGCGAAGGTGGGTCTGGTTCATGATGCGAGACAGGCTTTTGATGGTGTTGGAGAGAAGAATTTGGTTTTGTATAACACGATGGTCACTGGGTTGCTTCGGTGCGGGCAGGTCGAGGAGTCGAAGAGGTTGTTTCGTGAGATGGGCGAGAGGGATTCGATTTCATGGACTACGATGGTCACTGGTCTCACGCAAAATGGGTTGGAGAGAGAAGCAGTCGATGTGTTTAGGGAGATGGTATTTGGAGGTGTACCCATTGATCAGTTTACATTTGGGAGTTTATTGACTGCTTGTGGAAGCCTTTCGGCCTTGGAAGAAGGGAAGCAAATCCATGCCTACATAGTTAGAACACATTTCACAGACAATATCTTTGTGGGGAGCGCCCTTGTGGATATGTACTCCAAGTGTCACAAGGTAAGATCAGCCGAAGCGGTTTTTAAGAGTATGAAACATAAGAACCTTGTTTCATGGACTGCATTGATTGTAGGTTATGGACAGAATGGGCTCAGTGAAGAGGCTGTTCGAGTTTTTTGTGAGATGCAGAGATATGGGATCGATCCAGATGATGTTACTCTTGGGAGTGTGATAAGCTCTTGTGCCAATCTAGCGAGCCTTGAAGAAGGTGCACAATTCCATTGCCAGGCCTTTGTTTCAGGTTTGATTTCATGTATCACGGTATCTAATGCAATAATCACATTATATTCAAAGTGTGGGAGTATTGAAGACTCACATCGGTTGTTCAATGAGATGCGAGTTCGAGATCAGGTCTCATGGACTGCACTGGTCTCTGGGTACGCGCAATTCGGGAAAGCCAAAGAGACGATCGACTTGTTCGAGAAAATGTTGGTTGGTGGGTTGAAGCCAGATGGGGTTACGTTCATTGGAGTTTTATCTGCTTGTAGTAGAGCGGGATTTGTTGAGAAGGGTCGTAAATACTTCGATTCAATGAGAGATGACCATGGAATCACGCCGATATCAGAGCACTACACTTGCATGATCGATTTGTTGAGCCGAGCGGGAAGGTTGGAAGAAGCGAAGGACTTCATAGAACAGATGCCATGTCATCCCAACGCGATTGCATGGTCAACTTTACTTAGCTCTTGTAGAATTCATGGGAACATGGAACTTGGGAAGTGGGCGGCAGAGTCTCTCCTTGAGCTTGAGCCTCAGAATGCTGCAAGCTACATCTTACTGTCAGGTATTTATGCTTCTAAACAAAGGTGGGATGAGGTAGCTCGGTTGAGAGGGGCCATGAGAGATAGAGGAGCAAGGAAGGAGCCTGGATGTAGTTGGATTAAATACAAGAACAAGGTCCATATTTTCTCGGCCGACGATCAAACCAGCCCATATACAGAGGAGATATATGCTGAACTGGAGAGGCTCCATACAAAATGATAGAGGAGGGTTATGTGCCTGATATGAGTTCTGTTGTACATGATGTTGGGGAAGCGGAGAAGATGAGGATGCTAAGCTACCATAGTGAGAGGCTCGCAATCGCTTTTGGTTTGATATTTATACCTAGTGGTTTGCCCATAAGGGTGGTGAAGAATCTTCGTGTCTGTAACGATTGCCATACTGTCACCAAGTACATATCCAAGATAGCAGCACGGGAAATTCTAGTAAGAGATTCAGTGAGATTCCACAGGTTCAGGAATGGGGAGTGCTCTTGCGGGGACTTCTGGTAATGTAAGTATCAGTTTATCATCAGGTTAATTTGTGGTGTGGCATCAGTTCTGTGGATATCACAACTATAATTTGGATCCTTAAGGCATAGCTTTCTGGTGTAGGCGCTGATCAACCTCTGATTGACCACATTTGGGTCCAATCCATGCAGCAGAATGTTCCTGCTGAGGTAGTCAGACTCATCATAAGAAAACTCAACTAAGACAACCCAAACCTGGGGGCTCATTTTCCTCATGCTGAGGTCCCCAAGAAAGAAAAAGGAAAATAAGAGAATGCAAGCTTACTGCCATAATTTTGTAAGAATAAGAATGAGAGATATTTGTGTATCACTTGTTCAGATATGTCTCCAAAATAAGTTTTCTGGTTTGCAATGACTCTTCAAATTTTGGCCTGACACCAATGGAGTGCCAGCCTCAACTTTGATCAAAGTTGAAGACATTTCTGCATAAGAGGCATAACAGGTACGTGTGTTAATTCTTTCATATATGCAGTGCTAGATTAGTGTTTTCCATATTGTGGAGTATCAATGACATATTCCCATGATTTTGAATCGTTGCCATGTTCTTGTGATATTGTCAAGAAACTTCAGATGAAATGCAACAAATTTTGGTTGATCTGAGTTGACGCACATTCTATTGATAAGCTGACTACCTTTCATTCTCAGTAATAAATAGTCATTCTCTTCATATTGACTGCTCCATTAGATCAAGAACTCAATTTCAATAAAATCCAATCCATAAAATATCACTCAAAGAAGCAAACATTGTTAAATGACATGTATAAGCATAGATTTTACACAAATATGTGTATATGGTGTGACACACAAAAAGAAATTTGCAAAGATCTCTTGGATCATATTCTGCTTCTTCTGATGTTCTACAGCAATTCTCCTTCAGGCTGCTGTGGTTTCTGCATATTGTTGGAAACACACTTTAATGGTTGACCAAATACTAATGTTTAAAGAAAAGTGTAGGCACTATAAAATGCAACTACATCAGAGTTTACTGTTAAATTGTCTAATTTTCATAAACATATATTATGACAAGTCAATGTTATGTTATTTCAATTATAATTGTGTGATCAAATGGACAAAAGGAGGTATAATTTTAAGAAGTTTATAAAGTAATTTTTAGTAGAAGAACTTCAATACATCTAGCCCTAGTTTTATTTTAGTCCCACGAAATGTATATATATTTTATATGGGTATGCATACATTATTATATGAAAGTGCATTCATTAATGTATGTTTTTCATATAAATGTATACTCGGGCAATTGAAAATCAGACTAAAAATGAGGCTAGATATATCTTGATTTTAAGTCGAAATACCTGTAACTGACTGCAGATTTCTATGATTTCGGCAGTGGGAGCCCAATCTCCGAAATTCCTCTCTATAAACTGGTAAGCAATTCCAGTTCTCCCTCTACCAACCACAAAAAGGCCACCCTTGATCTCACCTTCCCCTCTGAAGTTGTGTTCCAATCCGATGGCCTTGGCGCGCTTATAATTAGCGATCGCTCGGGGATTGAAAAGAAAACCTGTTATAAACTTGTCTTTGAGCAGACTCCCACCTCCTAGTGCTTTGAAGAACTCCATTCCTTTGTCAAGAATCACAACTCCACCCCAATATCGAGGCCAGAAGTCCTTAACCTGAAACCATTTTGTCAAGAAAGTCAAATCACATTCATGATATGGTCTTACCACAAATCAAAGAGGCCAAATTGGGATTTACCTCTGGCTCTATCTGTTCATGCAGTACAGCAATCAACTGAAAACCCAATGCATCAAATATGGGCTTTCTCGTGTAAAGCTGGTGAGCTTCAGCTCTGCACATGATACACCTGTGGCAACAGTATATATAATGAAATATAAATCTCAAAATGTAAAAGAATTTTCTATATTAATTTCTAGCTGTTGGGTTGATGTCTTCCAGCATTTTCATTGATGCTGGGGTCTGAGTCAGTCACTCTCAAAGTAATAACAATACCAAGTATAGAAACCCATTGTACAGTGATAATCCTACTTACCCAGGGCGTCGAACACACAAAAGCACAGCCGGTTTATCCTTCCATAACTCTGAAGCCTTCATGGGAGGCGCCTTTGACTTCACCAACCTCTCCATGCCGATCTTGTACTCCGGTGTGAGCTTTTGAACTGTTATGTTTTCAATGGAGGAGTAAGGTAAGACATTATCAACCACAGGTGGAGGCTGTATGCAACCACATAGTCTAGCCTCTGCTGGTTCAGATGCCACAATCCCCTTAAAAACATGGCCTTCTTTGATCCTAACATCCGCCATGGATTGCTCGACTGAATCATCAAATTTTGAGCTCCCTCTGATGGAAAACCTGCTTTGTGTTCTTGCAGGGAAAGAACTAGAAGGTGGCAAAGCAATACCACATGCAACTGCTCTGTCAGTGAAACGGGTGATATGGCCTCTCCGCATGCCGAATTGTGAAGAAAGGGCAATGGTGCTATAGTTTAGAAGCTCTGCAAGAGGTTTCCCAGAGGCTTCAAGCCTATCTGCATATTGCATCAGAGACCGGTTGTGGAGGTATGACCTTAACTCCAGTGCATCCTAAACCAGAAAATGCGAAGGTCAATATTTATAACTTCTGTTTATAGTTTTAATAGTGATTGATGTAGAAATCAAGTGGAATTTAGGCTCTATTTGGAACAATTGTCAAATTGATTAAGCTTTTGCGAAATCAGTTTTTCAGATAATCGGGTTCCAAACAGGTATTTTTGAAGTTTCGATTTTTGTTCTAGATTTTATTATTGTGTGTGAAAAACAAGAGAGTATTTATGAAAAAGCTGGTTGACAGTTGATTAGATGATCCATTTCGCTGAAGATTGTTAAGAAGCCCCCTTTCAAATTGTAGAAAATTGGGTGAAAAGGATATAAGCTCTTCATTTGAAACATCTTTTCTCTTAATTATATCAATTATATTTAGTTATATAACATTGAACTCCAAGCTTCCTTAGACTTGCTCCAATTAGACTACTTGATTTTCTTTTTTTTGCACTTTTTTTATTTACTGAATTTTCTTTATGATTGTTATATAGTCTGATGCGTAGCTTGAAAATCTGAAAAGTATTAGAATTATGATTTGACTCAAATGACCTTAATTTTTGTAATTTTTTTATGATTATTCATGACATTAGGAAAAAAATTTAAAATAATTATAGAGCAAATAGTGATATTATATGTTTGTATTTAGTAATTGGAGCTCAATCTGGCTTATTTATATATAAAACGGGGAAAAATGTATATAACCCCCTAAAATTTTACATAAATGCATATTCACCCCTCATTTTTCTGATAATCCATATAACCCCCTCATTTTATCGATTTAATAGACATACACCCTGCTGTTAATATTTTTAAACCAAACTTTAGTCGTTAGTTTAATTAACCCTAAATGTTCAAATTACTATATAATCCCTGACCCATTTTACCCTTACCATTCTAATCTATTTTTCACGAAATACAACACATTTTAAGGTTTATGAAACCCTAACAACCGATCCGTCCCCTTCATCAAGACGGCCCCTCCCTCTCCGGCCTCCAAACCCTCACTCGCCGCCTCCGTCTGTGCCTCCATCGCCTCCACCACCACCACTACCCGCCGCCCAAACTGCCACGCCCTCCTCACCGCCCTCATCGTCCTCACCTCCATCTTCCAAGGGGCCTTGGCGGTGCTTATCTTCACGAAAACCGTCGATTTCCTGTCGGGGATCGGATCGTATGTTTGGGAGAAGGACGGGGTGGTCATAATCAGATTGGCTGGTGGGCCCTGTTGAAAGGGGTGACGAGGGATTTAATGGGTTGAGGAGGAGTGGGAAGGTTGGGCATCATGAGGAGTCGAATGACTGGCCTGGGCCTTTCCAAGTCTGAATTTGATTTGATTTGATTTGTTTCATTGTGGGTTTGTGATTTTTTTTTTTTTTTTGGTGGGTGGTTTTGTGTTTGTTGGACTGTTTGTATAAGGAAGAACTTTTACTGTTGGGTTTTGAAGGGGTTTTTTTAAGCATCAAATCTCCATATGAAGAGGAAGGGCTGTTGGTGATGTTGACATGGCTGTTCTAGTAATTTTTTAGGGATTGATTTATATTTTTGTTAAAAGTGAAAGGGTTATATGCATATAAAATTTCTGGCCTCGATCAATCACGGAATATTCCCCCGGATATTCCAATCCTAGGCCCGAAAGCCCGGCCCGTTCTCAGGGTGGGCCGGGCTTGGGCCTGGTTTTGGGCCCCGGCCCACAGGCCCACCAGTGAACCCGGCCCATAGGGGTAATCCAATAAATGTGTCACATATAATTTTATGTAATTTTTATTTGAACTGTAGTTGAATTATATAAATTATTGACATTTATGTAGGTGTCAATCTAGTTAGTTACACGTAGTTATTTAGTTTTTCAAGTAATTAATTAATTTGATATTTTTATTTTTGAAAAATTCAATAGATATAAATATTTTTTTAACATTAAACTTAAAATTTTGTGTTATATATTAACATTATATACAAATGAACATCTTAAAATTTAAAAATCAAATGAAATAGTATGTTTAAAATCTGGGCCTGTTGGCCCGAAGCCCGGGCCCGTGGGCAGGGCCTGGACCCTCTTTTTTGCCACGGGTTGGCCCGGCACTGGCCAAGCAAGCCCGCATGCCTTGTTTCAGCGGGCCGGCCGGCCGTTGAAGACCCCTAAAATGAGGGGTGTATATGCATTTAGGCAAACTTTCAGGGATTTGACAAACCATCAAAGTCCCCGTTTGGATAGCAGAATTGAGTTATTCTGGATAGATAACTATGTCAATATAGATAACAAATATACAAGAATAAGGGATTTTCTGTTTGGTTGTGTTTTTTTTATTCTCATTTGAAAACGTAAGAATAAAGATTGAGTTGTTTGATTGATAAAGAATAAAATATAAATAAAGTGTAAAAAAAATTGATTTGACATGTGAGCTCTTTGATGTATAAGAGGTGTTGATATGTGATTTGATGTGATAAGGTGTAAAAAGTTGATTTGACATGTGGGTCCATGAGAATAGATAGACCGAGTATAGCTTATCCCAGGGGTTACTTAGAATTGTTATACTCTCTTATACTCGTTTAAACTGGCTTAGTAATATCAAGTTATACCCTGCAAACAAACAACAATTTTCCCTATCCATTTTTATGGCACTCTTATACTACCTTTATACTCGCTTATTCTGTTTCCCAGACGGGGGGTTTATGAATAGATAATAGATAACTTATAAAGAAAAGGCTATTGTGTTATGACTTTAGAATTGATATGATCATGGAATGTATTAGATAGACATATATTTAGAATCTATCTAGAACTAGTAGATTGGTTCAACATTTCTTCTTCAGATAGCTTCAAGTAACCAAAGAGTTATGTTCATCAACTTGGAAAAGAGGTGGGATCCAGTCGGTTGGATCTCATAGCCCTCGTTTGGATGCCGGATAAACCCCGGATAACTCCAGATAACCCTGGATAAAATTTGAGTCCCGTTTGAAAAGTCCGGACAACCCCGGATAAAGTGTGCCAGAATAAACTGGTATAAAGTGATATATGGATTTCAATCAACCCCTATAATAAAAGTTATTCTAGGTTATACCACCCAAAGAATAAGTGGGTCCAATGTCAAATCAACTGTCACCACCTCTTATAAATCATCTGTCAAATCAACCATCATTACTTTTTTATCTTTTATAAATTCTTATCCATACTTTATTCACATTTTATCCAAACAACAAAACATTTATTCTTACGATTCCTAACGAGAATAATTAAAAACATAATCAAACACAAAATCACTTTATCTTTATTTATACTCACTTATACTCAGATAAATAAATACCTAAGAATAAATCATTTTCTGTATCCAACGGGGGGCATAAAGTTTGGTCGGTCTCCAATAGAAAACTCATTTGTGTCAAAAACTGTAATAATATCATGTGCTAAATATTTAAGCTTATTAGAAAAGGCCCCCTCAAAAACATCAAGGAAAAAAGATTCTACCTTCTGTTGTTGAGTCATCGCCAACCTATCCATGTCTTCTAAGTTCATCATCTTCAGCGTTGGGACATCGTCCCAACCTTCCTCCTGCAGCTTTGGCACCAGCTCTCTGAGCAGTCCTTCTCCGATGAACTCCTCAACCAAAAAAGAAGCCATTTTGCCCCCTTAAAGATCAAATCAGTAGAGAAAGAAAAGATATCAAGATTTCTTTGTAACTCGTATTCATGCATGCATTTGTAACAGATTTTGGAAGCTCTGCAACCAAAAAAAAATAAATGAAAAACAACATACCCAGATATGATTCCTTACAAATTGAGCTGATATAAAGACTTTGAATATGTTTTCTTGTGTATGGACTTACACTGCTGAATTTTGATTCCAAGGTTTGAAAACAAGAAGACAATTAAGTTTCGAAGGCATCGAAGCTCCTCGATGTAATATTTAAATTGAAAGAACTATAGATCTCCAAAGTTCAATGACGTTATAATAGTTAACTGAGGTCACAACATTGGTGGAGTTGGTGATTAGTCTTTGGGCGGCTTCAATGGGCTATATTCAAATACAGGGATTTTTTTTATGAGATGCCACTGTTTTATGTTATAATTGATTTGTTACTCCGATACTCGCTCATTGAACTCTTCTATGTCTACATTTATAAAACTTCAATTTGTCGTGTGTTTGGGCAATTGACTATTGGATTAGGCTAACCAAACATGCATCTTATCCTTGTTGTTAGCAGGCTAATGAGAATGGGTCAATCTTTAAAATTATCTTGCATAATGATGTCACCAAAGAATGGGTCAACCATTAAAAATATCTTGCATAATGAAGTCACCAACTAGTAGTTTAATGAGAAGTCTTCATCAGCAGACGGACTTGATGTATCGGACTATTATGGCATTTTGCCATAATCAGTTTAGGTCAAGATATTCTCTCATTGAAAAAGGAGAGAGAGCTATGTTACACGTAACTGATAACCCCAGCAGAAAATTTGTATACCTCTAGACATCTAAAAGAAGTATATATATCATTGAACGAGATAATTTTTTATATTTTCGATCTAATGAATCCAAGCAATACATGATAAAGTTATATATATTATATATATCATGAGATGATATTAGTATTATTAAAAAATTAAAACATATTTGACTAACATTTGGTAGTCTTACGATATCATGATTTACCACGGACATGACCATACCATGGCACGATGATGCACTTTTTTGGGGAGGCAACTGTTTTCCTGGTGAAGTCTTATCCTATGAGTGTGATTCAATAGACTTTTGAGTGAAGAGGGGTATCTCTATTAGCTAGGGTTTGGTAACTTTTAATGTGTATCCACACTTGCATCACATGGAAAATCCAGATGCGTGTAATCACCCACAAACCATTATTATTCTTCAAATATCTCGTGTGACTTATTTATATGCTATTTTACTGTTATATTTGTATATTGTATTATTGCAGTGCATTAAAAAAAATTCAGAGAAAAATATAGTGGGGTATCTCAATGTAAACTTCATTTTTCTAAACGATATGTATTTTAACAAGCAAGTGCATATTCAAAAATTGGTGAAAGCTGCAAACAGGATTTCACACTAGACATATCATTTTTCAATTGAGCTCTAAACAAGTAGGATAAGCTAGGTTAGATTCAAGTTAGCCGCCTCCACTTTCAAATTGAGCTCTAACCTGACCGAACTCTGCCCGAGTTGTAACATTGCAAATAGACCTATCTATAGAAAGGCAAAATAGTTCATCATGAGTTCATGACCCCCTTGTTTGGATAATTATTTCCATATTTACTTCCCCAACACAATATAGTTAATTGCATAACTGTTGAGACAATAAATAACCAATCAATTAATCATGCAACCAAATAAAAAAGGGAAATCAATTTAATTATTACATTAAGTAGGAGCGTGCGTCCATGAATTATTTCAGTGCATAAATTCAAACCTTTGTTTACAAGATGAATGTCATGGTTGACCCCCAGAATTATTAAAACATCAAGGATGCAACCATCATAAATCGACATATACATCTTGCCAAAAAATTCATTCTTTTTTTTTCTTTGACAAGTTGTATATTTACTATTACAGTGGGGAATAAAATGACAACAATAAATTTTCAAAAAAAATTGTGTTCCCGCTTGACGAGAAGACAAACACCTCTCTTAACACGTTTCGCCAAAAAGTAATAAAAAATTCAGATTTTCGCTTTAGTTGCAGTGCCTCTTTCTATATTCTTAAAGCTTGATTGCCACTTTCTTTTTGGAACGACCTCTACGTGACATTCTTTTACTTGACAAAAGCTTAATTGCTTCTTCAAGTTGAATATCGTCCGTGTTTATGTCCTGCAATCAATATTTGAAGCAAAAACAAAATCACCACCCGAGAAAGAGAACCCATCATCAGAGGTCTTGGAACACTATATGATTTGATAAGAATTGAGAATTTATGTCAAAGCTGTTGAATGTGCGTTATGAGACAGCCCATGCCATGTGATGTGATGTGGTGTCTTCCACACAGATTCCATTACTAATAATATGTAGAAATAACAGAAAATTTGATTTTTGGGGATTCGAAGTATATTATGCCTCTCTCTTGTTGCTTTACTTGCCATATTTATTATTTATTTGATTCTTGTCATGACATTATGTTATGATCTGGGAGACGGTCACTTCTGGGTTGTAACAAAGTTGGTATCTTTAACATCAATTCATCATGGCAACATAGTATAGCAAGACGATGATATTGTAACCAAAATGTCAGCTAAAGAAGCAGACCAAATCAGTGAGGACTAATCCATGCATAATGCAGACATTCAAACAATGGACTAAATTATATTAGTTTACAGGGAATATTCCCAATCAGTTTTGTTCGTCCAAGTCATTCAACGGCTAACGAACTTATTTTCAAATTATAGATAAAAATTACTAACTTGTTTTGTGTTTGTTTTTGTTTTTATGGGTTCGTCGAGTGGTGGAGTCCCCGCCAGGATTTCAGTTCCACGATGGATGAAGAGCTCTCCTCCATTACTATTTGAAGAAGAAGGTTTCATTTGAGAAGTTCGATCTTGATGTCATAAGAGAAGTTCACTTGAACAAGGTGGGGACATTCGCTTGTATAATTTGAACTCATTTCATTGTTTGTTTCAAAATTGCATATGGATTCATTGTAATCCGTTGTGTTTCATCAACATGCATTGCATTAAGAAAAGAGAGCATGTGTGTGCTTGTCCATGAGGTAAATGTGGATCATAATATTGGCATGTATAAAGTGTAAAAATACAAACCTGAGAAACAGAAGCTCTTTCGGGCTTATGTCCCTTCTTATCCTCCCCCAGCTGAACATAAAATCCAAAAGGGCCTTTCTTCAAGTAAATCTGAGGGGAAGGAAAAATAATATGATGAATAGAGTTTCCAGAATAAAGAGTCACCATGAAGAGCTGTATGGATTATTGAAAAATTTAATAAAAAGATGCCTAATGCCGGAACATAATAGCACACCTTTCTACCGGAGTCCGGACAAAGACCTAGCAACTTTGGCTGAAATTTTTCTGGTTTCTCATCTTCGCTGGATATCTTACCAAATATATATCTGTAAATATCTCTTCCTGGTTAGATCTAAGAATTAATTGAAATGGGAAAATAATCTTTTTTTTTTTTTTATTATTCATTGATATAATAATGTAAGCAATACTAAAAATGAAGATTTCGAAGGGAAAAAAAAAACAATAGCCATAAATATATATTTTGGGTTAGCCCCTCGTTTTGGTGCCATAAGTAGAGATCTCCTCTACTTTTGGGACCTTGAGGTTTTTTGACTGGTGAATTTGATGTTTCTGGGCTCTCTCTTTGGTTAATACAAAGGCAAAAGCCAGCCTTTTAATTTACAAAAAAAAAATATTACGTACATTATCGATTATGACATTTTTCAAAACGAATTTATTAGGAAAATAACAGAGATCTAAACACAAAATTCCAAAAAAATATTTAACAACTAAAGACAGTATTTCCAGATACCTCAGTATGATCAAATGTTCTAATAACTATTGGATAACCATAGAGACAGATGTACTCATTGCAAAACATTAATTGTATCACACATACTTACTTGCACTTAGGATGTTGATCGCACCCAATAAAATACCCAGGGCCAAACCTGCTCACTTTAAATTTTAATGTACCCACGGAGCAGCTGCATCAAGTTCACAGAAAAGTTTATCACTGGTATCAGAATATCTAAGAATGATAAAATAATTTATACATTTAACTTCCATGAACTTCCTCAATGATTTTTGTCAGTAATGGTCTTGAAAAACTTTTTTACAATAATATTTATTTATAAAAACCTGTAATACCATCATAACATTAACATATAACTTCTTACAAGTTACTAATCCTCACTTTCTTCTCCGTATTATTTCAAATACTTGTCAAAAAAAACTCACCAACTTCAATTAGAAATTTTTTTACACTGGCATATATACCTGGGGCATGTCCTGTTCTCATTTGGAAGGGAAGAATATACAATATTTTCAAACGTTTTCTCTAGCATCCCTTCTACCTGCACACACAAATTTTAGAGAACCTTATTTTATAGTCATCAAAATTTATTCACCATAAACAAGTCATGAATACCTCCCGAACCGTGACAGGACCAACAAAATCGCAATTTTTGCTAACTCGTGACCAATAATCTTTTAATAGGCCCTTCCATTCGGTCACTCCAGATGAGACATTATCCAGCTGCCAAATGGGTTAGCAGAAGTCACTCATCAAAGCAATAATAAAAAATAATGAAACATGTTAGGAGAAGGAAACAAGAGATACTTGGTTATAAATTTGAATGCTTCATCGTTAGAGCTAAGTTTCAGAATGCATTAACAGCTTTTCCAGTGGAACTTGAAGTTCGAATATAACATTCAGAAATCCAATAAAATAAGGCATAAATGAAAGCCCAGCTCAACCCATGGAGTACAAAAGCATATACTTATTCTGTATGCCAGTAAATGTTCTTACATATGCATAAGTAGGTTTAGAGTTGAAGCAATAGTAAATATACTCGACACTCCCTTGCTATCAAAAAGTATTCCAACAACTAATAGAAAAGTTTAGCATCACTTCAGAAAATGTAGTATGATTGACTCAAGCTTCTCAACTGGAAGCCCCAAGACCACATGAGCAACTACATGTATCAGTTGGAATAGTGAACAACCTACAACATTTGGGGAGCTTACATTTACATTCTTCATCGAACATGTGCTTGTCACCATTTACGTCTTGCATGAAACAACATTGTGAGCTACCAGAAAACGTATCCAGTGTGTGTGTAAGACAACACCACCACCTTTTTTTCTTTTTTTTGAAGAAACAACAACACCTAAAATTAAATCTTAATAAAATAAAATCTATTGCAAAGTCCAGCATTGTTTGGGAAAGAAACAAACAATTGACTGGGATCATCAAATATTTCATAGGCAGAAACATTGAGCATTGCATGGAAGCCCCTTGCTCTGGGAAGAAGTCAAAATAAGGAAACCCATGTCTAGACCATTTACTGGAACAATAATGTATTCAAGCATATTCTGAATTAAAATTACATAAGAAAAAAATGATGATGAAACTGGACTGGATATAGAAATTACCTCAGTTTCCATATCTGCTGTGAAGCTGTAATCTACAACCTCAGAGAAATAGGCAGAGAGAAAAACTGACACCTATGGTTCAAAAAGATTTAGAGTTATGACTGACATGTACTAAAAATCATGCTCATGTATAAGGGGAACTTTAAAAGATAATATACAATTCTAGATATATCAACTACTCAACTGTAGAAATATATGTAAATATCCCAAGTTTTTTTAAGGTAAATTGTAGGCATATATATTCATTAAAGTAACAAAATAAACAATGTCTTGAATGGGGGGTGAGAGGTAAAGAGCAGAAACAAAGCATAAAATTAAATAAAGGAGAGCCGCAAGGTCAGTGAAACAAAGCATAAAATAAATATTATATATGACGCTGGCCAAGGTAAATGTCACAAGTTAAGAACATAAGTAAATCAGAATGAGTAATATGGTCCAATCAAACCATACCATGCGACCACGAAATTCCGGAACCAGCACTCTGTTTTTCTTTGCTACATAGTTTCTATCCTGGATTAAAAATTGACCAAGCAAAAAAAAAAAGTAAATAGAACAGCTTGTAACATGAAACAATAACAATAATTAGGTAAATATTATATGTTACATCTGAAACTTCTAGTACAAGGCTAAATAACCAAGTTCTGTCTTTTTCCTTTTTTTAAATAGGTGATTGTTGATCCAGCTGAACGCGATCTTGAATCATCATGAAAAAATGATATTCAGGAAGTGTGATACAGCAAGCACTGTGGTTTGATCTTAGTGGCTGTGGACAATGATTCTCCGATGGGACAATAAGAAGCTTCTAGAATCCTTCCATTGTGATTTCTAACTAAACCGGTGATTCATATAAAAATGGCATTACACAAAAAAAAATCATTGACATATAGCTTCGTGATGTATGGGGTTAGAAACCCACTTTGTGTTGATTACTCAGACTCCCAGAGGTCAATAGCTGAAATTTACTTATGAAATTATGCCAAAGAATAATTCATAAAAAAATCAAATTACATACTCTTGGGTTGATAAATATTTGATCACATGCTGTTGAACAATCAGCTTTCCTAGGACTTCTAATTTTAATATTTAATCATGGGATATGCGCAGGATAAAATGGCTAATAGCTAGCCACCTTCAAATACAAAGAAAAATTCCCACTTATGAAGCAACCATTGTCGTGTACTTTGGAAACATATAATCTGACAAATGTAATACAGTAATATTTGCATAGATGAAAACTGTGGAAATATTATACAATCATGGATTGTTTAGGATGAAAGGGTGTATAAACAACTGAAATTGTAAATCATTTAGGATGACATAGAGATCTAAGAATGATGTCAAATAACACAAATGCATGTGAGCATACCTGCAATACTTTTATAATGGATGCATAAGTAGAAGGTCTTCCAATGCCAAGGTCTTCTAGCCTTTTAACCTTTAAAAATAAATTTGACTCGAAAAGTGAAAAAAGTAGATCTTGTGGATCAAATAACGTTCAACTACTGGTCAAATGAAACATCAAGAGAAAATAACAGAAAAGCAAACAGTTAATTGCAAAAGAAACTCACCAGTGTACCTTCAGAATAGCGAGAAGGCGGCTTAGTAAAGTGCTGCACAAGATCCACCATACCTAGATGTACCGAATCTTTTACCTAGAATAAATTCCATATAGATTAAAGACAAAGCGCACAATTAAACAAGCCAATAGAAATACAGGGAATATACCAAAATTATATTATTTTAAACTAAAGCACCAATTTTCTGGCTCATAATTTGTGGTGGTTGACTCATTGAATAGGAATAAAGAAAGAGAAGCATGACTCAGGTGCAGTAGGATAGACGAAAACTATGAAATAAGAGACGATCATCAATGATCTGGTTGTGTTTTAATAAATGATGCAAGAGGAGAAGCTTTATTCTGGTGATATGCTGATGACCATACAATCCATGGATTATCAGACATCATTGGGTGTCTTAACTATTTGACAATTATATTTTAACTGGTATTGGTATTGTTAGAGTTTGAGTCAGATTATGTCTTTAAGTTTCTTTCCTTGACAATAACATAATAAAGTTTCTATCCTTTTGCTAAAAATGCTACTATTTTTCCTAATTTACATGTTTTAAAAATGAAGTTTTTTTCCAACTTAAAAAACACAAACAGATGCTAATAGTGGACCATTACCATATCTTATATGTGCATGCTCTATGATCCTTTACTTTCACAGTAAGGGTTGACTATGTTTAATCAAAATGAAAATCAACATAGAACATAAACATCAACAGAGCTTGTGGGAATTAAATAAAGACTTGAGCATGCTCTTCATGATAGCCCACAGAGACGTGCAACTACGAATTGACAGCTAGACTTTGTGAGAAGAAATAAAGTATGACTAAACTACTAAACTCCTGTTTTTTTTTAACAAAAGGAAACTCATACTCCTTGGGTGATTTATTCACATCGAGTACGAATGTTGATGAAAAAAATGAGACTTCAAACATTTTGAATCAAGAAGCCACCATAAACAGAATACTGTTCAAAACAAATCTAACTTCACTAGGCAAGTTATTAAACAAGAGAGTTCTCAATAACAAACCATAGAGCATTATTTTAGAGAGGAACTAGTGATTTCAGGAAAATTATAGGTACAGAGAGAGCAGAACACTAAGTTCATTATCAGTATAACAGAAAATGCATAAAAAATTCGACAACATGAATGAGAAACATAAGCCATTCAACCAGTTGAATTAACCAATGCAAAAGCAATATGTGGACTACCTTCAAAGAGCTGAGAACCTCATAAGCCTCCACATCAGAATTGCCTTCATTTAAATCTGATACGATAGAAGCAACTTCTCCATCCTAGAAAAGTAAAATAAACATGAAGTTAACTGCCATAAACTAAATTCAATATTTCAAAGTTCCTCGTTATACCCTCCCAAAAAAGAAAAAAAGGTTCCTCGTTATAATAATTAATCAACTGCAACCATGCAAGCAAAGATTACCTCAACCTAGCATATCTTCTATAGTTGAAACAACGCTAGCGTAGTCCAATAGATAATTCTCACGTCAAATAAAAATTACAACCCATATAAATTTAATATATAGAATTCACAATTTATCATGTGACTTCTTTATCACATTATGATTTCTTTATCACATTATGATGAACATCAAGGCATCAAAAACCGCACATTCAGAAATGCAAAGCTTAGGTTTTTCTATGTATTTTTATAAATGTAAAATACAGGTAAAGGCCAGTGCATTTAAGACGGATAAAAATATATCCAAAGATCAATTGTTAGTGGAGACTACTAACTCATATCAAGCAGATTGACCTAGTTCATGACAATGAAACAAAATAAAAGAAAGAAACAAAAAAAATACCTTGTACACTGCTTGGTATCCAAGAAAACGAAGTCTAGAGCCAGTGGATCGAAAAACTATATCCTCTTCAGCATTTGCAATGTCAATTTGTATCTAGCTTAGTCAACAAAACAACAACAATGTAAGAACTAGAGGTCAAATGTGAATTACAATAGAAAAACTAGTCCCATATTGAGAAACCAAACACAAAGATCAAATGCAATTATAATAAGAAACTCCATCAGAGACTTTATCCGAAGCTCTATAGGATGTAAATGGACACAATAAAAAATATAAGAAAAACAGTGGCACTTTCAAATGTTTTGGGCTGCCTTTGACAAAAAGAACACGACAACGTTATTAGAAGCATGTCTGCTGAATATCAATATTACCAAGAATGGTACATATGGCCTTCTACAAAAGTGAATGTAGCTATTGTCGATTCCATTTAGAGTTACTGCCCATATGTTATCATGAACATACTAGGAGATTCTGGAAATAGAAGAAAGAAAATATTACAGACCATATCAGTTATTGTTGACTCCATTTGGCATGCCATTGCTCGTGACCATATGAGAGTATACAGCTTTAGAGAATCATCATCAAGAATTCCAACTAGTGATGCTGCAAGGCAGATGAAGATGACATAGTTATTAACCAAACAAACAATATAACTATCTATCTAAGTAAGATGTCAGGGACATAACTGTAGTAATAAAGAGATCTTTCAAAAAAACAAAACTGTAGTAATAAGAGAAAAGGGAGTCAGGAACTTAAAACTCTAATAAATCATGATTGTAATTATAATGAAATACATTACATGGTAATCTCCTTATATTTGTGGGCCTGATAGCCTCATGGGCCTCCTGAGAATTCTTCACCTTTTTAAAGAAAGTACGAGGACTCTTTGATGCAAAATCCTTCCCATATCTACATCATTCAAACAATAGAAACAGTGACATCAGACCTTACCAAAAGAAACCAGTGCATCATATGGCATATTCAGAATAGAGAAGGCTATGGGAAAGAAATTAATGGATGTCAGAAAAACAATTTTCTCAATTGGAAGCTATAGTTCAGTCATGCTCGCTAAATCACAGGCACAATATAGATCATTTTCAAACTGATGAGTATAATGGAAAGGAACAACATCAAAGCAATATAAAATATTAAATCTTGACCAACAAGAGAAAGGAAGTGCTCAAACATTCATTAGAAGTGAAACATTTGCTCCTTTAATAGCAGAAATAACTTCCTACAAAATTAATTATACAATTATCACTATGATTTGACAGTCAGTGTTAACACTTCCTGGCATATGTTGGTACACTAATTTCAAATAAATGGTCAAATGACCCCTCAACATCAGAGGAGCCAAGGATTATCTCATCATCAAAGGGGATGTGCTGTAACCTGAGACAAAGCTCAATAAACAGCACAACCACCACTAACATTGAACACTTAGTTACCACTTCCATTATTTCAACGTTTATCAGGGTTATATCAGAATTATAAGCTAGAACACAGATTTTATATACACCAAAACAGTTATATATTAAACCGGATTTCAAGAAAACACTATATAACTATTTTCATTTAAATGCCTTAAAAATATCAAACCAGGAATCAGAGCAAAGTTCTCACCAAATTTGAATTGTACAAAAAAAATTCTGAGTGTATTAAATTATTAGCATGTGGGAAAATTGCAATTCGTCCCACATTGTGCTGAAGAGGATATAGTCATAAATTCTAAGAAGAAGACACCTTCACTTGCATGCTTCTATTTGCAGATTTTAGAGCCTCTATAATTATTCACTGATTTTAATCATTAAATTGAGAGAAAAATATAAAGTTTAACAAACATGAACATAAGAGATGGGAGATAACTTCTAACAACTCAATATTACTGAATTAGAGAAAGATGGTTACATCTATGGGTTGTGAAATTCTAACCAAATAAATCTTGGCTGTGAAAAAGCAAGATGCTTACATCTATGAGTTTAATTCCAATAAACGGGCTATGAGTTAAAAGAAACCCCCCGGATAGGGTTTGGAGGTGATGTAATTGTTGGGGTCCATAACAACTTTTTTAAGTTCTTACTCCTTCTTCTCCCTTCTCTTGCAAGGAGATCCCTCATCTCTTTCTAGCCTGGGGTTTCTTTTAAATAAGAGTTTCTAAATAATAATTTTTTAAAATTCCAATAAACGGGCAGCTTGAAAATGGCATTTGGAAATTCACGAAAAAAAAAGAAAGAAAAAAGATGTAAGTGATGGAAAAATCTTTCAACAAAAAGGTCTAAACATGACAACTCAGATTGGGTGGCGCAAAATAAATGTTGTTAGAAGCAATAGCTCATCCAATTAGGTTCTAGCAGTACAAAACAAAACAAGACAAAATGCAAACCATCATAGTGGATCACCTTTGCATACCTCCTGCCATGGCATGTGTGTTAATATACTAATAAACCTGATTAATATTCACATATCCAGAAAACGAGCTTATATAGGAGTATTAAAATTTGTTACAGTAATAACCACATGAATTACCAATACATAAAGGTCATGCATATTTATAAGGATGTGATTGGCAAATGTCATACCTTTTTGAGATCAAGCAAAGAATATCCTCTGCAGCTTCTTTAGAAATCTTTGAAAAAAATGAAAAAAAATCAGATATCCGATAGAAGATTACAAAATTTGGAGAAATGAACTAAACAAAATCAATCACCAATTTATAACTATCCTAAGTCATGTGCACCAGACTGAAGGCAACTTAATCCCATAAGAAGCATTATGGATAATACATTGAAAGATAATACATAGAAACTATAGAAATGTTGGTAGATACATGCGTGTATATACTGCAGAGATGAGGTACCTACGTGTAGTCCATCAGTTCGAATGTATGTGATTAACCCTGCAGTCTCATTGTCTGATAATTTAACTCCCTCATATAACTTTTGGGCCAGCTGCATTGATATAAGAAAATTAAATACACTGAATTGTCCATACAAATAAACCTAACATCAGCATATCATCGAATGGCAGGTGAGCAAAGAAAAAATAAGACTGACCATCATTGTATATACTGCAGAGAACTGCAATCTGTTTGCAGAGTCTTGCTGAAGCGTTGATGTTATGTATGGCATGGGCGGCTGCCTCTCAGGTCGGCTAGATTTAATGTTTATAACTTTAAATTTTGACAATGAGACCTTCTGTTTAATAGCCTCCGCATGAGCAGAAGAGCCAATCGACATCTTCTCCAGCTTTTCTGAATTGAAATGTGTCAACTTTGAAGGGATTGAATTTGAATTTTTGTCATCTCTATGAAATGTGACTCCAAGACTCCAATATTCATCTGGTTTGAACTGATCGATTTCCAATTCTCTGTTGCATATGAGTGCGAGAGCTGCAGACTGCACTCGCCCGGCCGAAGGGCAACCAGGTAATTTCCGCCACAATACAGGAGAAATGCTAAATCCAATCAAGTAATCAAGAGCTCGTCGTGCAAGATAAGCATTGACCAAGTTCACATCAATGTCTCTGGGAGACTGAAGAGCAGTTTTTATAGCTGATTCGGTTATTTCATGAAAGACAACTCTTGCGACAGTGGTATTCTCCTTTAAGATGCCTTGCTCTTGCAACATCTGTGTAATGTGCCAAGCAATCGCCTCTCCCTCACGATCAGGGTCTGATGCAAGGATCAGGTTTTCTGCTCTGATAAAAAGAGACAATGCAAGAGAACACGATAAATAACAAGTGTCAAATATCAATCTTGAAAGAGTAATGACTATCTCTAACTTTCATCATTTGAACCCCATAATATGAATGACAGGTTCATTACATCATTCTTTCCATTTGGAAAACTCTCACTCACAAGGTTCAAATGGCGAATTCATATCACAGTTTGCCAACCATTAGTCTAAATACAAAGCATAAACAAATGCTAATAAACAGAATTACAGAAATCAAATCATTTTATCTCTATGTAGCATGAACCCGAACACAGACATAAGAAAGGAGACATGAGAAGATACGACACAGTGGCACAGGAAATCTTCAAAATCTAGGACATGGACATGGAAAATACATGTCAATGAATAAAAATAAATAAATTACGTGTGTTACGTAATGATTATTTGAAAAAAAGAGGGCATATCCATATACTATAAATAGTTGTCAATGTTGTATCGATTATCAAATTCATTAAGATTTTAACATCATTTGGCTTCATGAGAGCATAAAATTTACAATATATATAAAGGAAAAAGGTTATAATGTTGTACAACATGAGTGTCGCGTATCAATGTCATGTCCATTCTTCATCCAACATGTGTCCAACGTTCAGAAACAACAAAATTCTAAGTGTCTGCTTTCTCTTTCTAGTTTAACCAATGCATTGAAAGTTAGAATGCCATTGAATCCATTCAACAACGAAGAACCTTACAGACAAAATTTAGCACATGAACATCTCACATTTGTCAAATTATCCATAACAAGAAAGGAACACAAAAACATACCCATCCAGCGCACCCTTAATGCTCTTAAAATGCGCCTTGGAAGTCGACTTAACCTCCCAAACCATACTGAAGTCATTATCCGGACAAACAGACCCCGATTTCCCCGCCAAATCACGGATGTGCCCATAACTAGGCACCACCTCAAACATGTCCCCAAGGTACCTCTGTATCACACCCGCCTTTGTCACCGACTCCACAACCACAACCGACTTGCCCGACGGAGGATACAATGGCCCCAACACATTTTTCTTGGAAACTCTCAAACCGGTCTTAGTCTTCGCCTCCTTTTTCTTACGTTCCGCCTTCGGAGCCTTCACAGCGCTTGAAAACCACCTCGGCGAGGGCTGAAACGACAGAATCCCAACTGGGCACCTGTGACACTTCAAGGGGAACCTCCCCAAAACCCCAGCGAAGGACAACAAGTCTCCATTTTGACGAAGACCCAGTTGAGAAAATCGGGTTTTTAGAGGGGGGGAGGGCGTTTGAGAGATACCCAGATGTCCGAAACAGAGATTCTTGGGCAAAGGCGGGGTTTTGGAGAGGGTTTTCCACATTTTGTGGGGAATCGGAGATGGGTTGTTGAGGAATGGATTGAGGAGAGAGTGTTTGGGGAGGCGGATTGTTGGGGCGGTGAAGGATGAGCAGCTCCACATAAAGGCCCGTGGAGAAGCCGAGAGAGAGAGAGAGAGAGAGAGAGACCCTTCTTAAACCTCTCAAATCTCTTTGGACCCTCTCTATCCATCGTTCGTTCACAAAATCTGGGTAAATGAAGTTAGAATATTTTCATCATACCCCCTTCCGAAATACTTTATTTTACACACACCCCTTCCCCGAGCAAAAATATAGAGATTCTTTTATTTTTGTAATAGCATCTCCAATCTTATACTAAACATTTACTCGAACTTAAATTTGAGTAAAAATTACACAAAATCCTCTCCAATCATTTACTCATACACATACCAAATGAAGCTTTTACTCAAATTTTTACCCAAATCAAAGGAAATTTAAATCTTTACTCAAATTTTTAACATCTATTTTTTTCCTTTATTTTCACATTTTCTTCCAATGTGACATTTTTTCCCTTCAACTCCAACTTTAGTTTAATTATATTAGATGTTTTCCACCCGTCAAAATTTTCACCATCTCTTGAAATCCAAAAAACATAAAAAGTAGTATTCTTTTTTAAGTCTTTATCTTATTTTTTTATTTCTTATTTTTATTCCAATAAAAAAATATTACTTTTACTTTTTTTAAAAAAATGGATGATAATAAGTTTTTAATTTAAATATTTTGAAGGAAAGAAAAATTGAGTAGTAAAAATGTTTGAAGGAACAGATTTTGAAAATATTTATAAGAAATAATTAGAAGATGTGAAATTTAAAAAAAAAATTGAATAAACATATCAAATCAATCTTTTACTCAATTTTTAAGTGAAATTTAAGTATAGGTTTGAGTAAGGGCTGGAAATGACCTAAAAGTAAATTCTATTTGAAACAGACCATAAAAAAAACTCTTTTTTTTTGTGAAAATAGTAAAAAAAAAAACTCACATTTTACTCTCTTTTAATCAACTTCATTTGTTGTATAGTTCACACCGTGTTTTTTTTTTTGTGTGTGAAGTATACTCTTCAACTTAAGTACTTATTATATGTGGTTCCCGTTCTAATAGATATGAAGAAATTCAATACATATTTTCGAGGGATCCATTTCTTGCATTCCTTTGATTCTTGCTTGAGCCAGATGATGAAAAATTATTATGTTCCGTGTTGGGGGATGGATTTATAATAATTCACTTATCCCAATAGCAAGCTTTTAATGAACAAAACATCAATCTAATTAACAAAACATCAATCTAATTTGGAATTTTGATTGGAGCTTTAATTTAATCGAGAAGTATATATTAATATATACAATAGTACCTTTTTTACTTTTAAAAATGAAATTTGTTTTTTCATCAAACACTATGATAGCATATATCACAGAATCATGGTGTACCATGGTATATGGGACTGATGCAAATCGGACTGAGCATATAAACCCTATTATATGTTATTCAGTCATCCGGGCCAGGCCCATTCCAGTGCATGGACTAGCCCAACTCAAGCCCGATGAACAAGCCAGTGCTATTTTGTTTGGAAAATTTTCCAATTAGATATTTTAGTCTGACATTTTGTGTCAAGAAAAATTATGAAAAGTCATATTTGAATATTTTTAACTCCTGATTCAAATATTTTTCAGTAGTTTGAAATATTTTGAAGTTTAAACAGCTTTGGTGGTGCAAATATTGAAACACCCTCAATCACAGCAATTATGGAAACAAAATAAATAAAAACTTGGATGCCTAAACAGCTCTAAATTTTACACAGTGAAGAATAACTCCTTCAATTTTATTTCATGTAAAGAATTATTGTGCCATGCATGGCAACAGTATGCTGAACTTCATACATCAATGATTCTGTGTTTGTTCTGCATTTGCAGGTATAGATAAAGAAATGACTGATCACAAAAAAGAATAATTTATTAACCCTGAATGAACAACAGGAAGGAAAATAATTAGCTTCCTCTACTCAACAAGGAGCCTTCTAAATTAAAAAAAAAGGCGAACTTCAGTTAGGAGTTTTTCTTTTTTTTCGGCCGCCCGCTGTGCTTCGCATATTTACTCTTCAATAGCTTCAAAGCTGCTTTTAGTGTGATTTCATGAGGGTTTACATTCTGCAATTATCATTTTCAGAACAAAAGATTATTATCAGGGTAAAACACATTGGAAAGAAAGAAGAGCATTGCAAAAAAAAAAACCTTGGGCACGGGAGTCATGGTGCTCCGATGTCTAACACTATATCTGAATGCCGAAAGTTTTATCATAACTGGAAGTCCATCTTCTGGATGATTCCCCTGTTCCAGAAGAATGAAAATTTCAGTCACTAAAATTAGTAAGCAGTACCATAAAAGGAGATTGACATATTCATATGTAGAAAAGTACATGACGTATCAATGAAAATATAACTTACCAATGTGATAGGAAAACGAAGCAAACCAACAGCATCCTCTACGCTAATTGATTCCACATCTTTTATCTGAAGGAAAAGAAAGAAATTAGCTTTTAAGCTCACAATTTAATCTGTATCCTACAAGAATTATGTAGGCAAGATTATTATGTGCTTCAAAGTCTTATGTCGCAATCTCGGATGCATAAACATATGCATTCAAGCAGACAAGTTTACACTGTACAGTGCCTGCCTGTCGTTTACTCAAGTGTTGTGTATCAGTAGTGAATGGTTGAGCACACCAAAGGGGATCACTAGAATTGGAATGTGCAACTATCATCCAACAACAAGCTGTCAAACCATATGAAAAATAAAAAATTAACATGAACATCATTATCTACAAGTGCAAAAGAAGCATTTAGAAACCTGAGTAATAGGTGCCCTTTTGGGTGTATGCCCCTTCTTGTCCTCTCCTAGCTGGACATAGTATCCATAAGGACCTTGTTTCAAGTAAATCTAACAGATGAACCAACAAAAAAAAATTAGATAGAAACCTCACAATGAATTCATCATAACAATAAACGCTTGAATATGAATCACAAACCTTCTCATCAGAACCAGGATGGAGACCTATCAACCTTGGCTGAAAAGCAGTAGCAGGTTTAACAGTAACTTCTTCATCATCACTGAGCACATTCCCAGCAACATACCTGTCGATATAAATTCCTTTTAGCTCAAAACAAATTTAAAAGGAGAAAAATCCTGATTAAGCTCATAAACCAGATAACCAAACATGGAGAAAGAGAATAATTTAAACACTGTTGAAATAAAAATATACCTTTGATTTTATAACAGAGTAAATTACTATCAAGCTACCAAAATAACAAGAAATAATTGGATTATGCAATTTCCAATTCTACTGAGCCTTTTTATTTAAGGAAAAAAAGGAAAAGAACATATGACCAAAATGAAAGGCACGAAAAACCATCACAATCCAAGCTGGCCTCAGCATTCAATCCATTCATGAATTGAAACTACAGCTTGGACCTGTGCTTCACTGTTCGTCTCACTTGTTTGGGCTATCTTATGAAATCAGATGTGGAAATATTTTATAAATTGGTATAACAGATTCAATCAAATATTCTCTCTAAGATGGTAACTAAAGAGGTCAAATATAGGATGATTAACCATCCAAAAAGAATAAAAGAAAGACCAAGGAATATGTCATTTACAGAGATCAAATGAAATGAATTGGGCTGCTTACATCAAAAGAAAAAATCCTAGAGAAGAAAATTTTGGATCATTTAATTATCAATGGAAGCTTAGATATGATCTACTTATTTGATCAAGCACATGAAGCACCAAGATTTTGTAAGATCTTGCCGACTTATGGTCAGCAAATACCTTTTTCTAAAAAATATGGTGTTCATGAAAAGGAAAAATACAGAAGAATTTTTAACAGGACATTGTTTACTAATTGCTGCTTACTCTGATTATAGTTTATGTTCAGTATCAATTGATTGGAAGGAATATAACTTTGATTTCCATAAGGCAGTTCATGAAGTCTAGATAAACAGAAGTTATATGAAATGGACAACTCAAAAACATTATCTATCAACTGATTTATTGTTTATAGATGTACAACAAAAACAATATACCCTAATTTATGCCCCCAACAAACTCACCTACAAAGTGGATGTTTGCTACAGCCAATAAAATATCCAGCACCTGACTTGCTAATTTTGAATCTTAAGGTTCCCTCCGAACAGCTGCACCAAGTTTCCAGAAAAAATGTACATACAAATACTTCATTAGAAAATATGCAGATTGAAGATAATATATCACCAAACAAGCACACAAGGGGAAGTCCAACTTATAGTCATTAAGACTTCCGTAAAATTCTATGCATACCCTAATGGCACCAACTAACTCTTTGCTAGTCACAGCCAATAAAATATCAGCTGGACCTGTGACCAGAAACCGAAGATTTATTTATCTCAGTGATCACAAGCTCCAGTATTGTCTTGCTATGCACTCCAGATTACTGGACCTGTCATTGAGAATCCTACCACCAACAAGATTTCCAATCATAAAGTACACAACATCAGAATATTTCAGGTCTTTAGTATCTTTCTTCTTCTGAGACAAGTAGATCCTCAAGTCATTCAGCAGCCAAATAACGTTATAGACGGTGCTGGCATGTTGAGTTAGACATAAAGTTGAGTAAACATGTGATATTTGATGAAGTCCATAATTTGTTGTTCCCATGTTGCAAAAGCACAGGTAGCATTTACTGATCATCCTCCATCAGGTTCACTATCAGTTTTCTTACACGAGGATGCTTTGGTGCATTACCAGCCACATGAAACCTATTAGTTTACCTATTAGTTTAAGAAGGACCTATCCACTCCATGTCAACTTGCTGGACGTCACCTTTTTTGAACGAAAATGGTAGGCTTTCACACTCGTATTATTAAATAGGAGGGTGAAAACCCAAAACAGAAATACAAGACAGGATTGGCCCCACATGCTACAACACGATAAAATCAATTGTAGAGGTCCCTAACTATGATGTAACCCAAAACCCGATAACCCAATTTATTCTTGAATGACAAAGGAGCCACCACAGAATGACATAGAACTTGGCCCTGCACAGAATCTACCCCAATCCAGAACAAACCTGACCACCAAATCCTATATATTTTCTACATACGGGATACATCCCCTAAAACCGTGTGATTCCTGGTTAGCCAGATGGATTACCACCACGGGTACATACAACTGCGATACCTTGGATTTAATGCTTCGATCCCACTGGAAGTCCACCTTAATCATCAATTTGCAATGAAATTATGTGATGACCCGACCATGAAGGTCCCATGCTTTTTAATGACCATATATGACTCTTCCTCATCTTTTGGGTTTTTCTAGTCATTCTAGGAAGCTCACTAGCTCAGTGTACTCAAAGGTAGTTCATGGTTAGAATGATCACTCAACACTTACTTTCGTGTATGTTCTCATAATACTTGTTACCCTGGTTATTCTGATCTACCAATAGACAAAGTTCTGAAGGAACAATTTGGTTTCTTTTGAGAATGAGAAAAGAGAATGGACGTGGATAGGAATATTTTGAAGGTCTGTTTAGAGAGTAATGTTCCTCTGTTGAATGATAGCCATCCATTTTATTGATATCCTTTATTCTACACTTTCAATCACTGGTCAGTCTTTAACTTTAATTATTACATAGGGTTGAAGGAATCCTAAGTAACTCATATGCAATTTTGCATTATGTTATCTAGATCAAGGTACGGGAATCAGATATAAGAAGGATCCAGTGCGGAGATTCACCAAATTTTAATATCTAATAGTACAGCTATGGCAAGTGAGTATCTAGATTTCTATTCCTTCTTTTATTACTAATTTAACACATAAGTTGCATTCATCAGTGCAAATTGAGTGACATATAAAATGAAAGAAGTAAATTGAACGAAAAATTGGACCATAGTATCACATTACAAAAAAGGAAGTTTTTTTAAGGTTTTTGTGTGTTTGTTAGATCCCACTGTACTTCCAATTTCCATCCTGAATCACAGATATGTCGGGCACCCTTATCATGTTCAGATGGCCCAAACAAGTGACCATGAAAGTTTCATCTGGTCAAGTGACCATCAAACGTCGCTTCCTATGGTGTGGAGCCAAAGACACTAGAAACAGAGCCCATCTGGACAAGTGGGACGTCACATGTAGTAGCAAAAAAAGGGGTTTCCTAATCTAACACAGCCCTCTATAGTGGCTATGGAGGTGGTGGATCGACCCGAAGCTATGTGGTGCAAAGTGATCAGAGATAGACATGGGCGTGGCGGAGCGAGCCTGGCCAGATTTCCTTGTTTGCCGAATCTCCCAGCTGGGTTATGGAATGGTTTTCTTGCAGGTCAATCGGGATTCATGGAGGCTATTCGCTGGGATTTGGGAAACAGGGAAGCGATAAGTTTTTGGGTGGACGTTTGGCTCAGGGAGACTTCTTTACAGCAGAGATTCCCTAACATCTACGCGATCTCAGTCTGCAAGGAAGGCAAGGCCTACCAATTCTGGTCGACCAGAGGAGAGACTGGATATTGGGAAGTCCAGGTGCGCAGAAATCTCAATGACGAGGAGGTGGACAGCTACTTAGCTCTATTGGAAGAACTGCGGACTACCTCTATCAATTCCGGAAGACTGGACAAAGTCGTGTGGGTTCCGAAACCCAGGGAGGGATTCTCGGTCAGCAGTTGTTATACTTGGCTCAGGAGAACGAAGCCGATCACTCAGGCCTCTGCACAGAAGCATATCGAAATTTGGGGTTATAAAGCCCCCTTAAAGGTCAGGGATTTCATGTGGACTTTCTACTTGCAAAAGATCTTGACGAAATCACGCATTGCAAGATGGGCTCCAGAAACGGATACTTCATGTGTGCTATGCCGGGGGCAAGCGGAAACAGTGGAGCATTTGTTCATCCTTTGTCCCGTCGCACGGAAGGTATGGGCTTGGCTAGGCGCGATGATGGGATTGGACATGGGTTTTTCTTCCTTGGACGAGCTCTGGCTAGCCGGCAAGAGATTGAGAAGACAAGGGGACCGTGGGGCTCGCGCAAAAATTTCACAATTACTTGTACCCGCAGTTGTTTGGTCGATCTGGTGGAACAGAAATCAGGTGGTCTTCAGAGGTGCTAACCCGTATGCGGAGAACATATGGGAGGATGCATCCCGAAGCATCATGGACTGGGGCAAATTCTGTGTAGGTGCGAGTGCGGTTGGGCTCGTTCAGGGAAAATTTGTAATACTAGAATGATTCCATAGGTTTCTTCTCCTTGCCCAGTCGATAGGGGATTGCTTCCCCCGATTGGGTTTTTCCTCTTTCAGTAGTTTCCGAGCATTGTAATGTTTTTCCCCATTGGACTTTCACCTCATTTTAATACAAATGAAGGCGTCGGCCTACCGTTTATTTCAAAAAAAAAATGAAAGTTTCATCTGAGGCTATCGGCTCCTGTATCTCCAAGAGATCCTTAATATTTAACTTGTAGAATACAAAATAGAGCTCCACCTTTTCCAGCCCACCTGTTGGATTTACCACCTCCAAATGCCTAGAAGACCAGCAATTCAGAATTGCTCAGAATACTCTTCAACATGGCCTGCATAATTCTTTCTCTCAAGTGTCCTTAAAAATAATTTTTCAGCCAAGGTCCATAAAATTACATGCTATGGTTTTCCAGCCCGAAGTCTAGGGAAGATTCCATTGTCATATGCACTCCACTAAAAAAAAAATTCTAGCTCACCAACTGGCATCCTAGGAACTCAGCACCACATAACATCAAGCTGAGGGCTGGACATAAACATAGGTTGTCCAAGATCATGATGAATCAAAATTTAGACACCAAAAAACAGAAGAACGTGTAGTCGCCAGGCTCTTGATGTACACAGTCTCTGCCATAAAGGAGTACAGAGATTCCTTTCTGTGAAACACTCCAGGAATTCTGCAATCCACATGTGTAGACAAGAGATAATGTTCACTGCCCCTTTAAAAAGGATCTTCAGAGAAGTCCTTGACAGTAAAAAAACTCGTTAGATTCTATGAAGTGTGACACAATTTAGAACCAACTGTTTCCTATTGATAGTAGAAATGTCAAATCTCCTCAACAATAAAGTACAAGGTTGTATTGCAAACTATAACCTAAAAGAGATCTTTAACACCACCTGCCTTGAGCATGGAATAAAGGTGGGCAATTGGGCAATCATCATGTCATTATCTATGGGAAAAACTAACACCTGCTTCTATATCCTGGAAACGTATTATTTTCCATCCATTTCTTTCTGAGGTTGTGTACTATGGTTGAATGGATCCTATTTCTGCATCAAAAATCAAATTTCCCCATTGTTTTTTTTTCTTTAGGTTCTCTGCCTTTTCATGTAAAGCATGTAGGTAGAACTTATAAGTCAAAAAGATATAAATGAGATATCCCCACCCCCGAGTTCAGTCTGTTCTTTCCTCATGTCCTCTCTTAAGTTCTGTCTGCTTCTTGCTCACGTCTAAAGTACTTATCTTCACTTACCCTCATGCTAAAATATGTAATTTATGAACCAACAAAAATCAATTATGTGATTTAGTTAGCTTGCACATTCATGAATGAACCATGCCCTCGTCTGTTCTTGCTCATGTCCGCGGGTATTCGTCGACTGTCCCCCTACTGAAATATGTTAGTTTTTGAACTATTGGTAATAAAATAACAGAAAAAGAATGGTTAATGGCAGAATTCACATTATTCTCTAGATTCGATAGATGAACACTGATCATTGTATATCCACCAGCTTCAAATTCAATCAGAAAGGCCTTAGAATAGATACCTAGGGCATGTCCTTCCTTTATCTGGGAAGGATGAGAAAATAGCATCACCAAGTGTTTTTTCTAACATTTTTTCTACCTGCAGATAGAAAATAATGATATCCACCAAAACAAAATCTCTTTCTGACAAACACAAGTCAAGTATGTCATCAAGAGATAATTTGCGCATACCTCCTGAACACGAATGTTGTGAGCACGATCACAATGCTTGTTAAATTTCGACCAATAATCTTTCAATAGGGCCTTCCATTCAGTCACTCCGAATGAGACATTATCCAGCTGCCAAAAGCATAACATAACAAGCACACACCAGAACAATCATTGTACTAGAACAAGATAGACTGAAAATTTGAAAAACTAAGAGAATTTTGTTAAATTTCATTTATAAGAGTAAACAGAGGATTACTACAACCAAAAAAAAAGAGAACAGACAGTATTGGGAGCCAAATTGACAAATCTTAATATAAATCACTTTGCAAATATCAGATAAAACACAAAATATTGGGATAAAAGAAAAATAAAAACTATTTTAAATATGCAGCATATAGTTTTTGCTTTATGATATAATAAGTTCTCCATCAAGTATGTGTTTCGAACCTTAATCGCTATAGGCTGAACAAATTTCTAAAAGCCACATGATCAACTAGAAAGAGAGTAACAAAACAAAGAGGTCCTAATGTGCTGATCCACCAAAAATCCTCCAATCCAAACAAATATAAATGAAAATCTACAACCCTCCAACAAAAAAATGACAGAATAATTTTAAATGCACACATTTCGCAGAAACTCCATTTGAATCGTCTCTTAATGAGGAATCATGAAACATATTTTTATGGATAGCAAAACATTTGAAAAGGGAATCCGCATACTTACTCTGCAGAGCATGTTAGATGAAGATCAGATCTACCAAAACTTGAAGAAATAATTAATTAGCCTATTCCAAGTACTACACCTGAGAGCAATAGATCACAATACTGAATAAACATATCAATAAACTACCTCAGTTTCCATATCAGCAGTGAAGCTGCAGTCTGCTAAATCAGAGAAATGGGTAGAAAGGAATGCAGTCACCTAAAAAAATGAATATATGCATCAGAGAATTGCAGAAAGAATAAGAGAAGAAATATAGTCACAGGCTTAACATAGATAGTGAGTACTATTGATCAGTGATAAAAATCAATTTGAACATGAAAAAAAAACATCAAGTTGAAGTGGCAGACCACGACACCACGTATAAGAAAAAAAAATTATCGGACTACAGAGATGAATAGTGGTGAAACCAAGTTGCTTGTTTCAGAAGTCAAGAACCCACTTGCACCTCAGACATGAATATATATCAGATATACATTCTCATATAATATCAATCCAGCAATCACTGGATGGTCAAGATAACCCAAATAAGTCCTCTGGAACTGGAAATGCTAGGTTGCGCAATGATCTAGGAAATAAATTTATTATCCACATTGCTATCAGTCCGTAATATAGTCATATCACCTTAAGTGACCATCATGACATCAAACTCCTGTTAACTGGGTGAATTAATAAAATAGTATGTCATCCCTGTGACCATGTTACATGAGCAAAAACATCAAACCTTGTCCTAAAACATGGAAAAAGCTCTGGAGCTACTCCCAATAAAGTAACTCCACATGTGATCTACTTGGCCATTCTATGATAGCTACTTGGTTTCATTAACCAATAAAAAAATTGCTAGTAAAAGTTTAAGCAATTGGCAGAGAGATGAGAAAGGAATCCAAAGGTTTTGTAAGGATATATCATTTTCTTGGACAAACACAACTACCAGACAATGTCTTAGAACCATGGATGACAACATTATATAAATAATGGGTGGGAGCATTGAAGCCTCAGCCATGCAATCATACCATACAAACCATACAACGATGATCACCCCTTGAGCAGCCCCCCCCCCCACTCCCCGGTCAACCAAAACAAAAAAAGGCCTTTTCTTGTAATGAAATCTAGATGTAGAAATTATACCCTGGGTAACGATGTCATGCGGTAATGCTGACCTGAATTCAATAGGGCATCAAAACACCTAAGTATTTGGTGGTGCAATGTGAATGCCTCATAAAAGGAGGCATTTAAATAAAAATCTAAGAAAAAAATGTATAGTAACACCTTGTATATTATAAAAGTTCATTACTTCCTGACAATTATTTTATAAAATATAACCTATTAAAAAGCATTGAGCACAACATATAAGGAGAATATGAGAAAGCTAGAATCCCCTGTTTCTCTCCAGTTAATGAAAGAAGAAAAAGACAAACAAAGTGGTTCAAATTTCCCCATTTCTGCCCATTTAGGAAATAGAACAAATAAAGAAAGGGGGTGGATCCTCTATGCTCCTGCCCAGCTCAGGAAAGTAGAAGAAATAAGGAGTGGTGGAACCTCCGTATTCTTTCCCAATGTCAGAAAGAACTAATAAATACTGTCTATTAAAACTAGAGAATAAATTTATAAGGTGAGGCTATCTTGGTGTATGTGGCGCCCACCACACATATTTCCTAAGGCGCATGCCCCAGCAGACATGGCATCCCGTTTCAGTGATCCGGCAATGCCTTACTCGATCCATAAAGCTGTGGGTCTGAAACATCATGCCTGACTGGACCATTAGAGCAGCCTCATGACGAACATTGACACTTGCATGCAAACATCTTGAAAATTTACAATTTTACATACATATAAAATATTTTCCTTGAAAGATCGTCATGCAGCAAAAAAAATATCTGATATTCCGTTGCAGAATTTGATGTGCCTGAATTCTACTTTATGATTCTTTTCAGCATTAGTAAGAAGGTACTAATTTTGATGTTATAAGAAGTGTCTGATGTATGGTGATATGATCCAGGACTTGTTGGAAACTTGGAACAGCGGCATAAAATACTTTACCCATTCCCTTTTCCTTAGACAGCTCTTGCACAGAAAATACAAGCACCAACAGAAATTAGAACTACATGCATAAGTGATACAATTGACATATTTGTATATAGTCTTGTTAGAAAGTTTACATAATACTGAACTCTGAAAAATTGTTCGACTCTATAGGCAGATAAACATACATTCATTGTTGAATCACACACTTGATGAATAAATTCAAAATATTCAGTCAGACACAGAACTGTTAGCTGCACTTGAAATTACTATTAAGCATTAAAAATTTATAAATATAAGAAAGAGAGGCCTTTACAGATGCCATATGATTTTTCTTAAGAATCTCATAACATAATCAAAGAAATAATGGAGATAACATGACCTACCATTCGAGCACGAAATTCCGGAAACAATAATTTATTCTTCACCGCCAGATAGTTCCTATCCTGAGCAAAATGCCAAATGAAATATTAAGAAAAGTAAACAAGCAAAAAGGACATGCACTATATGTGACAGGTAATCAAAATTAATGATTTCTAATTCCCCAACCAAGCCCCACCAGAGCATAAGAAAAGGAGAGATAATATGACATGTACATAATTATGACTCATACAGGCTTTTTACAGCGGAAATACACCACAAATTCACAAGTTTGTTTTTACTTTGATAAAATGTAAATGTGTAAATTATGTTCTGTTATGTACCCAATTCAACACAAATCAAGGTGATACAAACCAGAGCATCTAAAATCTTTAGATAATATAATTAAGTTAGTAATCCACATCGTGGGAATGTCTTCGATTATTTTATTCATCAAGGTTTGGGGGAGAGAATGTTGTAGGGCAGAGATCATCCATTCAGAAACGAGCAGATTGATAGGCTGAGAATTGAGATCTTTATGATTTCTGCTTTTTCTTAATAAAAACCAATTTGATTTGTGGATGTACAATCAGATCAGACAATCATACAACTTACCTTGAGAATTTCTGATCCCATTGGTCATGGGTACAATAAAATCCACCTCGAGGGACAGGTTTGAAAGTGAGAGCACAGTATTCATAAGCTTTCTCCAGATGATTTTGAAATGAAGTGTTTGTAGCACTTCTAGGACATAAAGTGAGTCTGAAAGGCAGGAATGTGATATTGATATTTACAAAACACCAGTTCAACTTATTTTACTCTGGCACTTGTAAACCTCCGATTTATTAAGGGCCTTCCAGAATATTTCACATTTTGAAGCAAATCTATAAAGGAACCATCCTCAAAAAAATTTGCCCCAGACTTTTTTTTAACAGAAACAGATTATTATTTTTTTTGAAAAAGAGGTGGGCATCCTGCTTATATAGTGACAGTTAAATGTAAATAAATAAGGAAAATATTTTAATTGAATCAGCACATGCATCTGACTAAATACAGCATTGTATCAAACACATTTACAAATTACCTGCAGCACTTTGATCACAGATGCATAAGTTGAAGGCCTACCGATCCCAAGTTCTTCCAGTTTCTTAACCTTTAAAATTCAAAGGATGTAATTAAAGACCAAATCCAACAAAGACAGAAAAATAACTTGATGCAATATCAACAGCACGATCGCAAGAAAAAAAGAAGGAATTGCAAAAGAGAGTTCACCAGTGAGCCTTCAGAATATCGAACAGGAGGCTCAGTAGAGTGCTGCATGAGTTCAACCTTACCCAGATAAACCTGATCATTGACCTATAATGGCATACAGAGAGAGAAAAAAAGGATTAAAATCCAATAAGATAACTGAAAAGGAAGAATCACAGTATTTATGAACCTTGTGAATAAGATCAACTTGTCATTAAATTTTTAAAGACATAGGAAATATACAAATTCAAAGGCAAACATGGGACGAGAAGGAGAGAAAAAGGCGAAACAAAGGATAAGTAAAAGGAAACACCAAAGAGAATCAATCCCAACAAAAGCCCAGTGCCTAGAGCCCAGGCACTTGTCAAAATACAACACAGATTTCACCTCTAATCATATTTTTCAACACGCTGATTGGAGAATATACAGCATCCATTAGTTCCCCTGATCCCCTGTCCCTTTATTTGAAATTACAAACATTCAATCCCTATTTTATCAAGAAGGCACCAGGTAGATAAGGCTTTGATATCAGGCATTATAAAAACAATAATCCCCATTGGCCTCATTGCAGAGGAAAAATCAAAGTCTAATGGTTATTTAGGAAATAAAAGATAGCACACATCAGTATATCTAACATTAATATAAGGAATCATGAGCAAATGTATGCATGTATATATAATCATTTTAGAATTATAACCAATGAAATAAATCTGGTTTGGAAACTAATACTTTTGACAACTAAAAAATATAACTGTGGTTGTTAGTTACCCTCAAAGACGGAAGAACGCTATAAGCTTCCTCACAAGAATCCCCTTCACTGAAATCTGCAGCAATTAATGCAGTCTCCTCGTCCTGGAAGAATCATCGAATTTTTAAATAAGCTTGAAGCAAGCATTTTGGGAATATAGGCTACATTTCCTTTTTCAAGTCAATCACCCATGTCCCAAAAACATTGTTAAAGTAATCAACTAAGAAATCCATGCAGATACGAATCAATTAGACATCTTCGTTCTTCATGCAACACAGCAAGAAAAAAACCATGCAATTCAGTTAAAAGAATATGTGTGTGTGTTGAAGCTTTGGGATATCATGACAAGGAGGTATGAATTATTAGGGCTTTCATTTTGTTTGTTGGAGATTAGGCATTTACATACCCTCTATATAGGAGTCATTGTGATAAAATTTAAAATATGCAGTCTTTATACTTGGTAAAAGAGAGATCATATTCATTTTTAATTTTACCACGTTACAAATAATGAGCCAGAAAGCTCCACAATGTATCTTGTTAACAAACAACACAGATGTAATATTTAGTGAGATTTAGTGAGACTTCCGGAGACCCCTCTGGTTTGATGAAGATTTAGTGAGACTTCCGGCGGGCTGCCTACAGAGATTGGAAGGGAGGTTCACAGAAGTGGAAGTGAAGGCGGCAGTTTTCGGGTTGATGCAGATAAGGCTCCGGGCCCAGATGGCTTTGGGTTCGCTTCTTCCAAGACTTTTGGGATGTGGTGAGGGACGACCTGATGGAAATGTTCGAGGAGTTTTACCATTCGTCGACCGGAATTGGAAGCTTAAATTCTACGTTCTTGGGGCTTATCCCCAAGCGTGAGGGAGCAATTGAGATTGGAGAATTCAGACCCATTTGCCTCCTTAATGGGTGTTTCAAGATCATTATGAAAGTCCTGGCCAACCGTCTGAAGGAAGTCATAGGCTATCTGGTGGACGAGAATCAAACAGCTTTCATTCCGGGCCGCCAACTACAGGATGGCTTCATGGTGGTACAGGAGTGCATCTCGGCAGTACATCGTGCAGGAAGGAGGGGGGTGGTTATCAAACTTGACTTCGCTAAGACATATGACGTCAGTTGGGAGTTATTGTTGCATGTGATGAGTTGTCACGGTTTTGAGCCGAACTGGATTAGGATGGTAAAGTCTTGTATTGCAACGGCGAAGGCCTCAGTGCTCGTGAATGGCCAGCCTTGTGGATACTTCCACATTCATAAGGGCCTACGCCAAGGTGATCCTTTATCTCCACTGTTATTTGTAATTGTGGCAAATGTTTTTAGTAGGATGATGAGGATGGCAACGACGGATGGGCTGGGTCAAGGAGTTGCAATGTGACGACAGAGGAAACCCAATTTCACATGTACAATATGCGGATGACACCATCGTGTTGAGTGCGGCGGAGGATGATGCAATGAGAGGAGTGAAGTTCATTTGCAGATGCTTCGAATTTGTTTCAGGCCTTCAGGTAAATTTCCCCAAGAGTGCTATTTTGGGGATCAATGTGGAGGGGCCTCTTGATAGGTTCGCGAGAATACTCTCCTGTGGTGTCCAGAACTTCCCATGTCGTCACGTCGGTTTGCCTTTACATCTTGGGAGCCTTCATAGGGTGGATTGGGAACCATTGGTGGAAAGGTTTGAAAGAAGACTAGAGGGATGGAAGAGTAAGTTCCTCGGTATGGGTGGCAGGCAGTGCTTTCCAACCTGCCAATCTTCTTTCTTTCCATGTTCAAAATCCCAAAAGGGGTGCTTGGGAGTATTGAGAGGATAAGAAGGAGATTTTTTTGGTGTGGCGCAAAAGATCCTAGAAACAGAATTCATCAGGTGAAATGGGAGGTGGTAGGCTCAAGCAAAAGGCACGGGAGCACGGGCGTACTTGATTTGGAGGACATGAATAGAGCATTATTACTCAAATGGTTGTGGAGGTGGTGGTTGGAGCCTAGTTCAATGTGGCGTCAAGTGATCACAGATCGATACGGAGAAGCAGGGATGCCGGTGGGTCAATTCCCTCGGGGGCATGGGAGATTCTCACGGATATGGAAGGAGATTTTGCAGGGATAGGAGGTTTTCATGCCAGCACTACGATGGAGAATTGGATCGGGTCTGCTAGTCCGATTTTGGGATGATGTGTGGGTCAGCGAATCACCATTGAAAGAGCAATTCCCCTGCATTTTCCAGATAGCGAGGATATCAACGGGGGCGGTGAGGGAGTTTTGGCAAAGCCGTGATGGGACGGGGTATTGGGAGGTCCAGGTGAGACGTAATTTGAATGAGACAGAGAGGTGGACGCCTATCTCTCCCTCCTTGAATTGCTCCAGCCTCTGTCAGTTTCACCAGATAGGGTGGACAGCCCAGTGTGGGGTCCTACACCATCGGTGGGCTTCTCAGTCAAGAGTGCTTATGCATGGATTCAGAGGGACAAGCCGGAGACCTAGGAAACGGCGACCAAACACAATGAGATCTGGGGATGCAAAATACCCTTGAAAGTCAAGGTTTTTGTATGGATGGTGTATCTGCGCAAAGCCCGATGGGTAACAGGCATGGACACAACGTGCAGACTGTGTGGTTTAGAGGAGGAGACAGTTGAGCATTTGTTTATTGCATGCCCGATGGTCCGTCAAGTATGGGTCTGGTTGAGTCTGGCTATGGACTTGGTGGTGGATTTCGCAGATTTAGAGGGGATGTGGGAGGCCAGGAGGAGGTTGAGGAGGCAGGGAGATCGGTCCTTGCGGGCCAAAGTGACTCAATCGTATATCCCAACAGTTCTTTGGGCGGTGTGGTTGACTCGCAACGTTTACATTTTTAGGGGTCAGCCACCATACGCAGAGAACATATGGGAGCTGGCGATTTCTTTCATTCAGGAATGGGGCAGATGCTGTGGAGGGGCAGCTCAGGTAAGGGTCATGGTCGGTCAGGTTGAAATAGGATAAGATGGGGCATCTCTGGATGAGGATTGGGATTCTCTGGGGCTCTACGTGTAGTCACTTGTCTACCAGAGGAACGCAAGTATCTCGATCCTTGTCTGGGCTGTGGTTCTTTGGATGTATCCTTTTTTATTTTGCTTTTGCTTATGTAATCTCATTGGGCTTTTGCCTTTCTTAATACAAGGGTGATAGCCTACCGTTACAATCAAAAAAAAAAACACAGATGTAATATTATGTTCCCAAATATTCCTAAGCACAATGATATAATATAAAAACAACTCACCATGCTTCAGAATATTATGCAACACTATGGGCTTGGGCCGTTCAAAGCTAGCTTTGTGTATAAAATTGGGGTAGGTTGCCTACCATTTATCAAAAATGGCTAGTTTTGTGTGACCAGGACACGATTATCAGCAATGAATTTCACTTGTCATTTCCACATTCTATTTTAACATTATTGTTATTAGTATTTTTTTGGCACGGATACTTCCCTTTTTGCAGATAATGGATGGCTATTTTGAATTGAATAAAAAATTAGGCAGATCTCATCCAATTTCTTGATTTCATTTTGAAGTACTTTCTTATTATCATTTTTTAATATTGACATTGAGCCTTAAATTTACAGTAGTTTTATTTTGATATATCTTAGTATACTGCCCTAGGTACATTTGAAAAAACAATTGAAAAAACGGCAAAAAAGCAAAAACAGCCCTAGGTACATTTGAAAAAACAATCGAGTGTGCAACTGAAGATAGATATACCTTAGAAACTGCTTGGTGTCCAAGAAAACTAACTTTTGAACTAGTAGATTGAAAAACTATTAGTGTGCAATTGAAGATAGATATACCTTAGAAACTGCTTGGTGTCCAAGAAAACCAATCTTTGAACTAGTAGATTGAAAAACTATGTCCCCTGCAAGATTTCCAATATCAACTTGTACCTAGCTTGTAAAAACAGCAAAAAAGCAATATACAAAATAAGTGAAAGAAATATAAGAAGTAATTACCAAAAAAATGTAAGCGAGTCACAAACTCTAATAATTATGGAACAAATGCCAAGCAAAAAGAACAGATGCAAGCAGTAGTTGAAAACTATGAAATGCATGCAGTAGCTTTATTTTATTTTGTTTTATTTTCACTACCACCAAAAATCATTTCTTATCAAGAAAGAAATGGTGTACAGTTCCAGAAAGAAAGAAAAAGGTGAAAAAAGAAACTGGGCCTACACAAGTAGATGAGCAATCTACTATTTATTCTCTACATATACCATATACTCCCATACAACCCAAGCAACAGAAAACACTGCAACAGAAGTTTGGCTCTTGGGAGTCCCTCCTCATGTAATCTGCAATTGTCCTCAGCACCACAGACCAAATGCACGCAGTAGTTGAAGACAATGAAACCCCATTATAGAGGGTCAGAGCTGTGTTAGACACTGCATGTACATCACGTTTGACACCAGTACACTTGCCCCTAACACATTATAGTATCAAGTGTTATGTTTCCTTGACCACTGCTCTGTACACATTAAATGCAGAGGGTATGTTTGCCTTGGGGTGTCTTTTGTTTTGAGTCATTTTTTTTTTATAAATTGAAGGTGGTTTATGCTGTAGGGAACATTCCTCTTGTTCCCTTATGGTTATTTTTTGAGCTCTTTCCGTCAATGCTTCTATGTAATCCCTGGTAGTCTCCAGTTCTATACCATTGGTACATGATCATCCTCTTCCAAAAAAAAGGGAATATTGGAGTGCAATGTCAGACATGCCCGCATCTAATACTGACACCCATATCAATGTCAGTGGTACACCGGTTGAAGATTTATCCAGAGACTAACTGGTGTTTAGATTCTTTAGAATGACAGTGTGGTCAGAAGGGTGTGTAAAAAATATAGTTAAGGAACAAAGAAGTATGATTTCACAGAAACCGATATGAGTTACTAGAATAATAGACAAAAATCACAGAACATTAATTTTGTGCATCAGATAATTTTTTGATTAACTCATTTATGTAGAACATGAAAATTCCTGGAATCATGGGTAGTTGCTGATTTTACTTTTTCTTGATGAAAGGTGAGCAGCAAACATAATTCAAATAAATATTACAGGTGCATGTTTGTTACAGACATGATATTATAATATAGGAGGTGATATCAAAAGAAGTGATACACAGAGCAGAGCATTATCATTCGGATAATGCTATAATGGACTTTATTAACTGAACTTCAAATGGTTAATTCATGTCATAAACTCATATAGTCCTACAAAATTTTCCATATAAGTGATAGCATGAGAAAGTTGCAGCATCAATTTCAAAAAAAAGATCAATTATCTGCGACTGAAATCTCCAAGTCCCTGAGAAATTCAAATGCATCAATTTTAGAGGGTCATTTCATCTTTATTCCAGAAAAGTGAAATATGTAACTTATTAGATCATTACAATGTGAAGAACGAGCAACGTGAAGCATGACTGGGATCATCGCATACCTAATCCAGAAGGGACACGGATACAGGACAGATATGACACGACATAGACAGTGACAGAAAATTTTGAAAACTTGACAGATACGGCAAGGACACAGAATTAAATAGATAATATACTATACATATTTCTTCTTCCTCTCTTCTCCCACTTCTACCTCTTCTTCCCTAATATATTCTTCTCCTTTTATTCTCTTACCTGTCCTGCATCATATATTCATTCATATATCGGAACCTCGTCACACCATTAAACCATCAACTTATTGAATTTTCTTCCCTTCTTTTCCCGCGCGCGGGGGGGGGGGGGGGGGGGGATGGATTGTATTAAATCTTCCAAAATTTAAAACAACAGAGACAAGGGATCTCCAAGCATTTAAATGATCTAACACAAAGTTAAACAAGGATAGGCCCCCCTCAAAGGCCTCGCCATCCCCACCCTCCCACAAAACATCGTCTCACCTTGACCCATGTCTGAAGGGATGACACTATACAAGCCCAAATGTTTTCCATGTAGGCCATCTTCCCTTTGAATACTGCTCATTGCCCGTTATGGAAATTCCTTAATCGAAATGTTATTGGAAATAAGGAAAAATAAGAAAAATCTGGCAGTAAAGAAATACAAGGGAACAATTAAAAAAAACTGGCAGTAAGAAGTATTGCAAACCCAATGTTTTGCATAGAATTGAACTACCAAATGCACTGAAGACATTATAAGACTAAAATTATCCATAGCACACTAAATAATAGTGAAAGAAGCTATTATGACAGACCATATCGGTTATTGATGACTCCATTTGGCTTGCCATCGTTCGAGACCATATAAGTGTGTACAGCTTCAGACAATCATTATCAAGGACTCCAACTAACATAGCTGCAAGAGGATGAGTATGATGAAGTTGACTTATTTGCAATATGAATCACTTGACAGGTACAATATGAAATCCTGACTAATAATAGACGAAAATTTTAAAATTAAGAAATATAATATTTCAGAGAATGCATTTGAAAAAAAAGAAAAAAGAATGCAACATGTAATGAGGTGGTGCATGCAATTATAATAGGGAAATATTACATGGCAATCTTCTTATATTGGTGGGCCTGATAGCTTCATAGGACTCTTGAGAATTCGCCACCTTCTGAAAGTCGGTACGAGGACATTTCAGTGCATATTGCATGCCGTACCTGTGGAGTTATCAAAAATCCAAAAGCAAGAAGATTTTATTAGATCCTCAAAATAAACTTTTTTATCCATAAATCTTTTAGATGATAAACTTAAGTGCACCACCAAAAAAGATGCTACAAAAAAATGACTGACATCAGGAAGAAGCAGTTTCCTTTTAGTCTGGTCATCTGGTGTAATTTCACAAACACTGGTCATTGTCTATCAGAAGTTTGGGAAACAATGTAAATAACACCATATAGTAAGACAGGATTTTTAAATCATCAGGTCAACAATAGGATGACATAAATCTTGCAGCAAGCTCATTCCAAGAATCCATAGAATCAATTCAAACATCAATTGACAATGATATTTGAGAAGTAACTAGTTTTACACTTACATGTATAGGTAAAGAACAAAAGATAAAAGATCTAAACTTGGAACAAAATGTGGAATGTAAAGAAATATACCCAAAAGGGCACAACGATAACCAATATATAGTTACAAGATGTTTTACTCCAAGAGAAGACTACGATATAGTGATATACAAACTAGATATAGTACAAATAAGTGAGAACAGCATACAAAAGCTACTCATAGTGCCAAGCCAAAAGTGAAAGAGCATACATGTCATAGATGGCATACCTTTCTGAAACGAAGGACAGGATATCATGTGCAGCTTCTTTAGAGACCTTATAAAGATAGAGATGTTGTTAGACTCGGAATAAGATCGTTCACTTAGAGACACAAAGTGAAAAATTGCTGGCCAATAATACAGTAAAGGTCCCTGCCATCATGGCCCTGTGGTATGTAAGCCTTACCTCCCAAGATACAAAAGGAGAGCGAGGTATCTGGAAAAAAAATTATTTGAAAGGCCGCTAGCGCAAATATCTCGGCGTATCATTGATGGAATTCAAATCTTCAGGTGGTCGATGGTTACATTGAGTTTGACTGTCTAAAACCAGTCAATTCCCCCTACTAACCATCCCCGAATCTAGGAGATTGTTAGAATTGTGTCTAACCATTAGGTTCAATAGTCTAGTCCTATCCCTTAAAATTCCTATACGGGCCATCGACATATGCTCTCCTCTCATTTCCAAATCTATATAATCCCAAGTCAGTTTGCTGCTTTCATTCCTACAACAAACATTCCATAAACCATGTTTCCAGATTCTTATCTCCCTCTTTCTTTTCCACCCTGAAGTTTTTCAGTGATTGAAGATACTCTCTGAGGTGATCAGTACTGGCCTTGCAAATCGCGAATGGAGCCTTCAGGCCCTGCACATGTCATTTTTATGTTCATCTTATAAATATTTGATAATTTGTTTTGTCCAATGTCATTATAAAAAGCCTTATTCTCCAAATGATAATTGCTTCAATTCCATAGATTCATACAACACTTGTTCTTCTGCATTTTGGCCATGCAGTCATTGCATGATCAAGATTCAAAAATAGGGAAAAAAAATGCAAGATGCACTTACAATAGAGTCTATGAGGACAAAGAACAGACCCGTCAGGAATATCTTGCCGAATCCTAAAATAGAAATCAGAGGTAACATTCATAGCCAGCTTCCTTTAATGAACATCAGAAACTTTCAGCTTCAAGTGACTGCTTAATGGACTCGACACTTGCAATGAACAATTTCTGAAAACCCTAAAAACTACTTTACAAGAACCTCTCCAAAACGTTCGCAGCCCAAATGTTTACAAAATTATTATACTACAATTTCCAAATCACATGCTAGGCAGGAATAATGTCATCACAACAAATGGCCAACCAAAAATATAGGACATGAAAAAGAAAAAGGACATCTAAAAAAATGGCATCACACATAACAGAAATACCTACATGCGGTCTGTCAGTTCGCATGTATGTGATCAGCCCTGTTGCCTCATTCTCTGATAGCTTGACTCCCTCGTAAAGTTTTTGGGCCAGCTGCATCAGAGTAATCAATAAATTCATCATGGAAATGCCCAGAAAAATAACTCAAATAAGCAAAAAAAAAAAAAGGGAAAAAGCAACATAAATATCTTTTAATGATTATACTTAAAGAAACGAATAAAATCCAGCCAACTGCACTTTTCATCCGTTGCAATACTAAAAAATACAAAAAAACTACAAGCATCAACAATAGCTTTTCAAAAATACCCAAATACAATTAGAAGTCCATAATAATGATCAGTATCATCATCAGTTGTGCTTTCAACGATTCAACTTAGGTTTTGAACACTAATCCACCAATAATTATTACAAGTGAATAAATTTTAAAACATTGGAATCATAGCTGTTTTGCCAGTCTGGGTAAGCATTATAAAATATTGATCACACACAAATTTTAGCACAAGCGCATAACTTACAAACTTCTTTCAAATTGAATATTACAAATTTGGTGTTTTCTAAATGAAATATAAAGGAATAAACAAAAAACTTGAACATAATTCCCATGAAACTTGTCAGATTTATACGGCTCCTTCATTGTAGATATTTTCATACTATATAGCACTAACCACATAAATACCTACTTCAGCGATAAATAAATTCCCCGACTGCATCAGCCAAGATATTACATGAAGCATAATAAATGCTGATGAGAACTCATATCATGAAAGGCAAATCATGTTATGCAGAATTTATTATCCAAAAGCAAAGGATTTGAGCTCAATCCAGCGTCTAGTTTTTATCCACCTCCTTCCTTCTATTTTTATCTGTACTTCTGCTGCTTGCTATACTTTTTCTTTCCTATGTCCTAGCCCTTATAGGACACCAATGTATTTCTCTTTTTTTTTTAAATGATGCATCCATTAATCCATCTTTTAAAACTATGTTGATTTGTAATCATCAATGGATGCATTATTTTTTTGTCCAAGTCCATGCGCTCGCTTACGTGGGCGCATATCCCTATGCAGCCCACATATCCGCATCGCCTGATGCGGTTTGGTCAGTAGACCAAACCTCATATACAGCTGCATAAGGCGCACATCTAAACATTGATACATGGTGGTACCTGCTCCTACCAATTTTTCAAAAACAAAAATAGCAAGATGCATTATAATTATGTTTTGGACTTGGGTCAATGCAGTGTTGGGGCTTCTTAAGACATACAATAACATTCTTAATTTAATTAGCATATCCTCTACCTGTGAAACTAGTATCTGGACTGAATGACTTAAATTTAAAGCTTTTATGACAATCACAGATAAGAAGCCTATTACACGCTTACATTTAGCTCATATAAGACACACTTAGGGAAGACGGAGAAAAGAAGAAATTGGATAAGCTGCACATCCATAAGTAAGTGGAATCCGCATGCAAGAACAAAAAAATGCAAGATTTTGAGAGCTAAGCTCCTTTTACCAGTCTTAAAAGTGGCCCATCGACTACTACGAATCAAAACTACTAAACATGAGAGGAAAGAATCATAAAAATATCACTATGGAAAAAATCAATGACAAACTTCCTGATCAAAGGCATGCATGTAAGGTAAAATGGATAAAGGTAAGAAGAAAGGATTCATTGAACAAGAAGATTGAGGAGAGTATGACTGACCGACATCGTCTGTGCTACAGTAAAATGCAATCTGCTTCCCGCATCCTGCTGAAGCGTTGATGTTATATAAGGCAAAGGCGGGCAACTCTTAGATTGGTTTGTACAAGTGTCTATTACTCGGAATTCCGATAGAGAAATCCTCTGTTTAACAGCCTCCGCCTCTGCGGATGAGCCTATAGAGAGTTTCTCTAATTTCTTCGGATTGAGATGCATCAATTTTGAAGAGAATGGATTTTCCTTTATTGAAGAAACTGCTTCTTTCTGAAACTCCACATTGACAGTCCAGTATCCTTCTGGCTTGAACCTATCAATTTCCATCTCCCTCTCACATACAAGTGCCAAAGCCACAGACTGCACTCGCCCGGCCATCTGACAACCAGGTAATTTCTGCCATAGCAGAGGTGAAATTTTGAATCCAATTAAATATTCAAGAGCCCGCCGAGCAAGGTGAGCATTGACCAAGTTCGCATCAATATCTCTAGGATTCATCAGAGCATTTTTTATGCTTGTCTCGGTTATCTCATGAAAGACTACCCTTGCTATGGTAATATTGTCAAGTAAGGAATCTTGATGTCGCAACATCTCAGTAATGTGCCAAGCAATTGCTTCTCCTTCACGATCAGGATCAGATGCAAGGATAAGATTTTCTGCTCTGAGGAAAACAGAGCAAATTGAAACAGACAATAACATTCAAATGCAACATTCAAAGAAAATATAAACGGGCATAAAATTTTAACATATAATATCCATTGGAAATAACCAAAAAGGAGGAATCCAACATAAACATCTTCGTACACAAAATCACAATGCAAGGATTATCTAAATCACCCATTGGTTATGCAAGTCACACTAAAGCATCATCAGAATAGAAGCTTGATTCCCATAAATATACTAAAGTTGATGCCAAAAAAGGTACTAACATTTGAGACTTAAACAAGCAAATAGTATCCAATCAATATACAGCAGTAATAACTGAATCATAGAACACTACTCCACACAGAAAACATACAAAATACAATGCCAGTTTCTGTTATTCCGAAAAATAGAGGCGATCAAACATACCCATTCAGAGCAACCATAATGCTTTTAAGAGGAGTCCAGGCAGAGGATGGAACCTCCCAGACCATACTGAAGTCATCGTCTGGACGCACGGATCCTGACCTCGCCGCCAAGTCCCGAACGTGGCCATAACTGGGCAGCACTTCGAACATATCACCAAGGTAACCTTGAATGAGTTGTGCCTTTGTGAGGGACTCCACAACCACCACAGATTTTCCCAAGGGAGGATAAGAGGCATCAATTTCTTTTTCATATCCTTGGTTCCACCTTCAACTGGCAAAACAGGTCTCCTGATCTCATTTCTCTGTAATAATGCATTAGATGTGTGAGGCTTCTTCGCCTGTGAAGCAGTCCCAGACCCCTTGGTCTCAGCAGTGACTAAGGACATGCTTTTTCTGAAATTTTTCTTCTTTTGTTTTTTACTTTTTAGACTCTGATTACGTGTATCAGAATCTTTGGCAATTTGAGTCTTCATATCTTTGCTATTGGTGGTAGCCATTTTTCCAGAATGGCTAATAATCTCACCCCGGTTCTCATCCTTTTGAACCTTGATGTTCTTGCTAACTGATTTACTTGTAATTGCAGCATCCGTTTTATGACTGGCCAATGCCTTCCCTCGGGCTTTCAATCTCTTCTTGTTGGTCTTCACCTTGACTGATGAAGCACTGGTCGTGCAAGGTCCACTCGACCGTGAAGCAGTGATAGAATCCTCAATCTCAGCAGTGACTGAAGAGGTAGTTCCACTGGAAGGTTTTCCTTCCACTTCCTTACCTGTAGACAACCGCTTCTTCTTAATTGATCTCTTGGCAGGTCGTGTCTTCTTATTCTTGATTTTGCCTAATTGATCTCCACTTTTTACTTCACAGCCTTCATGCTTTTTGAGATGTGCAGAATCCATTTTTCCTATATCAGGCTGTGCTTCCACAAACTGTTCAAGTGATGCTTTGGTGGTTTGGGCATTCTTACCTTTGCTCATAGCCAAACGTGTTCCACCTGACCCGCAAACAACATCACATCCACTTTTAAGTTCTTGTCCCCCACGCCCTTTGGGGTCTGTAGAATCCACATTTCTTATTGTCAGTTTTCTCATTTTGGCAGCACCCCTTTTACGAGCAGTAACCTCAATCTCCGGGAAGGATCAGACTTTTGCTTCTTTACTGTGCTACTAAGAAAACTATCTCCTGTCAATGGTTTTGCTCCCGTGAAACAGTCCACCAACGCTGTAACTGGGTCTTCTCACTAGCACCCTTATCTGCAACTGGAATATAATTTCCCTTTTTAGAATTACATTCTTATAGTCAGTTTTCTCATTTTTGCAGCACCCCTTTTACGAGCAGCTGCTGATCTCAATCTCCAGGAAGGATCGGACTTTCGAATCTTTACTGTGCTGCTAAGAACATTATATCCTGTCAATGATTTTGCTCCCGTGAAACAATCCACCAATGCTGCGACGTGTTGGTTCTTCTCGCTAGCACCCTTATCTGCAACCTCCTTGCCCGTCTGGAATATAATTTCACCTCCCTTTTTAGATTCTTGACTAATCACTTTGGATTCTGCAGAAACCGCATTTTGGATAACTGACCTACCTCTATCAGCACCACCCTTTTTACGAGCACCATATCTCCTCTTTTTCTTCAAAGAACCACTCTTTTGTGTCCCCACAACCCCACTTGATCCTTCTTCAAAATGAGGATATGCTCCAACCTTCGACGAAAACAACCTCCTCTGAAAAATTTCACGAGGCTGTGGGTGGAATCCAAGATTGTTTCCAGCTCCAAGTTTTGCAGGAAAATGAACAAAGATCCGATGTCCACACCCACCAACAGGACTAACATAGCTATCCCGTACTGTCCTAAGTCCAAACTGGACGAGCTTTCCATAGTACCCTCCTCCTTTGGATGATGCCGAATATGATAGACTACACCCTGTGAAATTCAGTACAGTCCTATACTGAATCTGTCAATAAAAAAACACAAAAGTTACAAAACTCATTTGGAAGTTTATGAATCAATATAAAACCCCATCCAAATGACCATTTTCAATAATGCGTGTATTAAATCTAAACCGATACACTCTTCTTTTTCATAATTGATTAAACTTCGAAAGTATGAACGAAGACGGTAAAAATCATGACTTTGTAGCTCATTGAAGCAGAGTTTGAAAATTATAAAAAAAAAATTTTAAAAAGTGAGAGTGAGAGTGGGAGTGGGAGTGGGAAAGGGAAGGGGAAGGGGAGGGACTCACCATGTTTGGAAAGCGAGAGAGCATAGAAGGGAACAACCTGCGGAGGCGAAGCGCCATTGAAGCCAACACAACCAGCTTTTCATCGACAAAAGCATCTAAAATCCAAATGCACACAATGAAGTCAGTAACTTTAACAACACACCCCCAACAAAACATAAAAGAACATCTTATGAAGCATCGATTGATGGAAAAAGAAGTTGATTTTTCGTACTTGGAGGTTTTTAGGGTTTCTCTCCCTATCATAATTTGAATTTTCTAGATTTCTTTCCTCCGTTTTTTGTTGGACAGGGGGAACCGAGGGGAGGAGGGTTTTAGGGTTTTTGAGGGGGTTTAATGGAAGCGGAAGCTCGGAGAGAGTGGAATTTTTCATTGACCAGAAAGCCCTCGTGTCTTTGGATTTTGGGCTAGAGGGTTACAGAAACAGTTGCAATCTCAACCCTCACGCGGGGTTTATTGGACTGTAAATAAATAAATAAATTGTTGTAAACTATGTAAAATACATACACATAAATATACATAGAATATAAACAAAACACACAAGATATATAGAGAAGAGAGATTTCGAGAGATTTCTTATTCTTTACTTGTTGGATATAGAATACATGAGAGACCCCTCTATTTATAGGGTGCATGGAGGTATCCCAAAGGTGAGGAGTTACAAATTGAAAGAGGTGAGGGATAGATAGTGGGGTGATTAATAGTGGGGGTTATGAAGTTGAAGAGTGGAGGAAGTTATGGCAGGAGGAGTGGTGGGTATCCACTATATTCACAACACTCCCCCTTGGATGACCATCACGCTAAGATAATTGTCTCATTAAAACCTTCCTTGAAAAACCCAGTGAAAAAAAACCAAAGCGAAGGAAAAAAGAGTACAATATATTTTATCTTAGATTGGTGTATGCGTTTTAACACTGCCTCGTTAAAACCTTGCCATGAAAACTCAATAGAACAAAACCTAGACAAAGGAAAAATAGTACAGCACGCAAATGTCATTTAAAAATATACTCCCCCTCATAATGATAATGCCAAAAAGATTAGTTACAAATTGATTGCATCCGATGCTGTACACCACCTTTTTGAATGTTGACATGGGCATGCTTTAGTGAACAAATCGGTGAGAATGTCCTTCCACTGAATTTGTCGAACATCGATTTCACATTTACAAGCTTCACAATTATTAGAAGATGTGGCTACCAACAACCTGTAAAATAAAACTCCAAGAGATTGTTGTAGCACCACATGTAAATACATAACATGTTTATGAGGATCTGAAAAAATATCTTAAATATGCACATAATATTCTTTCAACAAGAGACCACTTGTGGAATTCTTTGAGTAGAATAAACCAACATATGTTATTCCATGAATATAACAGAAAATGTTTTAACATAATGTCAGTGTATTCAAATTGGTGAAAATTTAAATCTGACCCATAAATTAAACTAAAAATACAACGTCGGGTTTAGTACACTGTATTAAATATAATAAATCATCAACTGCAATAAGATATGGTGCTTCAGGACCAAGAAGATTTTCAATATCCTCTTTCAGATGAAAATGGTCCTTCTTTGGGTCAAGTGACATAACTATCATATGAGTACTTAATGGATAATATTTGTCCATATTAAAGTGCTTCACGAATTTTTCAATATATATTGTTTGATGGACAAGTATCTCACTTGGGCTTCACTCGATCTGCAGGCCGAGACAATATTTAGCTTTCCTAAGGTCTTTCACTTTGAATTCATTTATAAGATATTCTTCAATTTTATTGAACTCTTAAGGAATTTCAATTGAATTTATGTTATCAACATAAATTGTCAGAATAGTAAATCCCTTACTGGATGTATTTATAAGGACACACGAGCAAATGAGATTGTTTTCATATTATGCTATTATCAAATATTCACTAAGACGATTGTACCTACTGCGTTAAGCTGTACATGAACGTCTTAACTTTATTGAGGACATACTCTTTAATTTTGCTTTAGGCAATTTATATCCTTCATGGAACGTTATTGTATCCATGACTTATGAGTATGTTTCTTCGTAGTCAAATCCCAAGTTTCTGCAGGAAACCTTGTGCCTTATATCTAGTAATTTTATTTTCTCATTTCGTTTTCTAACAAACACACATTTGTAACCTTCAGGGTTAACATCTTTTGGGGTATGTGTAACGACCCATACCCTCTTATGCCGGTTTATGCTAATATTTATGTGTTTGGATTGTAGTGGAGGATAATTTTATGCTCTTGGGCTTTCGGTGTTTATTCTCCCTGAAGTCATGTATTTGGTTTAATTTTTTAAAAGCACTTTCGAAGCATATTTGGGATTCACGCTCAACATATGAAGTCTTCATTTTTTTGTTATCTTTCATGTAAAATTAGTTTGGTGTTATTTGGAGCTGTATTGGAAAAGTTATGGTTATTTTACCATTTCTGCTCTTAAAAAAAGAAATCGCGAGGTCTTCTGTTCGTCGTTATTTTAAATATAGTTGGGAACTTCTTCTGATCTTGGCTTAAACATAGAAGTTATAGATATTTTCGTCAGCTTTCCAACAGAAGTTGTATCACCTGAAGTGGACTATCCTACAAGAAGTTATGGCGGTTTGAGTCGAGGCTGCGCATAATTCTAAGGGAGGGCATTTTGGTAATTTCTTGGAATTCTTAATTTCATTTAATGGGTTACTCGGTGGAGAGTGTGGGTTATATATGGTGAGAGAGAGAGTCCGAGACTCATTTCAAAGGGGAAATGGAAGGGGAAAATCAAGAAAAAATTGGAAAAAGCTTCGTCGAGTATTTTTCGAGATACACTGGGTAAAGATTCTTGTTCTTTTCATTGTTATTCTTCGTATAGGTTGTTTTATTTCAGTTTTGAATCAAATTTGTGATTTGGGGCTAGAATATGATTATGTTTTTGGGGTTGGATAAATAGGTATCTGATGGTTGATTTTACAGTATCATTTTAGAGTTTGTAGTGGGGATGTCATTTTTGTCTTGGTGGATTTGGGAATAGTTTGATTAATAGGGTTATATTTTAGTATCTGATGGAGGTTATAATTTTATCAGTGAATCCGTGTCTGCGTGATTTAGGAGCTGGGTTAGGGTGAGTCCAGCTTGGATTGTGAATTGTGAGGTAAGTAACCCGATCGACTTTGTTTGTTCATTCCATTCCACGTTGTATTATTGTAAGTAACCCGATTGACTTTGCTTGTTCATTCCATTCCACGTTGTATTATTGTAAGTGACCTGATCGATATTTGTTTATTCATTCCATTCCACGTTGTATTATTGTAAGTAACCTGATCGATCAATATTTGCTTGTTTCGTTCCATTCCATTATCTGATCAATTCCGTTCCGCGTGGTATTATTGATTCGACATTACTCATTCCATTCCACCTCACATTTTATTGTTGTTGAAGCTATTCAATTGTATTTGATAATCTAGATGATTTCGATTGTGAGTACTGCATTTAAATGGTCTATTATTGAGACGTATTCCTTCATTGTTGTTAGACTGTGCTTCTATATTACCTCTTGTGTACTTGGAGTTGGATGACCATAGACCTTACAGTGAGGGTTGAGGTTTGCCTCCCTAGCGCGCATAAGTACGTACGGTCCAACGAGAGGGACTTGAGAATACCCTGCCGTGCCTGGACGTTCCGAGAGCCAGGTAGTGAATCCGCAGTGGACGTTCCGAAGGCCACACGCGAGGTATGTGGATATCTTGGAAATAGGGGCCAAGATGGTGGGGTCGTGCAGATGATCAATCCTACGCTTTAGACATTTGGGGGCCAGAATTGTGATTCCCTTATCATTCTTGTAGCATTGTGACATTTCCAGGGTCATCAGTGATTTAATTAACATCATTTTGATCGATGAGTAATTTCAGAGTACTTGCTTTCAGTCCAATTGTGATACATCTTGATGATATTCATTGGCTTTATCAGTTGTGAGGGGTCAGTTTGAGCTATTCATTCCTATGTTTATATATCAGCGATGTTATTGTTCTCCGCTGATGCTTATACAGTAATTCCATTTGTCATTATACTTTGACCTGGTGTTTATTGAGATTACTGAGCTTGACTTTGGATGTCATTCTTGTTGTCCTTGTGCGTGGAATGTCTGGGTTACTTACTGAGCATCTTTCGCTCATTTCATTCTATTTTCTCTTATTTTACAGAGTAGAGGCGGGGTTGGTGGACGCTGGCTTAGTCTTCTTTTGGTGCCACGTCCAGCTGGTGATAGGTATATATAGATGTGTATAGTTTGATGTTTTGGATCTGTATATGATTATTTTTGGTAGAGATTGGTCTAGCAAACTATGCCTATGTTAAATGCTATATATATATGGATGACTGTATATGAGGTGTGTTAGATGCTCTATTGACTGCTTAAACTTTCCTGGGTGTGTTGTGATATAGGTGATTATACATATCTTGTTGATTATCTGTTATCCCAGGGTTGTTATCATATGTGATTATATAGGGTGGACATTTCGATGTTTTGTTTTAGAAAAAAAAAATTATGGTGGGTTTTTAGGCACGTAACGCGCTCATGTCGGCGTTTTGGGACACGGGCCGCCACAGTATGTATTATAGGTTCAAATACACTACACTTTTCAAGAAAATTCAATTCTACTTGAATAACATTTTTCCACTTTGTCATATTATTTATTTGTCGACATTTATTTATGCTGTGTGGTTCATTGTAATCATCGCCCTTTGAAATTTCAGAAGTTACTTTGTATGATAAATATGTCATCGATGATTATTTATTTACGATTTCACATTTCTCTTATATGCATATAAAATATAGAGATCTCAATATAATTAGCTATTTTTTTACTCTTCAAGAGTTTGTATAGTCACTTCTGGAACTCGTTTCTCTTCAGGGACATTATACTCTTCTGGAGTTTTAGAGAAAATAGATCTATTGTTCATAATCTCTTCTGGAGCATTATGTATAACTTCTTCTTGAGCATTATTAGAGCATGATTTTTCATTTGATCTCCACTTCTGGGGAGCTGAATGTTTTGAACCTATTGATCTATCACGCTTCTGGCGTGCATTAGGAATTTGATTTTCACGTTGAGTGGTGCGTGAGTCTAGATGAGACAAAATGGATGAATTCCATGATAATTCTCGTCGTTCTTTAGGATCATATCGTACTTCAGGTATATTCTTCCCTCCCCCTAACGACGAGAATATTGTCTCATTAAAATGACAATCCGTAAATCATGCGGTAAAAACTATCATCGAGCAAAAGAATCTTCTGATTCTTTAGTATATGCCCAAATGAATAGTTCAACACATTATCCTATACCATGAATATCCGAGATGGTTATGCCAAATCATAAAGATCATAGAGCTTCTGGTTCATATGAGTAATTATGAATATATATATTATAACCCTTAGGAGAGAGCATAAAGCTTTTCTAATGTATGCTTCTAGCATGAGACATTATTAATGTATAGATATTCCATAATTTTATAATGGCATATATTGATATATGTATCTTTATTAGACTTCTTCTGGATCTACATGATACAATGTATCGTTGATACAAAATTTTATATCTTTTGATAATATGATATCTGCTCTTCTGGAGCCTTCGATCAAGTTTGTAATACAAAAAATAATATTATCATTTGCATTAATTAATGTTAAATTAAAAAATAAGATAAATATGAAAGTGCATTTCATGCAATAAAGAAAAATAAAGACGTAAATATAAAATTGAAGTACAATGATAAATATCTAATCATATATGAAATACATGACCAATAAAGAGTTTACGCCTACTTCAGGTACACAACCAATTTAAATATTTGGACGTACTTCAAGTACGTGACCAAAATTATGTTATAAAAAAAAATTTCTTTTTCATTCAATAGCATTCCACTTCTGGTGGTTTCAAATAACCTGTCATCTCTACGATGATTGTGCTTATATAAACTATGAAATAACCATTAACCATATCCATTGCTCAAAATAAAATAAAATGCATTTGCTTCAGGCAACGATGTTGAGTCAATAGATTGGGTTTCATGATTTTTTTATATATATATTATTATCAAAGCTCATTGTTCAGTAATGAGAAGATATGAAATTTGATAATAATATTTTTGCTTTCGATATTACTACTACTGGAGCATCTTTGAGGCATAATGGTCGGTGGACCTTTCACAATGAGATGTTAATATTTAAATCCTCTTTATTATGATAGTAAAAACTAATCACAATTTGTACATGTTCCTACTGGGATACATGTATCTTTTTTTTATGATCTTTCAAAGACTTATAAAATTTTCATAGCTTTTGTATATTCCTACAGACCCAAGTAGCCACTAATTTTATATAATCCTTCAGGGGTAATAAAATTGTATGTAGTATTTCAATTATAAAATAAAATAAAATTTTATATACTCCTTCAGGGATTCATATAATCATAATTTTTATACAGTCCTTCAGGGATAAAATAAAATAAATAAAATTTGGTATGGTCCTACCGGGACATATTATTCATAACTTTTGTGTGGTCCTTCGGGGATCCATGTAAACAATTTTTTTTTCATTTGAACCTTCAAGGATCTCAAAAATATATCATATAACTTTTGTTTGGTCCTATAGGGACACGAACAATAATGATTTGTGTATATATATCCTTCAGGGATAAAAATTATACGGTCCTTAAGAGACACATTCTAATTATATCTTTCATATGATCCTTCAATGATTCATGTAATAATTTTGTTTGTAATCCTTCAAGGATAAAATAAAATAAAATTTGCATGGTCCTACCAGGACACATTATTCGTAACTTTTGCGTGGTCCTTCGGGGATCCATATAAACATAATATTTGTATGCTCCTATAATATAATATAATGACTTTTATTTGGTCCTTCAGGGACTAATATAATCATAATTTTACATGATCCTTCAGAAATCTATGTACATAATTTTCATTGTTCTACAAGGACACATAATTTATGATATCAATGTATATATAAAAGAGAGTTATAATAAATAACTATATAAAAATGATAATTTTATATGATGTCCCGAATGCGAAGGACAACAATATAAAAATGGTAATTAATCACCCAACTCTTGAAAACTATGTCAATAATGCTCCCACAGGTCATCAACAACATGTTTGTAATAGCATTAAAATAAAGGCAATAAGAAATGATGGGTGTTCCCAGACCCATCAAATCCATCATCCTCCAGAAATAAATTGTTACTGTATATATGAAATGACATCATGTTTTAATAAATATAGATTATTTCCTCGTCAATATGACGTGGATGAAAATATTGTTTATTTCCAACAATCACAACGAAAGAAGAAAAAAAAAACTTCCCCAGAGTAAGTAATTTCACGCCTTTTTTTTAATCATAAAAAAAGTAGGAAGCCATAATACTCACCAATATGATTTTTGTATAGTCCTTCATGGACAAAATAAAATAAAATTCTGTATGATCCTTCAGGGATACAATATAATCATAGTCCTTCAGAGACATAATTTTCTGAATCCAGAAAAGTCAATCTAAAATAAAAACCTTAAATATCATGGATGTCAATTAGAACCTCCTTTTTATTTAATTATATAACCAATGAAAATAGATGGTTATCCCGAATTTGTATCCTAGAAGATCATATTCAATTCATGCATCCAATTTGAATTTATGCATGCACTAAAGACAAAATAAAACACATGCATATATGAAATGACAGCTATATAATAAAATGCATGAATTATTGGGTTTGATTACAAATCATGGATCCATGCGCATATTAATCACGAAGATGAGATTACATAGCCAAAATATTTTTTTTAATACTATGCTATAGAATATGCATAAAGAAATGCATTCTTAAAACAAATCTATAAAAGAATGCAACGCATGGGTATATTTAATTATGTAGCATAGAGTAAGAAAACTCATTTTTCTTTATCAAAAAGAAAATCATAAAATTATCTATCATGTTGTATTCAAAATATAAAATAAGATAAATCATGATTATTTGAATATCATAAATTCACCAAAAATATAAATCTTTGGGAATCTATTTTTTTTAGAAAAAATATATAATTTTATGAACTCACCAATTTACAAACCTTTAGAGATCTCTTTAACATTTGAGTGCTTGAATCGAATAAGAGTTTATTCGTGCTGATAACGTGTTATAAACTAAGTAAAATACATACACACAAGTATACATAGGAGTATAAACAAAACACACAAGACATATAGAGAAGAGTGATAAAGAGAGATTTCTTATTCTTCACTTGTTGGGTATAGAATACATGAGAGACCCCTCTATTTATAGGGTGCATGGAGCTATCCCAAAGGTGAGGAATTACAAGTTGAAAGAGGTGAGGGGTAGCTAGTAGGGTGATTAATAATGGGGATTATGGAGTTGAAGAGTGGGGAGGTTATGGCAAGAAGGAGTAGTGGGTATCCACTATATTCACAAGATAAATAAATAACAATTAAGATTGCGTTTGATTTGACTGAATGTTAAATTTATTATAAAGAACTTTTTTTTAAGGGGTGGGGTTACGAAATGAAAAAAAACGATAAAAAAGAGAGAGTGAGAGAGAGTGGGGGATTGTAGAAGCAAGAAGTCATGGTTGAAGATGACAGAAGCTATGGGCAAGGGTTACAATATAGAGGGAAGTGGAAGGAGGGGTAGAAAGATGAAGACAGGGTGAAGAAGGGTGGTGGGGAAAAGAAATGGCAAGGTCATTGGGAGACGTCGCCCAACTCTCTCTCTCTCTCTCTCTCCCCATCTTACCTCCGTTGGTCACCTGTGTTCTCTACCCTCTTTAACAACAACCTCCACCCTCCCCTTCCTCCCTCTACCACCCTTTGCCACCCTCCCTCCTATGTTTCTCTCTTCTTCTCTCTAACCCCCTCCTCCCACTGCCCTCTGCGGCCACTCTCTTATGCCCATCGCTATTGTCGCCCTTCTCTACCATCGTCCCTTGACCCCCCAATCTCTCTGTCCTTCTCTCTATCCTTTTTTTATTCTATGTTGCAACCTTGTTCCTTAGTTGACGACTTGTAATTCTTCCACCCTATCCTCTGAAGATTCAACCAACGTCACGTTCCACTCCATCACACAATGCCAAGCCAATTCTCATATATTATGAAAATAGAAGGTAGAGCACTTAAAAATGACTGCATTGTGCTCAATCCAGATTACTCACGCACACACCAAGATAATAGAGAATGTCACTGATGCAGCACGATCATGGACCATTAAGGAGCACCATATGGAGGATCATGGATGATTTGCACTTATTAGTATTTTACTTTTATTTGTTAGATTTATCATATGTTTTCTGGATAATTAGGATTAGTTAATATTCAAATATTATTCAGATATGATTTCTTGAAGTTTATTTATTTTATCTATTGTATTTTGTTAGGAGTACTAACAATTGCAAAGACCTCCCAATTCTCTGGTATTTCATCCGAAGTAGCAGATTATTGAAGCCCAACCCCCTGACATTCTTCTCGAAGAATCAACAGCGCCGTTGGAGCCTACCGATTTCGTTCTTTTGAACGGATCCGTAGAAGAGCGTGACCCCTCACGCTGCATCAGTTGGTATCAGAGCAAGGTTTGACCACCACCGCGAGCCGCCGTTGCCGTCGAGAGTCGCTGCCTCCGAGCACTGCGGTCGCCGTCGCTGTTGTCCTGAGCCGCTGCCACTGTTGAACCCATCTCCCATTTATCTTCATTTATCTTTACCCATCCAGATACATCCCATTCACAAAAAAAAAAAAAAAAAACCATTAGTCCATTATCCTTCAAATCCCAGCCAACCCAAACTGAGACAAAAAAACCCTCATATTCCTTTCATTTTAGTCCACCATAAATTAAACAAAATAATATCCATGGCTGCCGGAGATCGAAAGAACACAAATGTCGTCAGCTTCGATCGATTGAGTGTCCTTGAAGTTACACTATCAAAATTCAGTGGATCACATCATCAATTGCTCGGGCTTCATCACTAAATTGTTCAACTAAACTCGATGATGAGTTTTTCTGAAGAGGGAGAGAATGATGCAGCACGATCATGGACCATTAAGGAGCACCATATGGAGGATCATGGATGATTTGCACTTATTAGTATTTTAGTTTTATTTGTTAAATTTATCATATCTTTTCTGGATAATTAGAATTAGTTAATATTCAGATATTATTCAGATATGTTTTTTTTATATTTTTAGTTAGGATTTGAATTTGAATTTTTGAATTTAAATTCAAATTTTAATATTAGTTAGGATCAAATTCGAAAAATCAACAGCGTCGTTGGAGCCTACCGACGATTTCGTTCTTTTGAACGGATCCATAGAAGAGCGTGACCCCTCACGCTGCATCAGTCACCTTCCACATCGTCCTTTTATTGCCCTCTGTCTTCATTTCCGACGCAGTCTTTCAAGATCTTTCATAGAGCGAAAGTGCACGTCATGTCCGTCAATCTACCCGTGATATACCACAAATGAGCCACCTTCGGACATTCAAAAAAAAAAAGACCGGTGATGTTACACAAGGCGTTAGAGTATGCATTGTTATTAGAAGTCTAATAGAGAAATTCTACTGTGTCTCTAAACTTCTTTGAAGTAAAATGTTAGACGATCATTGATACATTACTTTTTTTATAATTTTAATATATTTAAAATTCTATTCAAGATAGATCAAGTTTGGATAGGCATTTAGGGTGCATCCACTTTAGGAGGGTGCAAAGTGGAAGAAATCTCAACATTAGTTTCATTTTGAAAATTAAGAAAATAACTCAACATTAGTTTCATTTTGAAAGTCTCGAGATAAGTCGTTTTTTCAATTATGTTATTTTTATTTAAAAAATAGATTAATGGATCTAATATACACAATCAAATAATTTAAAATAATAAAATATATATATATTTTAAATGTGTTGGGTTTTAGATATTTAAAAAATAAATAATGTTTTGGAAGTAGTGCATTTTTAAAACTCCACATTTAAAAGATCAATTCTAAAAGAGTGCTGTTACACTCAATTTAAAAGTCTGACCATATCTCAGACTCCACGTCAGACTGCTGACGTGGAATTTTTTTTGAAATACCATGTCAGCTCCTCAAAAAAAGCAATAAAATATTTTCTCCCAAAAGTTCCCGTCCATTTTTTTGGATCCATCACTCTTTCATCCCTCCTTTTTAAATCCATTAAAAGCATTTCATTTACTGTTTCTTTCTCTCTCTCAAACTCTACATCAATTACTACAGACCAGCCACTGAAGGGGGTGATAGAGAGGTACCACAAGGAGCTCGACCCTGTTGTCCACACCGCTGTCCGTTTCGATGCTCGCCAACATGAAATCTCAGATCCCCTCAACCCCGCAGTCCGATCCGACGGCGTTGAGCGTCATCAGACTATTATCTATCAATAAGATCTTATTGCAGATGGTGGTCACAACCTGTTTGATGAAATGCATGAGTGGAATTGTCGGTGTTTATTATGCGTTTGTTTGTTGTAGGTGGATGCGCACGCGGTGCTGATTGTGGAGATGGAGAACCTGTTGGACATGGAGATCCCCGTCTGGGGGTCTCCGAGAGACCTCGTCGCTGCTCTAGCTAATGGTGGTGAAGACGATGATTCAGATTGATTGAGATTATGATGGAGCTTTTGAAGATGTGTTGCTATTTTTTTGACAAGTGAAGTTAAATTTTTTTTATCTATGATTGTGATCAATGTTTGTTTTTTTTACGTGTTGACGTTCTTGCTGTTTGAATTTGTGTGTGATACGTGGGTTTTGTCATTTCATTGGATTTTTTTTGTTATTAGAGGATAATAAATATTAATAAATATATACATGATCTAAGTAGGTATATACATAAAGGAGGTATATAACTTATTGGATGACAAATAAAGTACTTGAGACTTGAGTATATAAAAAGAATTCTATATAAAGTCGTTCTGCCTTGGGTAAAAGAATATGCTTGGATTTGATATTAAAGTAAATATCAATGATAGTCTTGTGTGTAATGCTTAGGTGCTCTCTTAGGCTTTCAAATGCAATGTTCAACGTTCTAAACTTAGCTATTTGTATTAAACGTGAATAAGCATTTAACAAACTTTGATGGCACATGCAATGTTTAATTGAGCATAAACCTCCATAGGTTCATAAACATTTGAAGTGATTGGGATTACAACCATACCAACTAAACGAGAAATCTGACATATGGATGACATCAGAAATATAGAAGTGAACAATATGATTATTTATAAAAAGTTTACTTATTATTTTCAATGTGGCGTGGACATTTCTTCATGTTCTGTAAGGTGATTTTTACGTTCTGAACTTGACTATTTGTATTAAACGTGAATAAGTATATAACAAGTTTTTAATGGTACGTACAATGTTTAATTGAGCATATACCTCGATAGGTTTATATGACAGCCAAAACATCACGTATATGACAGCCAAAACATGACTGAATAAACATCAAACCAAAATCGTATTATTTACTTGTTAGATTTTACAAAATTCATCACCCATGAATCAAGTGGTAATCATATCATGCATATATTTTGGCATTTTGGCTCCCTTGGTTTGGGTTGGGTTGTATATAGTACAAGATTCATCACTAATGAATCCAGTGGTATATACTAGCATAGTGTAAGTATATAGTAGTAAGAAAAAGGTGTATGCTTATATAGCACGAATGTTAATTTTCAACATAGCATATTTGGATAAATTTTTGAATCAGCAATATTTATTTTCAAAATTACAAGTTAAGATTAACAACAATTGAAATACCAAGTCATTGAATAAAAGACAGCGATTTATGAAACCATATGCTATCAAAAGAAAATAAGAAAACAAAAAATCTCTGTGAAAAATAATTTATGAAACCATATGTACCATTTACTTGTTCAGATTTTTAGTTGGGGAAGAAGAGGATGGTGGAACAACAATAATTGGCACATGCATGTGCATGAGGACTCTTTCGAGTGCCCTTATAAATTCCTCCAGTGAAGTGATCCAAAATAACAACAACAATAAGTCCCCCCCCCCAAAAAATCACAAGTTATGTTTCAAGGCCATCACAAACCGCTTTCATCCGCGGCCTCGCATCCGGGTCCACCTCCACGCACGCCATCACCACATGGAATGCCCCCCCCCCATCTCCTTCTTCACCCTCACCTCTCCAAGCAACCCCGGATCCACCACCTCCAATAACGGCCCTCATTGAGGCAGCGGAGGAAGGAGAGGCTGGCGATCTTGGATGGGAGGTAGCCAGAGAGGTTCTTAGAGGAGAGGGAGAGGGAAACGACGCGGAGGGAGGCAGAGAGGTTGGAGCAGGAGACGTTGGACCAGTGGCAGGGGTCATCGTCAGAGGAGTCCCAGTCGGAGAGGGCGGAGAGGGGGTCCGAGACGGTAGATTTGAAGGCGAGGAGGCTCAAGCCGTCGGAGGTGAGGGCGGCGACGATTGCAGTGAAGGAGACGATTGGGTTTTATTTCAAATGCTGTTGATGAATTTTGAATTTCAAAATTCGAATCACTCATCCGGTCCCGCCTAAAGAAACGAATAAAGAAAGAAAAAAATGCCACGTCACCAAGTCTCACCACGTCGGATCCTACGTGGAGTCTGAGAAAATGACTGAGAACCGGTCTGAGTGTAACATTTTCCATCATCTTGACATGCTTCATATGCATGTCCTCATCCTGGCTCTTCCTGCTCTAATTGGGCTGGACCCATTTAAGGCCCACAAAACCCAACATGGAGTCCACACAATCCTTCGTCAAAGACGCACATGGAGAGCGTGCGACGGATACACGAGATTACCGAGTCAATGTATTGACTTGAAGATATGGCGGTACAGACATCTGGAGGGAATATGTTCCTCAAATTTCTGTAAGGTTTTCCTGCAAGGTGGAGTTATGCAAGTCAAGATGGAGACATCAGAAATCTACAAGGGGTTCGAGGAAGTTTGAGTTTACTAGATAAAAGCAAAGGTGGAGTTTGTTGGGATTATGTCTCGATCCGGTGTATCATATTGGACAACAGTGATGAAACTATATTAGGGTGAACATCTAATTGGTATATTAATTAAGATTTAATCTTACTTAATATTAATTTAAAGTGAATATCTTAAAATCACAAAATAAAATCTCTTATATCCTGTCTTCTTTGTATGATGGTGTTCATTTCTTGTGTTCGATCTCGAGTTTTGTTAATGGCTTCCATGTATTCATTTCCCAACAATGATAACATAGTATATATATATATATATATATATATATATATATATATATATATATATATGAAAATGATTGCGTGCGGCGAACGGCAGGTGCGGCCGCGACGTGGACCGTTCGATCGCGGGTTCATCGCATCTAACGGTCGAGATGAATCGCCCCCGACCGTCCGATGCGATGGACCCGTGATCGACGGCCCGTGATCGCTGCCGCACCTGCCGTTCGCCGCACGCAATCACGTCCCTATATATATATATATATATATATATATATATATATATATATATATATATTTTGATTGGTATAACATAGTATATATTGCGTTATCATAATGTCGTATGCTGTTTTATCATAATATATAATACACATTTTTTATCATTTTTTAACTTAAAAAAATGTATTAATGTATGTTAGTATATATTCCATTTCATATAATAGCATGTAGTTCAATTGAAGAGTATATGGTTTTTTTATATAAAAAAAGGTAGGGATTACAATGGTAGCGGGGCATATCATTTTCTAAGCCTGGAGCTCTGGAGGGTCCACTTTGGCGTGCAATGTTTGGCGCGTGGTTCGGCGACGAACAAACAAACAAATGCACAGTATAGACTTGTGTGTAGGGCTGGTAAACGAGCCGAACGAGCCGAGCTTCAGTCTGCTCAGGCTCACACAAGAAACACAGTAAAGAAAGAAAGCCTGTACAGCTCAAAAATAAAAAGGAACCCGAAATCACCAAAAAAGAAAGTCCCACATAAATATATTACCTAAACAATATAAAAAAAAACCAACCATCAAATCTAGGTCAGCAAAATAAGAAAACCAACCATTCACAATGGAATCTATTAAAAAAAAATAAACCCTAGATCAACAACGCTACAACAATGGAATCCATAAAAAAAACCCCCTAGATCTACAAAAATAAAAAAAAACCCTAGATCTACAAAAAAAATAAAAATAAACCCTAGATCTACAACAAAGTTACCAGGTTGATCGCGGCGTCGGGGATTTCGCAGGCTGCGGTGGTCGGGGAAGGTGAGCGGCGTCGGGGTTGCCGAGAGATTACACCGAGACGCCGAGACGCCGAGAGATTATGCCGAGAAAGAGAGAGAGGGAGAGAGCGCCGAGACACCGAGAGATTACGCCGAGAGAGAGCGTCGAGACGCCGGTTGATTACGCTTCGTTGTCACTGGTCGCCTGAGCCTCACTCGCCTGGTCGGCTAGGGTTTGAGAGACGAAGAGAGAGTGAGAGATTGTCAGAGAGGCAGAGAGAGTTGAGAGTCGGGTAGGTGTAACGGGTTTGGGTTAGTGTTGAGAGTCGGGTGGGCCTGGACAGTGGGTAGTCGGGTTTGGGTGTTGGGTTCGGGTGGGCCTGGGCAGTCGGGTTTGGGTGTTGGGTTCGGGTGGGCCTGGGCAGTCGGGTTTGGGTGGGCTGCACAGTTGGGTGGGCCTTGGCAGTCGGGTGTTGGGCTGGTTAACGAGCTCGGTTAAGCTCGGGCTCGGCTCGGGCTCGGCTCGTTTAGAAATCGAGCTTTAAAATTTGTTCAAGCTCGGTTCGTTTATCTAATCGAACGAGCCTGAACGAGCTTTAACCGAGCCGAGCCCGAGCCGAGCCCGAGCTGCTCGGCTCGTTTACCAGCCCTACTTGTGTGAGAGTTATCCGGTGAGAATGACATTGACTTAAATTAATAAAGATCCTTTGAAGATTGATTCAAGTAACCATGACACTTGAACCACACACTTCATGGACTAACCTGTCCACTATGATTATTAAATGGCCAGTGGTTTACCAACTAGCCAGACAACACCTAGCAAGAAAATATAAAATTAAGAGTTTAATTGTTCAAACACTTAATCTATCCAAATACAGCAGTATATAAAAATTATAATTATTTTTTTTTAAAAAAATTCAAAGTATATATTTCACTTTTTTTATTACAATGGTATTATGCATTTCCAATGAACGAGTATATAATTTTTGTTTATAAAAAAATAGTAAATTGCATATGAACTACACACAAAATTAGACATATAATTTTTTTATGGATAAAATGTGTTTGAACTCCCTAAAGTTTTTGAAACTTGCAAAAACACCACCAGTAATTCTGAAACATGCATTTACACACCCTACATTTAGATTTTATGGAACAAAGATACAATTTTACATTTTTAATTAAATTATTATCGTGTGTTAGATTATATGTGTTAATTCATTATATGTGTAGTGCATTACACGTGTAACTCCTAGGTACTTGTCTATATAAAGGGATTTATCCCTAAGTGGAATACATGTGATTCCTATTATTTCATTCTCTAATTGTAACATGGTATCAGAGCTACCCTAATTTTTTTTTTCAGAATCCTTCATCTCCGCGCGCCTCCGTGCATTTTTTGGCGCCGCCCCGCGCCGAGCCGCCCTGCTGCCGCCTGCCGCAAGTGCCACTGCCTGAGCGCCTTCTGCGCGCAGCCCTGCCCGAGGCGCGCACCCTTGCCGCACATGCCGCTGTCCACGCTGCCCTGCCGCACGCGCCGCTGTCCACGCCGCCCTGTCGCGTGCGCCCCTGCTCGAGCGCCACCCTGCTGCCTCCTGCCGCACGCGCCCCCTGCCTGAGCGCCTTCCGCGCTCACCCCTGCCCGAGCCACCCTGCCGTGCGTTCCCCTACCCAAGCGTCGCCCTGTTGCCGTTCATCTATGAGGGCATCTTGGGGGCCGCTCCTGCTATGGATCACCATAAACCGCGTAAACGAAGACCTACTAAGAAGCGTCATAGACTGAGAAGACATGGATATCGTCTTCCTCCTATTGCCGCTGCAACTGCTACTCCGCTTGACTCCATTCAACTACAATTGGGTTAGCCTGATCAGATCAGTCAGTGCCTCGACCACCTGATTCTGCAGCAGCCTATTTCTGGTTCTTCTATTCCCTTTGCATTGTCTTTTTCTACGGGTACTCCTGTTTATTAGATCTTTGATTTGGGTACGCCTGATAGTTCTGTCCTCACTGCATGCTCACCGGCACCCTCTCACCTACCATCGATTCATACTGCTAATGGCTCTCCTTTGGTCATCACGTTGTGTGGATCGATTCCCACCACCTCTGACCCTACTGGCCGACTTTCATTGCCATTTGTTTTGCATGCTCCTGACCTTTGCATGAATCTTGTGTCTATTAGTCGACTGTGTGATTCTGGATTCACTGTTACCTTTACCTCTTCTAGGTGTTTTGTGTAGGATCCACATTCAGGGTACATGATTGGTGTTGGTCATAGGATTGGTGGACTATATTATGTGGAGTATCTTCATCTTTCTGTAACCGATCCCTCAACTTTCTCTGGAGCTGTCACCTCTGATGTTGATTTGTGGCATAAAAGGTTAGGTCATGTTTCTGAGTCTCGACTTAAAGACCTCATTCAATCTAGTGATTTAGGTCGTGTTTCTTTTTCTCCTCTTTCTATTTGTGAGGGTTGTAAATTGGCCAAACATGTTGTTACTCCATTCCATTCTAGTAATCATCAGTCCTGTAGTCCATTTGAACTTGCTCATTATAATATCTGGGGTCCTTCTCATATCACATCAAAGAGTGGTTTTTCGTATTATATCAGTTTTATTGATGACTATTCTCGTTTTACCTGGATTTATTTATTGCGTCATCGATCTGAGGTCCCAAAAATATATGAGGTTTTTACCACTATGATTCACACGCAGTTTCAGACTCGTATCAAAATCTTTAGGTCTGATTGTGCTCGAGAATATATTTCTTCCACGATGCGTTCTCTTCTTCAATCTCATGACACTCTTTTTCAGCAATCATGTCCTTATACTCATGAGCAGAATGGTGTTACTGAAAGAAAACATCGCCATATTCTTAAGACCGCTCATTCCCTCTTACTTTCTTCTTCAGTCCTCAGCACATTCTGGGCTGAGGCTGCTCTTCTCTCTGTTCATCTTATCAATATCACTCCCTCTTCATTCCTCTCTGGTATGACTCCTCATGATCGCCTTTACTCCTCCAAACCTGATTATAGTAGACTTCGCACTTTTGGATGTACTTGTTTCGTGCTTCTCCCTCCTCATCAACGCACCAAGTTGGCCGCTCGGTCAATCAAGTGTGTATTCTTGGAGATTAGTTTCGAACACAAGGGATATCGCTGCTACGATTCTGTTGGAGATCGTTTTTGGCTTGCTCATCATGTGTCATTTGTCGATGATGTTCCATATTTTTCTTCTACACCCACTGCCTCCTCCCCTCCTATGCCTTCTCCTGTTCAGGTCTCTACTCCTTTGCCTTCTCCTGTTCAGACCTTCCCTATTGAGTCTATCTCTTCTCAGGCCGCCTGTTGTGCTTGAGTTCACTCTTAGTTCTACTCTCTTTGAGCCTCATCTTAGCACTCCTGCAGCCAACTCCTCTGGTCCTCCTAGTTCTCCTATTGTGTCTCCCCTTACTTCTCCCACAAATGACTCCACTGGTACTCCGTCTTCCACGACTGACGAACCTCCCTCTGATGTGGATCCTCGTCCCCCGACTCGTTACCCTCGGCGTGGGCGTCATTCACCTGCTCGCTTTAGTTTTGACTCTGGACCACCTGACCGATTTGGTTTTGCTTTAGTGAGTACCTATTCTCCACAGTTTCAGGCTTATCTCACCGCTATCCATGTCCATCGTGAGCCCAGATCCTATCGAGAGGCGGTTGAGTACCCTGAGTGGCAGCAGACCATGAATGAGGAGTTTCAGGCTTTTGAACAGACACAGACCTGGGATGTTGTTCCACTTCCGGATGGTGTTACATCTATCAGTTGTAAATGGATCTTCAAGATCAAGCATCGACCTGGTGGATCCATTGAACGACATAATGCTTGTCTTGTTGCTAGAGGTTTCACACAGGAGTATGGCATTGACTATGAGGAGACCTTCGCTCATGTTGCTCAAATGATTACTGTCCACACCCTTCTTGCAGTTGCTGTTGTTCGTTGCTGGCCTCTCTTTCAGATGGACGTGAAGAATGCCTTTCTTCATGGTGATTTATCTGAGGTTGTTTATATGCAGCCACCTCCAGGTCTCAGCACTCCTCCTCAGCATGTCTGTCGTCTTCGACAGGCTATATATGGTCTCAAACAGGCTCCTCGTGCCTGGTTTGAGTATTTTCGCAGCATTATTCTGGCAGCTAGCTTTGTTGAGAGCTTTCAGGACCACTCTATGTTTGTGTGATCTCATCGAAGGGCCGGGTTATCCTTCTTCTATATGTTGACAACATGATTATCACTGGCGATAACTCCGCCGGTATTACTCTGGTCAAGAATCATCTCAGTCGACAGTTTCAGATGAAAGATTTCGGCACTCTTCGCTACTTCCTTGGTCTCAAGATTGCACAGAGTGATCATGGGATTCCGCTTTCTCAACAGAAGTATACGACTAACATTCTCGAGCGCGCTGCCCTCTCAGATACTCGCAGTAGAGATACTCCTCTTGAGCTTCATATGAAGCTTCGTCCTACAGATGGTAAGCTCCTTCCAGACCCAACTCGGTACAGACAGACTGTTGGTCAACTTGTGTATTTTTGCATCACTAGACCTGACATAGCTCATGTCGTCAGTATTGTTAGTCAGTTTGTCTCAGCTCATCGATCAGTGCATTATGGTGCTCTTATGCGTATTCTCATATATTTACATGGTACTATCACCAGATCGATGTACCTGTCATCCTCTTCACCTCTGGTTCTCAGGGCCTACACTGATGCTGATTGGGCTGGAGATCCAACAATTAGACGCTCCACCACTGGGTTCTGCATATTTCTTGGAGATTCCATCATTTATTGGCGCAGCAAGAAACAGGAGATTGTTTCACTATCCAGTACTGAGGCTGAGTATAGAGCCATGACCATCACCACTAAAGAGATTGTTCATCTTAGATGTCTCTTGGTGGATCTAGGAGTTACTATGACTGGTCCTACTCCTCTTCATTGTAATAACCGCTCTGCTATTCAGATTGCCAGCAATCCGATTTTTCACGAGAGGACCAAACACATTGAGATCGATTGTCAATTCGTTCGTCAGCACTTGTAGAGACATTATCGCTTCTGCACATCTCCTCTGTCGAGCAACTTACTGATTTCTTTACGAAGGCACATCCAGTTCCTCGATTTCAGTTTCTCCTTCGCAAACTCACTTTGTATGATCCACCGTGAGTTTGAGGTTAGATTATATGTGTTAGCTCATTATATGTGTAGTGCATTACACGTGTAACTCCTAGGTACTTGTCTATATAAAGAAATTTAATCCTAAGTGGAATACATGTGATTCCTATTATTTTATTATCTAATTGTAACATCGTGTTTTCACCTTTTAATTAACTGTTATATGAGTTAATTCTCATAACAAATGTATCTAGATGTATTTGAAGAGTTAATTATTATATTAGTTAATATTCAAAGGACATCTAAAGTTAATCCATTGGCTCTTTGTTGGATATTTACAAAATTAATTAAAGAGAAAAATAGTAATTTTAAATACTTTTTTTTTCTATATTAACGATAAATATAACGGTAGGGAGTATAAGTGTATGTTTTTTAACTTGTTGAAGTGATTCTATATGTTTCAAAAATTTGAGGATCCAAATGTATTTTATCTTTTTTTTAATATTAAAATGGCTAGTAGGCCAGTGGCCCAGTCGGGCATGAGTACAAAACTTTTGTTGTGTTCCTATGCCCCACTTACCCACCATCCAATTTTTTATTAATAAAAAACTTTATATTTCCTTTCTAGTTGGTGAGCCACTAGCCCATTTAATAATAATAATAATAATAATACTGGCCCATTTTTAATTAAATGATTTAAATTAATCAAATAAAGTGGGCCTCATTCAAAAAAAAAAAAAAAAAAAATTGTGTCATCTTGTGCCAACTACCTAGATCTAGCTAGACATGGAGGGATTTTTTTTAGGTGCTCATATTTGAAGAATCTATTAAAGATGCTCATTTTGGACTCCTCACAAATTTAATTAAGGAGCCCCAAAAATCATACCAATGTATGTGCTCTAATGTCCCCCACGGCGCAGTGGTGAGAGGAAACCCCCACTTGATAGGAGTAATGATTTCAAGTCTTATTTTGAGCAGTTGAAAAAAAATTGGACTTTTTAGTTTTAAATCCTTGTAAACATACCTATTTAAATATCGATCATTCACTTCTTCATAATTTGATTTTAAATACGCTCACAACGTTTAAATCTAATTTGATAAATTGTTAAATTTTTAGAATAAATTGATCTAATTTATGGCGATAAAATATTTATTAATGTTTTTTATTATCCTCATTTTTTATGTTCTTATCATCAATCTTGTATTTAGATTAAATATAAGATAATTAAAAAAAATACTAGATTTACCCTTCCTATTGATGGAGCATTAATATTGTTTACAAAATATGGATAAAAAATTAGAATAAAATCTGTTCCACCTTTTACCTAGAACAAATTATTCCTATTTTTTATTTCAAAATGCAGACAATTGTTCATGTTGTATTCCTTTTTTTTTAATGTCATATGGGATAATAAGTGATTTAATCAATTTTTTCCTTATCCCAACCCTATCTCTCCATGCTAAACTAGGCTTTAGGGTGGGTTCTGTTGGTGTACTAGTGGACTCTATCCCTTTCAGTTTGTTGTAATCGCCTTACATGGATTATGTACCAAAAAAAATTAAAAATAAAAAAATGTGCTCTAATGGGAATGCAAACCAAACCAAACCAATTATCAATGAACTTAGTTGTAAAAAATAAATAAATCAATGAATGTTGGTACATTTAATTTGTCAACGGTCCAGGAACAACCTTCAAATTGAGTACACTCCATTAGTGAATTTTATAATGTTATAATACAGTATATACTCTAGTAAAGTGTATAATATCATAGTGTAGTATATACTTTATATGTAAAATATTTTATTTTATTTTTTAAGATATAAAAATATATGCTAATTTACTTAGATATATACTTTAATTTTGTTAATAATATATTAGATGAGTGTTATTTTTCTAAAAAATAAAATGGTTGGAGACTCCGTTATACGTAGTAGGTTGGACGTATCATTTAGATTTATTAATTATGACTATGTCAATCATGGCCCCACGCCCTTGTTATTTTCCATAATATTAATACATAATATATTGATAGTGGTTTATTTGGTTCACATGCTTTCTGCCATCAGAGTTTTTATTCATTTTTACTTTATATAAAAAAAAATACTTGTGTCATTTGATGAAACATCCCCTTAAAAATCCATATTACCAAAAAAAAAATAAAAAAATCTCCGTCTCCTGTTTGGTTCAAGGAATATTCGTTTAATATAGCTAAAAAAATATTTAGTTATGTGCAGATAAGTTATTAGAAACTATAATAACTATTGTAGAGAAGAGCTGAGATTATTTATCAGTATGTCACATCTGAATAGAGTTGTTAGTTAAAAAGTTATAAATTTTTATCTATCTTTTATTTACAATCTATACCCACTTTATCTAAGATAAACTAAACAATCAAAAGTTTATTACGATTTTTAACGAGAATAACAAAAAGATAACTAAATAAATAATCACTTATTTTGTATCAATGGTAATCTATCTGGGTATAACCACCAATGGCAATTGGCAAATAACTATTCTTCGCCCCAAAAAGGGTATTACACTTTGGTATAACGATTGGGACACTTCTTCCTCATTGGGGGCCCTATGATTAGGGCTGCAACTTGGGTCGGGTTGAACCCGATTTTACATGGGTTGGGTTGATCAGATACAGAGCATTTCTTTAAAATATAAAAAATAAAAATGAGGAAAGAAGAGAAGACCAACATGCTGGAGGTACTAAATCCCACTATTTTCAGTCAGGTGTAACATTGTCATTAAATAAAGGATCTGGAAAGCTACTTGAATTCTACCTAGACAAATTAGAATTACATCAAGAAATCTGTTGAATGTGTGTTAAAGTTGGACGATTGAACAATAATAATAATAGAAGGGTGGGACAATTAGTGCCTGAGCAGTCGTCAACAAATTGCCTGTGATGAATTAATATGAATCAAATTGAGATCACAACGGTTGTCTGCCTGTCTCGGCATGCCATGTTCAGATACAAACATTATTACAAACATCATAAAAAAGAATAATGTTATAACAAGTCATACAATATTTTTATTCCCTTCTGTAGCCATGATGAAGCATATACCTACATTTTTAGCCCCGACTGGTTATAGCAGCAACTCAACAATGGAGAGTGAGATCAAAATAAACTAGCATTAGCCACCATGCAACTCTCATAATTCATTCCAAGATCTCAATAAAGGAAGAACAGGAAATAAGATAGCACAAAAGTCTGAACTTATACACACATTATCAGAAGCACACTACCAAATTCGACCCAAGGTACAGAAAAAAATAAGCAAATGAACTCAAGCACACACAAAACACTCCAGGAATAAACCCGCAAAATGAGTCCAGATCCCGAAGTGTTCTATTTATTGTTTATCAAACGTCGTATGGCACAAGTAGAGCAAGACTGAAGACTTGAACGTGACCCCATAAAAAACAAAGGAAAGCAACACCAGATCACTGTTTTTCTTCCTTCAATCTAGGGTACCTTCCAGGACAGCAATATCACCTGCACACATTAAAATACCATTCAATGTAAATCAGACAGAAAAAGGTTCAGTAATTAATGATAAATCAGACATCAAAGAAGGGGATGTATACACACCTCTGTGTTGACAATATCAATCTTTTCCCCTTGTGAAGAGGATTCACCATTCATATCACATCATCTCTGAGAATGAGATCGACAGTGGAGATGTGGCTGATTTTTTGGTACTCATCCCCATTGGGTTGCATCCTCTGCAAGAGCTCTTCTGACACCTCGAAGTACAGCTTTTCGAGGGTGGTGAGGCATTCGATGCCCTGTGGCAAAGTATTAAATTCTCTACACCTGGACAGCTGCAACTCTCGGAGGCTCCCCATCGCTCCTACTTCAATAGTTATCTGGTTAAGTTGGCTCAATTTGATTAACCGAAGGGTTCTAAGTGAACGGAACCCACCCGCCTCACACCACAATTCTTTGCCTTCATATGCCTTGTGGAGCTCAAGACACACTAGTTCAGGCAATGATTGGAGGGAGCGGAGAGGATCTTCATTCAGCCATGATGATCGCAGTCTGAGTACTTTGAGGTTGTTAAGGAAGCTGAACCAGTGAGGCAACCTCTGCAAATGTCCAATTAAAAAGAGCTTCTGAAGTTGGGAGGGTGGTGAAGCAAGGGATTCCAATTCCAGTTCCTCACCTTCCATTGCTTGAACTTGCAAATTGTTAAGAAATCTCATCTTTTCTATTGAAGCACCCAACGCTACCCCATCAAACATCTTCACGTCCAGAATCACAAATGATCTGAGCCTTTTCAAGTTCTGCACCAGCAGCACAACCTTATTGTTTGATACAATGCCTTCTAAGGTTTGCAAATCCTTCAAATTCCATATGTTCCCTGGTGTTTGCATCCCCACACTTAGACCAATCTCATCAACAGAGCGGATGATGAACAAATGTCGCAGATTGAGTAGTTTCGTCACGCTTGGTAATTCTTTCACTCTACTATATTGAAGATCTAATGTTTGGAGTTTTCGAAGCCTTCCAAAGTGTTTGGGAAGCACATTCACCTTTGTCCGTCTTATGCTCAAATATTTCAAGTTAAACAAATTACACACTGCATTGGGTAAGCTCTCAACCGGTGCTCCATATAAATCCAACACCCTTAACAATCTAAATCTCAGTGCTGCCAATAGGTTCAAAGTTCTAGCATCAGTTGAAAATACTAATAAGGAACGAAGGTAAGATATTCTACCTGACCCAGTTTTGATTTTATCATCGTCTTCAATGATTGACAGTCGGCGAGCCACATCAGTTAGTCGTTCTTCATGACCTTCACACGTGATGATGAAATTACGTTGCTTAGATATTGATATAGCTATCCGTCTCATTACACCATGCATGCAACACTCTTTCAGCGTTCCCCCATCATCTGTTTTGCTAACTTGGAGCATGCTTCTGTGGACGAGTTGAATAAGATATTTCTCTGCAGTTTGCTCCATTGTCTCCCCTTCCTCTTCTTTCACAAACCCTTCTGCTATCCATAACCTAACAACTCTTTTTGTTTTAATTTTATCAGGAAAAGCACTACAATATAGGAAACAATTTTTCAAGTGGCTTGGCAGCTCATGAAAGCTAAGCATTAATATAGCTGATAAAGG